>NQII01003716.1:190064-247254 GCA_002778355.1 Clitarchus hookeri
CTGAAACAGTATCCTGTCACCGAATAAAAACTATAGAGTTTTTTCTAAGTACAACACCGAAATTAGTAATTAATATTTTCGGGTCTCAAACACAAGCCCCCTACACAATGCCTAACCGGTGAATATTGCTTAAACATATATGTCGGGCGTGTGTAATCAGTTAGAAATTCGGGCACTACATTTACTAATAAGCTTCTGAAACTCGCACCTTTAAAAAAATTACAAACCTCTTATTTCATTCCGACTCAATGGCTATTCTTCTACAACTTCCGTTTCGCCTTCATTATATATACCTCCCACCGCTGGAGCAAAATTACCAAATATCTTCTACGTCCTATAGAAAAAGTATAATTTTATTATTTCAGGTCTTGAACTGAGGGCCTCTACGACATGCCTAACATATGAATATTGCTGAAATGTATATATCAAGTGCGTATAAGCAAGTAAACATTCAGAAAATTACGTACAAAGTTTATTACAAATGATCCAATGTCCAGGTCGGTATCCGAACTAAGGTACCAATATCACTCATTTTCATTCTTCTTCCAAAATTTGTCTATCAGTCTACTTTTTATGTTTCATATACCGTACATTTATACCGAATTTATTCCAGCTATTTCTAGTAATTTGTCACTTACGTATTTCTTCCATGAAATTTCAGTAGTGTGCTTATCTTCGCTTTAGGACTTGAGTAATGGGTTCCGGATCCGAATCTGTCCGCCATCTTGGTTGCCGTCAAAGGCGTGGCATGCGACCGAGCACGGAGGCGTCTTCGAGTATCTTTGGCGATCATGTTGTGACGTCATGACAGACATCTTTTTACCCTTCCCCAAAACTAACATAAGCACACTACGGGCTTTCAATGGAAGGAACACCTAACTTACACATTAATAAAAAAACGCTGGAATAAAAAAGGAATAAATAAATGGAGTATGAAACATATAATGTAGTCTGATTGTCACATTTTGGCATGAGAATAAAGATGACATTGGGTGATAATGGGTTCCCAGTTCGAATACCGACCTTGGTATTGGATTTTATTTAACAGACTTTAAACGTGGTTTTCTGTCTGTTTACGTGATTATACTCACCTTGAATATATTTTTCATCCATATTTATCGGTTCGGCAAGGCTTAGGGCGTATAGTTCCAGACCCCAAACCATTAAATAGTAATTGTCATTCTTACTTAGAAAAAAATTGATCATTTCAATTCGTGATGGGAGAATGTTCCAATAATATATTATGTGGGCAAAACAGAAATTATGTAAGATTAACTATTAATGGAGTATACGAGATTTTATAATTTTATTGATAGCTCTACTTGCAGAAGCTTATTAGCAAAGCTCGTGTGCGAATTTCTGTCTGTTTATAAGCCTATATGCACCTAATATACACATTTAACCAATATTCGGCGTGTCGTAGGGGCCCTCAGTTAGAGAAGCGAAACTATAAACAAACAATTTTTCTATCAGACATGGGTGAAATTGGTAATTTTGCCCCCAGCGATTGGTGGTATATATAGTGAAGGCGAAATTGCAGTTGTAGAAAAATAATCCTGTAGTCTGAATGATATTAATAGGTTGGAAATTTTGTTAATGTCGTGAATTTCAAAAGACTATTAGCGATGTTCGGGAGCGAATTTCTAACTGATTTCATATGCCCGATAAATATGTTTAATCAATACACAATGGTTAGGCATTAGAGGAACCTGTGTTCGAGACAAACAGCTCGGTTTTACCCAGTGACACGGTACTAACAGTTAGAAATATACTGTTCTGCGCCAACTACCGTTCTGACGTTGACAAGGGGAGGAACTGGCAGCCATTTTGAATGATGTCATGTGACAACTTCATATTCTGCCATTACTTGCCTATGTTGGACATCTTTGATTTCCCCTTCCGCTCTGTTATTCCTGACCAAATGATGGCCATCTTGGATGTCTCACTTTATGCTCTTGCAATTTGGGAGGGGTGTTTCCTCAGAATCCTACCAAACTCCTTTATATTCTCATGCTCTCTCATTCCTTCCTACCATATATCCAAACTTCACGCTCTTGCATTCAATGTGGGAGGAGGGTTCTTCACGCTATCCTTCATTGCCAGCCCTTTCCACCTTGCCGCAAGAATGTTTGAGTTAATTGCACAATTTTGCAAATTCTCTCATCATGCTCTGACATTTCATCTTGGCTTTCTCATATTCCTTCCCGTCTCATTTCACCTGGCATCATGGCGGGACGAGTCCTAGGCTCTGCCATTCCAACTTTGTTTTTCTTATGTTCCTTCTGGTCTCCTTTCACCTGGTGGTCTGGCGGGGAAATGTATCATGCTCTGCCACTAAAACTTAGTTTTCTCATATTCCGTCAGTTCTTATTTCACCTGGCATCCTAGCGAAGACGTGTCTAATGCTCTGTCATACCAACATGGTTTTCTCATATTCCTTGTGGTATCCTATCTCCTACCAAAGTGCAGAGATAAGAATCATACTCTTGTCATACTAACTTGGTTTTCACGTATTCCTTCTAGTCTCCTGTCACCTGGCATCCTGGCAGGGACAGTTCTCATGCTCTGTCTTTCCAATTTGGTTTTCTCATATTCCTTCTGGTCTCTTTTCCCCTGGCATCATTGCGAGGACTTGTCTCATGCTCTATCATTGCACCTTCGTTTTCTCTTATTCTTTCTGGTCTTCTACACCTGGCACCCTGGCGGAGACGAGTCTCTTGCTCTATCATTAGGCCTTGATTTTCTCATGTTCCTTCTGGTCTCCTTTAACCTGGCATCCTGGCAGACACAAGTCTCATGCTCTGTCATGACACCTGAATGACATAGAGACGTCTGCCCAAGCATTCTAGTCGAGAGTCACACCACGCGCACACACCATGTACGCCCTAAGCACAGTTATAAGCATAGTTGGCTATAATTTCAGAACAGTTTAAGATATAGTCACCAAATTAGTATCATAAGTATCACCCCTTACAACATAATTTGCGGTAAATTCCGAACCATTTATCACACAAACCAAGTTCATAACATAGGCATCACCACCAGCAACGAAGAGGACCACAGGGTTAAGTTTGCCTCAAGCTAACTTATAAGCATAGTTAGCTGTAATTTCCGAACCGTTTAAGATGAAGTCACCAAATTCATAACATAACCATCACCTCCGACAGCGAAAAACACCGCAGTGTCAAGTATGCCCTAAGCCTACTTAGAAGAATAGTTGACTGTAATTTGCGAACCAATTAAGGTACAACCAATACATTTGTAACATAGATATCAGCCATGACAACGAAAAGAACCGCAGAGTCAAGTATGTATTAAGAAAACTTTTAGGCATAGTTGACTGTAATTTCCCAACAATTTGCAAAATATATTTACAAAATTCATAATAGTCATCACCCCCGACCACGAAAAGGACTACCGGGTCAAGCATGTCATATTCTTTCTTGAAAGCATAGTTGGCTGTAATTTCCCAACAACTTAAGGTAAAACCAATAAATTCATAACATAGTAGGTAACACTCCCGCCAACAAAAAGGGCCGCAGGGACGAGTATGTCTTAAAAACATGTATAGCTATGGTTGACTGTAATTTCCGAACCGTTTAAGCGACAGCTACCAAATTATTTTATTAGATACCACCTCTCTAATACGAAATGGATCGAGTGTCAAATGTTCCTTAAGCCATCTTATAAGCACATTTTGATGTTATTTCTGAAGCGTTTAAGACACAGCCACGAAATTTATAACATAGGCATGGGATCCCCTACGACGAAAAGTACAGCTGTGTCAAGTAGGCCCTAATCCCTCTTATAAGCATAGTTGGTTGTACTTTCTGAACCCTTTTAGATATAGGTAGCAAATTCATAACAAAATCAACGCTCCCGACAATGAACAGGGCCGCTGTGTCAAGAACGTTCTAAGCCCAATTATAAAATTAATTGGCACCATCCCCCACCCGCCGAAGTTATATGAATCAAATTTATAACATAAACCTATCTTCTGATGAATAACAGAGCGGTAACGTCAAGTAAACTTTAACACGTTTTATAAGCATAGTCGAACGCCGTTTCCCATCAACAGAAGCTACAGTCTTCAATTTCATAACAGATACATCGCCATCAAACATGAACAGGATGATAGTGTCAAGTACGCCCTTAACCCTCGTGTAAGCATAGCTGGCTCTCATTTCACATCCACCAGCGCTATAGTGACCAGATGCACAACGTAAGCAATACTTCCAAAGACAAAAATTACCGCAGGGTCAAGTACTCCTTAGGCATTCGTCAAACCATAGTTGGCTGCAATTTCCCACCCACAGAAGCTATAGTTACCATATTCATATCATAGGCCTCACCTCCGATGACAAAAAGGGTGGTAGGGACAAGAACACCTTAAGTGCTCCACATTAAGAGCTCTTATATGTATAAATGTCCGACTTTTCCCAGACACCAAAGCTACGACCTCCAGATTTTTGTAACATTCATCACTTCCGACTATTATCATGGAGATAAGACAAGTAGAACTTAAAACCTGTTACAAAAATTATTGGTCAGCGTTTCCAAACCTTTGACGTTCATGAACATGTAACAACCATCCATGAATTTAAATAACATAAAGGTATACTAACAGCCGCGTCGCAAAGTTAGAATTACATGTCGGAGTGTAGGGTCTGAAATAGAATATACATAAGCATCGGCATGTACATAATCATCTAGCAAAAAGGTGTATAGTGATTTTCTTCTATCCCACTACAGAGATAATTAAAACATAGCATCGTATTCGACCGTTTCGATGGTGATATCAGTTATCGAAACCATATAACACTGACCAGTTGTTAAACATAAATTATCGGTGTCGGTACTGCATGGAGGTGGAACAGAGGGTTCAGTGGTCGGAACTGAGTGGTCAGCAGTGAGGGGTCAGCAGTGTAGGGTCAACACTGAGCTGTTGGCAGTGAGAGGTCAACAATTATGGGTCAGATGTGAAGGGTAAGCATGCAAGGGTCGGGAAAACCAAGTGTAAAAGATATGAAAACACTCTGTACAAGAAAATTTAGTCACGTAACAAACAATAAAGGACTGGTATATATGTAAATAAATAACTAGCATGATGTCATAACGAGTCACAACATATAAAAAATATCTAATGGAGTCACAGTCCATAATAATAATATCAGAGTTGAACGAATGATCACAAGGGCCAACCTTAAAAATTACTACAATGCGTCAAGTGCGATACTTATTATGCAACATGTAAAGATTATTTGCCTTTGCTTACAAAAAAAGAAAGATAAATTTAAATAATTATCGCGAAAGAAAGATGTCACTCTTACGCACAAACGCCAACAGATAAAAAATAATTATAAAAATATGTAGCCATTAGCATATAACAGCTACGTTTATTGCTCAAACATCGAATGCCATATATCACATAAGTCTAAAAGACTTTTGCGAAGCCTAGATGAACAGGGGCTATAAGGATAACACTAATACTCACTGATGCAAACTGATATAAAAATAAAATATATGGGAAAATATTCATAAGCATTTACAAACCATTGCAATCACATATTCGACAAGCGTCGGGTTTTGTACGATGCTTTAGTTGATGCTAGACAAGACCAGACCGTACTGGTCACTATATAAGAATAGCAAACATATTATGAACGAACCGAGTGAAACGAAACCCTAATCTCAGAGTACAGGCAACACATACAAAAATTGCATCAGAACGCCTCCGAACTAACTGACGTGCGAACAACTAACATCATTTGAATCTGTAAGGCTGCCCCAGGCGTTCGGCCGGTGACGCGAGCAACTTGTAGGTCTCGGCAAGTCGAAGGATGGTACATAACAATACCTGAGAGAGATGCATCAGGCTCCAGGGCAGCATACCAGTCAAGTCACACATGCATGTCCCTTTATGAGAGGAACTCTGTGATATAGTAAAAGGTAACAATGTATTTCGTTTAATACATCAAGCTGCAAATATTAGCATGTCTCTTAAAATATCTCTTCTAATAAACTGGTGTTGGTAGAGGATTACGCTTATGTCCACCCTGCTCACTTTTAGGTCTATAAAAGCGGTTCGCACAACCAACACGCATCGATCAGAACAGTTTTCTCTACTTGAAATAACATTGTGAATGATGGGATGATGTTCTAGTGGTCAGAACATTTTATCGGCTACCGTGGCGTATTGGAAGCAGACGCTGGTTTAATATGCATCGTGAGCGAGCAGCAGCAGCAAAAGAATAACAAAGCACCTCCAACACTGAAAGATGTACGAGCGTAAATAATTTGAAAGGCTGAATTTTAAATTCCGCATGCTAGAGTGCGATCGACATGATAAGGTAACATATTTCAGTCCAGCAACCATGCTGATGTGAGCACCACACAACCAGCAGTCACCCGCTGAGACAGCCCGAGATGGGCAACGCAAACTAGCATGCAGTGTGAGCAGTATACAAGCGAGCAACATGTAAAACGGATGACATTTCGTTGACTAGCATGGTGGTGGAAAGCAAATCGTAACGACTACATTCATCTACTACGATCGTGCACTCTTTTACAATATGAAGACGAAAACAATGTTTGAAGACTTACTACCTGTAACACCATCAGCATCGTCAACATCGAAAGGTACCATGAACAGTCGCTCGAAGCATTAGGCTATCTTTGTTCTATTGTGGTAATACATTTATCACAAGTTGTAATTCACACCTACATGAAGATTGTCATTACATGTTTAGCCCAGCATATATATTCTTGTTATGTAAAGTGTATAAATTATTTCTATGTTATTCATTTATCTATACCAATGTTCATATTAGGTTCACATCCATAGCTAGTAAAAAAAGTTACCACATTTTGACTAAATATGAAAAAGAAATTATATTTTTGTGTAGTGTCAAGTATCGAATTCAGGTCCCTGCCGGCGGCTGCTTGAGAAATACACAGATGGTCTCGCCATCTTCGTTTCTCCTTTCGACCGCTAGAGTGTATGACCATCGCCTGCTAGGGATCTCTGTTTTATTCGGCCATCTTCGTTTCCCCTGTTACCTGTCGAGTGGGATACCAACACCTTTTGTGTCCGATAGTGGTCGCTAGGAACACTCGTGTCGACACACATGAAAGAATTAGAATGTGCAGCATGTAGAACACTCAACCAATCATGCAGTACTCGGTGCAAGTAGCTCAAAAAATTCCAGACGCTCGAGATGTTTTTCCAACCACCAATGACGATTGCAGTTCGTTGGTACTGATAGCACAGTGGGACTATATCAGCGTGGTTCGACTGTGAGGGTTAAAGGTGACTGAAGATGGGGGCTTGCCTCCATTTTCACCTTCGTCGAAATCGAATTCGCAAAAGTCTTATGATCAATTCTGTGAATTTAAAATAAAAATAAAAATATAAATTTTTTATTTTAAGGATTACATTTTGTTTCAAATGGTGGCCAAAGGTAACGGTCAATATCGCATGTCATCATACAAAATAAGGTTACAGCCAAGATCATATGATGTCATCCAAGGTCAAGGTCATGGTTGCCCGTTATCATGATTCCTGCTGTTGTGAGTGAGTCAAGTGGATTTTCTCAGACTGTTACCATTATTTTTTTATCAACAAAATATAGGTCTTTTACTTTTTGCCCATAGTGTAGAAGTCGTCTGAAATAATAATCGAAGGTCAAGGAGGTAAGACATCATGGTTCATGCTATTGCGAGTGGAGGCAAATGGATTTTCTCCAACTGTTAGCTTGTTTTTTCTTCAACCTTTAAAATAGCATCAGGGTGAGATTTCGCACTTGTTGATCTTCTCCTGGCAGTAGGAGCTAGTGTAGCCTCCCTGGCAGTTATAGCGTGGCTATTGCTGATGTCATTACATAAATCATTGTTACGCCACTCCTCCTTGCTCATTGCGAGCGGGGACAAATTGACTTTCTCCGAGTGTTGGTGCGTTTTTTCTCATCCTTAAAAATATGTACGTGTATATAGTATTTAAAACGAGATAACTCTGTTATCTTGCCTTGTATAAATCAATCCCTCTCGCAAAGGGAAGTGCATCAGTGCCTCGGCTGTGCCGCCAACTTGAAGTCTGACTCGGCTCTCTAATAGTTTCTGTACTATCCTTTCGACTCGTTGAGATCTGCACAGAGCCTACACCGTCGGTCGATCACCTGGCTACCTTTCATATTCTCGAGATATTATTTGATCACACAATGTCGGAGAGTGTGGATGCGTTCCACCGCCAGTGATGCGGGTTGTAAGTGTTAGCTGTAATCTGAATTTAACGTTTTCATTCCGATCGGTTCATAAGAATATAGTTTGCAATTCTGTCGTACTAGTCAGGGCTGCCTGGTCTTAATTAACATTTTCTTACGCGACGTACAACGCTCGATGTACATATGTGCAATATGCGCTGGTAGGTTAGTGCTTATTACTAGATTCCTTTACTTTTTAATTTTATATCTGTTTGCATCTTTATGTAGCGGGGTCGACCTTGTCGCTCCCTTTGCTTCTCGACCCCTTCATAGTATTTTATTTTAGTCTTATGTGACGTAAGTTGCTCGATGCTCGCCTAGTATTCGTTTGTTGGTAGTGGAATTCGCGTGCCTCTGTGCTGTAACGTAGCTCAGTCGTAGTGTGTACGTGGAGGAAATGTTCACCATCTTTGATTTGTTTTTTTTTTTCTTGGTTACCTTCCTTTGATTCCGCTTCATTCCTACTTGATTTAGTCACAGGCCATGACATTGTATTTTAATCATGCTCCATCATTCCACCCGATTTAGCACGAAAGAACTACTTGTGTAAAGGGTCCTTCCTGTGCTATGCAACAGTATGTAAAATGCATACGTCTGTTCAAACGAGATGATTGGCTGAAGAGACATATCAATGATTGTAAAGGCAGAGTTCCTGCCTCTAAGAAACGCCCAGTACTAGCTATTGGCTATACCACATCGAATAAATTCTACCTATAGTATCAGCATTCAAGGTCAGTAAAAAATATTACGTAAAAGGAAATAAATTTGTTGGTACGAAATGCATATGTATACACATCGACCACATTTAGTAAAGTATATTTAATTAATTAACAAATGAAATAGACGATGGTCCCATAAAATATATTATTTGTCTGCAGTGTACTTATAAAGGACCTCAACCTTTGCATGAAGAAGTCATCCGGCGGGTGTTAAAGACTGCAAATGAAGCAGTGTAAAACGTTGATAGCATTCCAGAGGCTGTAAAGGGTTAGAAAGAAGGTCTTTGCCATGAATAATAAGAATATATGGTTAAAGTTTCTGGGTGGATGCTTGCTATCGTAGACTGTCTCAAACTGCGTATAAGAACATTTTATTATGTATGTGTATAGTGAGCATGTTTCTGGAAAAACACAACATATATAGTATGGAGAATGTAACGATTCAGTTTTTTTTATGCTTGTGGTGTGATATCCATATTAACAAAGTATTTTTACTATGAATAACCCAAAGGGGAAATAGTTTATTATAATTTAAATATATTTGACTATTTCAATATTTTCAAACTGTATAAAAATTTAGTTTTTTAAATTTTATTGTATTCTTTAAATAACCTTTATTAATTGTATTTAATGACTTTCTTTGGTCAATTTATAGTTTTCCTACGTACATATATTATTTGCTTACGTTAAAAAATAATATTTTTGTCACGCCGAAGAAGTATAACTTATAACACGCGTATATAATTTGTTATAAATTTTTACAAATTTTTTGAATTTTTATGAAAATTTTTGAATTTTCAGGAATTTTAGAACTTTTAGGATTTTTTATTTTATAGGTTTAAGTTTAAAAGGCATGGGTCTTGGGTATAGGGTTTTGTGTTTTGAGTCTTGAGTCTTGAGTCATGTGTCTTGACTCTTGGTTCAAGGATCTTGTTTACGCGTAGAGTCTTTGAGTCAAGTCTCAAGGGTTTTTCTGGAATTCAGTTGAATATTTCAGAAATTATTTGGTATTATTTTTAATATTTTGTCTTCAAGATCATTCAAGGTCAAGGGCAATGTTCACGGTCAAAGTCATTTGCATCTAACGTGGCTGACAAGATGGACACTGGTCCGCTTAGAGACGGCCGTTCGTGTAAGGAGCTTATTTGATCCATCTGCTATTGAATCCCGGACGTCATACACATTCATCATTAAATATATTATTTTTATAATTTTTATTTTAAAATTTTTTTTTATCTTTATACATTATTTGGATTTCTGCAAATTTTTTGGCAATTTTTTTACGTTTCAATATTATCCAATGTCAGTTGACAGAGGATCATGATCAACGTCCAATTTTAAGGTCAAAGGTAAAATACGAGCTCCCCATAACATTCCAATGGATCGTTTTTGCAAGAAAAGGGTTCGTTCTTTGCAAATGATGTATCAGTGTATTTTGAGAGAAAACGGGTAATTTTAATGGAAAAAGGCAACATTTTAAGCGAAAAATAGTTGATTTTGAGGGAAAAAGGAAAACTTTGAAATAAAACCGGGAATAAAGGGAAATTCAAGATGGTGGCAGCTGGCTCTTGGCGCCTACTTCTGAACCCTTATGCCCGATTTCTTCAAATTATTCTCCTTATTTGCGTAGTGTAACATTGTATGCTCTACGATTTTTTAGATATTTAATTTGTTGCAATATTTTATATTATTTGGCAGTGTTTGTGGGTGCGGAGGAGTTATATGAGGTTTACGAGATGAGCGAAGGGTACGGAAGGAGAACATTATATGTTCTTCGATTTTTTTTAATGTTTTAGATTTTTATACCAATTTCATGAGGAAGGGGTGGTGACGTAAACTTGCCCAGGATGGTGTGAGAGGGATGGGGCGTGCGGTTAAAAGAATAAAACCACCCCAAACCTTTTCAATGATTCAAAAATTGCCTTTGGGGGGATCGCTATTGCATATTATGTGGTATGGACTTTTACAAGGAAAAACCGGAAATTTTGAATAAAAAAGACGGGTTACAAGGGGAAAATGGTCGATTTTAGAAAATTTTAAGGGGAAAAAGGGAAAATTGTTAGGTGGCGTACGGATTCCACAAATAAGATGTCATGTCCCAAAACGAATATAAGCACACTACTAGTATTGTACATATGTGTGCATGTACAGGATGTATATAAATAAGACCAACAAACATCGACCGTGGGTTAATCACGAGAAAAGTATAAAACACACACACACACATATGTTTACATATATAAAAGTTATGGTCTGAAATAAATCCTTACATACGTACACATATTTGAAGTGAGAGATTAAAAACACTAATTAATTAGAGATATTTTGGAAAATTGTTTATATGGAACAGTGAGTGTATCGTCAATATGTATCGGAACAAATATCTCTAAATACAAGAAAAACATTTGCTAATATCAAATTTTTCATGGAAAGAATCACAGTTACTGCCATTATTTCGAATTAATCTCTATTACGGTGCAACATTCTTCGGATTTAATGTTGGATTATCAACCCGCATATCCAAATTAACTTTACACTTTTACCAGACACTAAGTATTCCATCTTCAATATTTGTAATAAAATAATGTTTCAGGTATAATTTTAAATATATGTACGCCCTAAGAATTCACTTCAGACCATAGTTCGTAAATAAGTTTTCACCTTCGTTTTTCGTGACTTACCTGCAACCGAAATTTGTTGGTTTAATTTAAAGTGAACCACGATATGTTCATAAACATATATATTTATAAATTAACACGTATTCATATATAGAGAGATGTAAAACTATTTTCGAAACACGAGATTTAGAACGAAAATTGTAAGGTAAATAAAGCCTGAAGAACTGATTGGAAGATATCCGTGAGAAAGGGATAAGATATTAGGTAATTACAAACGGAAAAATACGAAGACTTGGGGCAGAAAAATGAGAAAACTGGCCAATGAAGGAAAAAAAAAATTCCAATAGAAAACTATATGCTTGGTGTAGCGGAATGACAAATTTTGCGTCACTCCATAGGGATAACAGACAGTTAAGTGTAATGAACAACTGGTGGGTAGGAATTGTGACCGAATAACAAAATATTTTTTGGATATTAAATGTTGTAACAAGCATTATTTTCAAAATTTGGAACGAAAATGTAGTACCAATATTTTTCGAGATTCTGACGAAGAACGAAATTGAAAGAGTAATACCAGTTTCGTTTAAACATGCTTCTAGNCCAATATTTTTCGAGATTCTGACGAAGAACGAAATTGAAAGAGTAATACCAGTTTCGTTTAAACATGCTTCTAGAATTTCCTGAGAGGATACATTTTAATTATTCCCTTTTGTAGCTCGGGTGGTTCAGAAATTACAGCACGTTAAATACCGCACGCTCACAAATATACCCTTGCTCTCATTCTACCTCTTCCAAGCGTTTTGGAGAGAAGCAGTCCTATGTAGTCGGCGGTGAAAGAAAAACTATTAGAGCAGGATTTAGTTACTGAGGAAATGCTTACTCTTGCCATTATTTTATAGTGTTTGGAAAATTGGCAATCTTTTCAAAACAGGAGTTCTTCTTATCGTATTATTTGGACGAATTTATACAAGCAACACGGGAAAAGACCACACCTATTACTTTGTTTTCACCTGGTTTAAAAATTATCCTCATTGTTAAACATGTTTCACATTTATATATTGAAGGAACTGTGGTTTATTTATTCAACCACGCAACTGTATACTGTGTTTCATGTTAAAAAATATCAATCGTTGCAGACGCAGTTACGAAATTGTGGAATAAAATGACATTAATTCATTGAAATGCCTTTCCAAACCTATGATAAATTTTCGAATAAAATTGTTTTTGAGTGAATTGAGTTTTTGCAAAATTATTTCCGCTATTTGATGTGGGTAATAAAATTAAAAGGTCTTTAAGACCCCTTGTTGGAAAATAATACGACTAAAAGAAAATGTGTATTTCTAAAAGCTTCAGAGTAGTATTCTGAGATATGTTAATTATTATTAACTGGAACTATTTATTTTAAAATTTTCTTTGCAATCACATTTAATGTAAAAATTACTTAGCACGCAACAATTTATCCTGAATGACAAAAAAAAAAATGTATTTAGTGTTATCTGCTTAATTATATAATATTAGTTTTCACATCATCTCAAAAAATAACACGTTTACTTTCTTTTACTCTCATTTCTACTTAATAAAGAGAAGCTTATAATAATTGTGATAATAATTTTAACACATTAAAAATAATATTGCACATTTCGTTTCCGCCAAGTAATTAAACTTAGGACTAAGTTAAAGCACGGTCATACTGGAAAGGTCACATAAGTAAAGCTACATCACTTATGGCATCACCTCCGATATGCTGGAGTTAATGCACGTCTAATAGAGTGAAATACCTAATCAATAAATATTTGCAAGAAAAATTTGTATCAGCGTTCAGGATTTTACATAACAATTTGTTTACCATAAATATTATTTTTAATCGTTTATAGGATATATGTCTACTAAGAAAGAGGCGAAATGAATCTTGACGTTTATTTCAGGAACAGTTAATGACTATGTGGTTTTCGTGTATGCAGATATCATTCTAATGCTTGGTAGTTTCACCTAATGTGGGTAGAACTGCTGACCTAAATTGTAGCAAAGTGGTTCGTTGCATGTGTCAAATCACTGGTACCGGTTTTATAAATTTTGGTTTTCACGGAGTTTGGTATTGGAGATTTTTTTTAAATTGCACCAAGATTAGAACTACATATTTTCTCTGGTGTAGATTGTGGAACTTGTAATTATTTTCAGAAGCTAGAGCAATTGTAATGCATGAATTTTCTTAACCGATGACACAGTTATAGCCGTGATATTAAACAACTAACTACAGTATGACGGTGGCGAGCATGGGTGGGCATCAACCTTAAATGCGATAGTGGCGTCATACGTACGTCAGTGCGGCTTCGTGATATTGCGTTCCCGTTTTGTTGCTTCACTTCCTGTATTACTTGCTCTTTGCAATCCTCCATCTCACCCGTTCTTGAGCGCAACCCATTTAATTGTTTGTATATAGGCAATGAAATATTTTGTATTTGAAACTAAATAGTTTTGTTTTTCTTACTTATTTGCCAGAAATACAGATTTGTTTGGTGCAACTAAGGATTTGTTTGGCTCTACTTGCCTTAAAAAGCTTCGTTTATTATAAAAAAACACTTCAGGCGAGACCGGCATTCGAATCTACGCCAGCTGTGACCGAGAGCTACGACTCAGCAACCTCGACTTAACTGACTAAGAATTATTGATGTTTTCAAATACATAAAATTCAAATACTGAACAATTTGCGCAAATAGATGTTTTATATTTTACAGCTTTCTTTTTTAGTTTCCTGTTGAACTCGTTTTATGAGTATGTTTATACCGTTACTAAGCTCCAATAACTGCACTAAAAGATAATTTTAATTGCCACAAAAATACAAACAAACCCTCTAGAGCTGTATTTTCGAACGAAGACAAACATATGAGTAGCCAAACAAATAAATACTGGTGATTCAATAAAATAGTTGGTTGACAACCAAATAGTTAGCCCAACACACAGGAGTTGTTAATTGAATCGTGTAATTTGTTAGAGGAATTGAATTAATTTCTTATTTTTTTAAGTTTGGCATACTGAACAAAATTTTTTGTTGGGGTAAATAAATATATTTTTTGCCGTATTCTCTGGTATTCTCTGGAGTGATATATAGGTGACTCCGCCTTACTTGTATTTAATGTTTTAAATATGTGNAAATAGTTGGTTGACAACCAAATAGTTAGCCCAACACACAGGAGTTGTTAATTGAATCGTGTAATTTGTTAGAGGTATTGAATTAATTTCTTATTTTTTTAAGGTTGGCATACTGAACAAAATTTTTTGTTGTGGTAAATAAATATATTTTTGGCCGTATTCTCTGGTATTCTCTGGAGTGATATATAGGTGACTCCGCCTTACTTGTATTTAATGCTTTAAATATGTGCCACACTGAATGTTTTAAACAGATATCTTTTACCACTTCTGTCATCGTTACATTTGTAATGTGACGTTAAGATTCGAAAAAATTTCCCCAATCTGCTACTAGTTAGTTAGGGCAGTATTGCATTTTTTTTTCTACTTACAAGTCGTAACTATACATGCCTTGGTAGAAACAAGACGCAAATGAATATGCATACACTGGTGTACTTGCAATACTTCACTGGTACCTACATTGTCGTTTGTGAAAAAATAACTGAATCTATAAATTTTTAGGTAATATCAAAAGTTTGTTCTTATTTCACATTTTTTCATACCACACTTTGATGACTTGACATATTTAGAGGAGGCATAGGTAAGAAAGATATTTGAATAATTCATTTATAATGACCGTCATAACGAGTTTAAATCTTAGGTTCAAGGATCTACAGAGATCATGCCAACACTTAAAATGGGAACACTACCAAATATCATACAAATATTAAATCCAACATTAAAATTATTGCCATAATATAATTTGCTGTCAGAGACTACAATAACCGTAATTTTGGTTTAAGGTACAATAACATAAAATATTATAGTATAAGACAATATATCCCAATTTTAGAGCAATGTTAGCTACAGTTTTATTTTAATAAGAATTCACTATTTCAAACCAAAAATCACAAAGCGTTGAGGGATCTCATTAGTTATTATTTGTTTGCAATTATTTGCTCAATTTTTGANCAATTATTAGCTCAATTTTTTAAGAACACATAATGTTATTTTAAAAAATTAAACAAGATGTAATTCTTAGTATTACAGCAACTGTACCTCCAACAGTTATCATCTACAATGTATGGGAAATTGCAAAATTTGTAAAAGCAATTACTAACCTGACGTTTTAGATGTTTTTCCCGTTACCTCTGTTGTCCAATAATTGTTTTCATCCGGAAGTTCTTGTTTGCCTGTATAGAGCTGTTCGTCTGTGCCTGCAATAGAACAACAGTTATTTTAAGCAAGTTACTGTGACAACAGATTGTAAAGTTTATTGTATTTGTTTCCCAGAAAATAAATTAAATCTGTATGTTACTATAAAAAATCGACAAAATCACCTATATCAGAATGACGTGAGTCAATTAAATTTTTGATATGCTTACAAATGTGTTGTATTGAAAGGATAACAGAAAAACTGTTCTAATATTAATTAAGAACCCTATATTAAAACTGACCGGAGGCATGTCTTAAAAACATAACCATGAAAGAGCAAACCAACATTCCAATTCTCTCAAACAGTAAAAGCAAACAAAATTAATTTAATAAGTTAATGGTTTTAAAATATTAACGAACATATCTAACGGTCTATTACGCAAGATCCAGAGCGTTTCATTTAAAATATAAGAGTGTGCTTTTTAATTTAACGACATATTTGCGTGATTCTTAAATCATGAGTCACCGGGCTTTTCTTTTCCGACTACGTTGTGTATATTTAGAGCATGTAAGTAACATTACGGTTATATCTCCTATATAACGAAGATATATAAATCCGTGTTAATGTTCGAAAATCAGTAGCATGCCAAAGCAACTTCACAAGAAAGCGGACCGTAACGTTATACCACATTTTATTTTCTAACAGTTTTCTCAGTTATTTAAGCTTCGAAAGAGTAGTTAACCCATTTTGTGTAACGTATAATGCAAAGTGAGAAATTTTTTCCAATATCTTCTCCTTATGCCTAAAGTAAAATTAAATAAGTTTCTGTTAATTAAGTTTCTGTTAATTAACTCTTCTGTGAGATTGAATTCCGTGGTAGTTTTCACATTCTGTTCTGGTAGTTAGTATGTATTACCGTGTATCTATATGTCTTCCTCTTCATAATTAAACTTGTAATGGAAATTGGGGGGAAATAACATCGCCTGAATCAAGACTTCACTGTTTTTAAAAACAATAAATTGTAATTAACATTATATAATTGTTCACATTGTTTATTAATTTAATAGATTATATAGAAACTAATAATTCATATAATCAATTTTCACGTTTTATTTGTAGCTACTGACTGAAAAGCCTCTTACGTATATTTTATCTGCTCCAGTTTTAAAAAAATCATTAGAAACATCATCAAAAGCTTATGTACTACGAAAGCGTAACTGATTACGTACCTCATATTTTTATCAGACGATGAAACTGTATTAGGAAAATGTCATTTGCATAACTTGTGATTTTAATAATTTCCTATAGCAATTTTACTGTCCATAATGATAGTAAATTTTCTATTTGTAGATCAGTTTTCATATTGGTTTTCGGAAATATATTTTACAGAGAAACTACAAAGTACTACAAATATAAATATTTCGTAGTGGCTATAAAATATAATGTGTTTATAATAAAATATAAGTCATGCATAGATTTGTAAATGACTGATCGTTTTACGATTGTTTTTCGAAAAGACTAGCCATCAGCCTGTAACACGAACGCAGTGTGGGAAGAGATGTTGGGCAGCTAAAGCAGGAAGGGTGAAGGGGGGCAGTCGACTCTTCTCGTGATGGTTAGTAGTCGGTTGAATAGGGGGGTTGGAGGGATGAGCAAGGGATGGGGACTACTTTGATATGTTGCTCGATTTTTAGAATTTTTTGTGACTTTTGTCGATTTCATAAAAATGGCCATGGGGTAGGGGTTGGTTAAGCTGTTGAGGTGAGTGTGAATTAAACATTATATGTCTTGATTTTTGGAATAAATGCTTCTATTTTGTGTAATTTTTAACGATTTTTATGATTGGAAGGTGGGTAGGTAGAGGTAGAGGTTAGTGGTGTAGTGTGACTGGTTGAGTGTGAGATTAATGTTATATTTTCTTCAAATTTTTAGTTTTTTCTTATTTTAGCGATTTTTTATAATAATTGATATGTGTGGCAGGTGGTGAGGTAAGATGATACGGTGGAAGGCCTGCTCGAAAAGTGGTTTTTACAAATGGGGTGTTCAGTTTTTTTTTTAGTGAAAACTGAAAATTTTATTGGTAAAGGAAAATTCTGAGAGGAATTTAGGAATTTGTGTGGGGAGAATGGGAAATTCTAAGATTCCGGACGGCAACACTGCATAAAAACCCCCAGCATTTTAGTCCGGACCTACTTAACCTAACTTCTTCGGAAAACAGAAAAAATATTTTGTAGGAATGTGATGCCAATAACTGTTACACTATCGGAAGTTTTCACATTTTCTTAAAACTGTGAATATGCAATTTTTTATGTAAACGAGCCTTTATTAAATCAAAATACACCTGTAGAACTTTATATTAGTGTGTAATACATACTATGTTTTAAAAAGCAAATGTAGCAATTAATACGTTGATTGAAGGCTGGAAAAGAAATTTTAATGAGTTCAGTGCGTGGCAATTTCTTATAAGTTTTCTTTCTTATTTTGGAAACATCAATGTTACATATGTACTCTTAATAAAGCAAGAAATTCATGAAAGTTTTTGCAGCAATTCCACATTAAACTAAAAATTCAAAATAAGTCCAAATGTATTCATCATCCAGTATTTCGAAAATTATGGAAACAACTTTAATAATTCGTTCTTTAGTGACACAAGCTTCCCGTGTAGCTAAAAAAATTTTGTAAACTTTTTCAAATATCAAAATTTATTTTATTTGTAGATTAAAAAATATGCGTTAGATGTATTTTTGATCTTTGGAGCGATATTATTAGGGTACAATATTTTCTTAGACAAAACTTTCGTTTTGTTTCCTGTGATGATCATCTTATGTGGGTAACTCAAAACACATTGTTAAATTATTCTTATGTTAGGAATACTCTAATTTTAAAATAAAGTATCTGATATTTATGAAATGTTTCCACAAAGCAATTTACACTCTACGCACAAGTCAAAGTAGTGTAAATAGATAAAAAAAAAATATTATTTTCGATATTTGTTTCAGGCGTCACCTAAAACATTTTTTTCACCAGAAGAATTTTTGCTACGCGTTGGATAAGTAATGAATCATGTGGGTTTTATTCCACCATACTAACTCACATTTAACTTTCTGGAATTTTACAATAATTAATGCGTACCTGGGTGTAATGTGGTGTCCTGCAACGTCTCCGGCGAATAACTTGGCTGCTCTGTTGAAGTAGCGTAAACCTGATGAGTTAAATGGTCATGCTCTGTTGTATACTTTTCTCCTCCTACTGAACATCATGTAAATAATAAAACTTCTCAGGATAAATAATCTTTTCAAATACAAGCAATACATAAATACATTATATGTATATTTTTGTAATGTTGTTTTTTAATGCACATTCTGAATAATTCCGCAATCTTAAAAAATTAGAAGTAATTTTTTTTTCAAAATGCAATATACTAAAAAATAATTAAACTGAACTAAGTGATAATAAACTTATGTAGGTACATAAATTTAAATGTAACATAATAATAATTACTAAAAAAAGTCCAATTAACTTATTAACAAATAGTGTTTACCATAAATTAATTGCGGTTCTTCTAAATAAAAACGTTCTCATTTCAAATTGCCGAAATGATAAATTTATGTTGTCAAATGCGTTCCGTGGTTGTCCAAAATTAGAAGGAAAAAAGATGCATTAAATTGTATAACTGAATTAACTAAATTGTATATTGCTTTCTGGTTAACTGCATACAAAAAACCCAATTTTTAACATTTTATTGTTATGAATATTAGTTCAAATAGTAAAAATCGTTATTTGCATTTAACATAGAAAAAATAACTACAGATTTAACAACATTTATTTTCGATTGACGCAAAAATAATTGTTTAAACTCGGTTATAAATACCATAATATCACCAAATTTATTAAACCATTTCCATTGCTCATGTTCTATTTCGTATGCATATTAGATTCATTGAAATTGTCGATACATTAAATATAAAAAAATATTGAAGAAAATTTAAATTTTTATGGTACAGTCGTTCTTATTTTCCAATAGTTGTTCGCAAAGGTAAGACATGATAATTTTTTTTTTGTTTTTTATTCTACTGCTTTTTGCAAAGCTATAACTTGGTGTGTATCATTATAAAGGTGCTTGAATACAAATAAAATTTTTGGATATTAATAAAAAAAATTTTTTTTATGTATTACAACTTTAAATCAAATTTTAATTGCACGTTATTTTACATAAGATACATTCATATGTTATAAGACACTATGAATTCATTTGTAAATAAAAATTTTTTTTAAACATTATTTTATATTGTATTATTAATTAGCCTTACGTTTCGCCAGTAGTATGTTCAGAATAATGTTTCAGCGTTGAGTATGATAATTATCTGCGTTCATTAGAAATATTATTGTGCCAATAAATCTTGCGTTATAGTAACAATGGTAATTTTTTACAAAATCTCATAGAGAGTAATTTTTACAAATTTTTATTAGAGACTATAATTCCGGGAATTTTAAATGTTACTTAATAACAGCAAAATGTATTTATTATTCTATTTTGATCCAGTAATGAGAATATAATTAACTGTGGATTATCAAGCATCTACCGACTGAAACATTGCAAAATTTAAAAAAACGTAGGTATGTTTGTCACGAAAATATGAGTAAAGTTCATATCTCAGGTTCGAAAGTGACTTCTTATTAATGAGGAATTTGTAAAAAAACCAGTTTTACATAATCTTGAAGAATGGATTTGAGATGGAACAATGGGTATCTGGATACTCTCTATGGAACAATACTTAAGTTTCCAGTATTAGTAAAATTGTTGTTTAATACACTTCATTTATTTATGTTACGACAACCACTGCAATTCTGCAATACTTTAAGTATTACGTATTCATTAATATTATTCTAGTGACTGAATATTTATCATAATGTAAAAATCAACTTATACGTTTAATTAATGTAATTTATCTCAGCCCAAATTTTTAATGAATTTAAACACGAATTCTTTATTAGCAAAATATGATGATCACTACAGATGGGTACACATTTTGCTACATTTGATGTGTCAAGAGCAGCGTAACACATGCATTTGTTTGTTAAAACTGTTATACGGAGTTTGTAAAGGAAATCATATTTATAAAATTGTATTGTTTAAGGCTAATTAACGTCTCCCTATGTTATTACTGGAATATTATAAGGGTTAAACTTGATAATTATCTTATAATGTAACTTAAATCAACACACACGCCATATCAGGGATTTGAACCCAGAACGTCCCGCACCCCAGATCGCCGGCGCACCAACTGTCTGAGATAAGATAGGTCAGCATATTTTCTAAATTGGATTTTTTCCCATTTTGGTTTAATTAAATGGAATTGTAATACATAATTTTGCAGAAAACTACCACAAAATTATGGCAACTACGTTTTTCTGTCAAAAAAAAGAAAGTTCACATTTAGCAAGTAAGTAAATATAATAAAAATTTGGCAAGCAATAGACTACTACATACTACCAAGTGTGATATTCTTAATATTCAACTTTCACATAAGAAAACTCTGTATTTTATCATATAGTAAATTAAGTTGACAAATGTTGGCAAGTTATGAAAAGTGTTGTATGGCACGAAAAATACAAATCGTACCAAATCCGAATAAATTATTTTACTATTAATAAATGGATTTACTGTCAATGATAAATGAACTGAAGATAAGACCCATAAGTACCAGAAGGTTGCGAAAAGAAAATATATTTGTTAAGAAAACTGGCAAGTGTTTATGGAAACAAAAGATAATAAAAAAAAAAAAATCGGAAAGAAATGAACTTAAAAATGTAGTGTATATTCTTGGAATTTTTAGACATAAATAAAGTTAATGTATGGATACGCGATCCAGAATTACATAAAATGGAAAAGGGTTTCGTGCGTATAAAATATGAACTCGATCCGTGTTACCAACAGATTTGGGTTTCAGTAACGAACAATATCAAGACTACACGAAGCGTATTTCGCAGCTGTAACTAGAACATTATCGTTTCTGTGGCTGTATTAATATAAATGCCTCATAAAACCATTAGCTACTCATATACGAGCTATAAGAGTTATGAATTTGAACCTTTTGTACAAAGGCATCCACTTCGAAAGACGGACACCTAAATCCATCGTTTTATAGTTTCTCTGATGGGACGATTATTTTTCCCTAGATAATATCACAGTTTTGGCAAACTTGGAAATTGTCATAGTGAAACATTTTGTTATCGAAATCGTATATCGGGAGCGCTGCCATCGGTCCGATATTCTATAAGTTCAGTGTTTGTCTAGCGGGAGCACTGCACAAATTCAAGTAATATTATTTTTGTTACAATTGCTGTATGGAACGGTCCGGAATTTAACCTGAACGTCATCGGCATCAAGATTCAAATTTTGCATATCGATACTGACGTCTTTAACCTTTCAGCTACCGTAATGCACGGCAAAAAGGATTTTTTTTTTAAATTTGTACATGAAATACAAGTCTATCTAAAAAATTTATGAAGTTCAAAGTTGAACATAACCTGTTTATCTGACAAGATACGGTACTAAGTAACGGGATTATACTTTTAATTGCATACATTAGAAAGTAGCACGAGACACTCGCTACAGTTAAAACTATACAAACATTCTTACATCCCAAAAAACTGAAAAATTTTAATACGTGACTCTTAATAAGGTTACATTTTAAAATTCCTCTTTTAAAAAGGGATTTCGTTTCAGAATTGTAGGTTTCATGGTATGCGAACTTTTTGCCTACAGTTAAAATCCGGGTACAAAACTAAATATAAAAAAAATTTAATTATTTAATATTTAAACATTGATTTAAAAACCCACATATAGATTGCAATATTTATTATTTGTTAAGAGCCTTTAAAACCTAAAATAAATAAAATCATTTCAGCAAATTTGCGCAGAGGTTACGTAAATTCATGGATATTTTTGTAAAATTTTCGGAAATTTTAATATAAAAACAAACAAGTCACTGATATAACTAATGAAACTACTTTAATCTACATGGCTGCTAATAATGTTCAATTAAGTTCCTGAAAGCTTGGATGGTAGGTAGGGTTTGACGTACCGCTGACAACAATATAATAGGAGATGAAACGGGAAACATATGCTAAAGAAATTAGACAATTACAAGTACACACGTGCCTTTACTGCTACACAAAACCAGACAATTTCGTACCATAATCTGGTATGAAACGAGCTGCATTAAGAAGGTAGGATTCGTGGCGACAACTTCTATGTAATCAATCGAATGTTTTGAAATATAGTGTATAATGACCTGAAATAATTACATTGACTTCATAATGAATATAGGTGCCTGAGTCACGTAAATCACGTTACGTTTACAAGGCCTACCAGAGCGCTTTTTGTGCAGAGAATTTGATCGAAATCAGTTGATTGGTTCTTGAGGTGTGGCGTAAAAAATAAATTTTCTTATTTGTTGCGATCATAGAAAATTTCCTTAAAAGAGCCTATGTATACGATTTATCTGATACTGTCAGCATACAAAGTTTGGTTGAATTAGGTTAAATTGTTTAAAATAAGTGCCAAATTATTTCAATTATTTATATACCCGCCGTTTTAAATATCAATGTCTGACTCCAATTAAATTATTTAAAACTGCATTGACTTCTTTTGCAGTGCTTGTGTGAAATCTGTTGGAAATTAATTGAATGGTTACGGAAATATGGCAAAAAGTTCAATTTCCTCACGTGGCACTAGTTCACAAAAAGGCCAGCAAAAGAGCATCTCTGTGCGCATAATTAATGCTTCTAATGAATACTGTTAACGTACCAAATTTGGTTTAATTTCGTTTAAATATTTAACACATGTAACATACTTATTTTAATAAAATATATATACATTACTTTAAAAAACGACCCGCCCTACCAGAACATGTAAGTTTACATTCCCTATCGTAGCACTTGTTGAGTGTTAATTAGGTGGGATAAGTTGATTGATCCTGTTGATATGATATAAAACGTCAAATTTTTTCTTGTGACGATCTTCGTTATTGGCAGACCAAAATGTTATGAATAAGCAGATTCGATTATTTTCATAGACACTTCCAGCATATAGTGTTCGGCGTACAATTGACATACAAAGGAAAAATAATTTTATGGCCGTTATTTATACAATATATGATTACCGTTTACATCATATATAATTAGATGGAAATATAAATTAAAATAACAGTTTCGTTAACTTGGTGGTAATATATGATTACTTCTCCAGGTAGGATATAAACAGGTAAATTTTGAATTTTATTTTCCATTGATAACACTTTCATGTAACTGTGTGTTCATAAACGTGAGTTATTCATTATGTAATCGGAAAAATAATTTTGTAATCACACTGTATTAATAAATACGTATTATGAACTTATAAAACCTATTGAAAATTGCATAAAAATTATCTATGAAGTAGTGTTGCATGACTTCAGGAATTTAAATTATATAACTCAATTGACGAGTAGGTCACAACTAGCCATCTTCGTGTGGTGTGTTGATGAAAATTTCAACGTTTTTCAAGATATATAGGAGCTTTGCCATTTATTAATTACAAGTACCGGGAAAGACATATTTATAAAAATTAAGGACTGTGTTGAGAGAAAGGATTTTGCGTGGGAAAAACTGGATTCTGTTTGTACTGATGCAGCACCCGTAATGACGGAAAATCCAATGGATGTGTGGCTTTGTTAAAACAGTCCTTAGGACAGGAATTGTTTTAAGATATTTTTATGATCCACTAGGAAGCTCTATGTGCCAAATATATAAAATTTTATGAAGTTTTTGATGCTTTAGTAAGCTACATTAACTATATTCGGGCCAGAGCAATTCATCGAAGACAATTCAGGGTTCTATTTGAAGACGAAATAAATGAACACGTGGAGTGGCATCTGTATTGTGCAGTCCGCTGGCTGTCAAAGTGTAAAATGCTGAAACATTTCGTTATTTTCAGTTTATAGGTCTTGGAGTTTTTAGAAGAAAAGCAGGCAATGCCTCCTGAGAAAGACCTACTTTAAAATTAATCGTGGTTTTGCGATCTTGCATTAATAGCAGATATTACAAAGAACCTCAACCTACTTAACTGAAAGCTGTAGGGAAAGGAGTGTTCGCTGCGAACGATGTTGAATTTTGTACATTGATTCCTAGTAAAACTAAACCTATTTTTGGGGATTTTGGCGAGAAGCAATATCAATCATTTTCTAAAGCTTGTAGATATGAGAGGAAAACTGGAAAACACTTGGTTGATATCTTAAAATTCCAATCACAAAAACAATCGTTGTTACAGTATTAAGACAATATATTTCAGGATTTCGAATCAGATAAAATTATATTTTGCTTATTATGAACCTGTTCTGAAATACAATGAATGAAGTAACGGAATATCCAGCCAATATCCAGCTATAAATCACAGGAGACAGCTAGAAATCACCGAAATCCAAAATCACACTTCCTTGAAACAGATATTTACTGAAGCCTTTTCTTCACTACCACAGCACACTTCAGAAATTTTCATTAAAATTTTGGAAATTGGTACCAAAAGGTGACTTTCCGGCAAAGTGTGATCGTGTTTTGCAGATTTTGAGCAGATTTGGCTGAACATATATCTGCGAAAAGGTTTTTTAAATTCTGAGCTAATTAAAAAAACCAAATACCGTATTTCGTTAACATATTTCAGACTTTATTTTACTATCTCGATTTGTCGCAAAATATTGATCAGTTGTTATCTCAAAAACCTCTTCATAGGTCTGATTTACGTTTTGTATGTATTGTAATTAAACTATGTGAAACTTAAGGCTTTGTTTAATTTAAACATCTATCATAACTGTAGGCAAATATTATTCCCTAGGTGGCCTGCTGGCTGACACGGAAATGATATTATGGCCCACTTCCAAAATAGTTTGGGCAGCCCTGCTCGATATGGAATGCGAATAAATGTTTTTATGTGTAATTTTATCAACATTATTGCAGTCATCAATTATAAATTTGGGGACATTAGGTAAATTAATGGTTTTTATATATGAAGGGTTGGGAAATTGAAGGAAATTCATCGTATTGAGTTTGGATTGGTGAAGATTGATTGGAAGACTGAAATATTGAATGGACAATGGAATGAATTACTGTGAGAATGATAAAAATGTTGGTAAAGTTATTAACTGATGGATGGATCAAAATATTGAAAGTATAATTAAAATTACAAGAGTTCTCAGAAGATTGATCGAAACATGATTGAGAAACGGGCAGAATAGTGGATATATAGTGAATATACTCTGAAGAGCCAAAAAAATTGGTACACTTGCCTAATATCGTGTAGGGCACTCGCGAGCACGCAGAAGTGCGTAAGACAATGTGGCATGGACTCGACTAATGTCTGAAGGTATGCAGGAGGCATTTCACACCATGAATGGCCAAAGCAGTCAACAAATCCATAGGAATGCGAGGGGCTGGAGATCTCTTCTTAACAGCATGTTTCAAGTCATCCCAGATATGCTCAATAATGTCCATGACTGGTGACTTAGGGGCCAATGGAAGTGTCTAAAGTAAGAAAAGTGTTCGTGGAGCCACTCGGTAGCAACTCTCGACGTGTGTGGCATCGCATTGTTCTGCTGGAATTGTACGTGTCCGTCGGAATGCACAATGGACATGAATAGGTGCAGGTGATCGGACAGGATGCTTATGTATCTGTCACCTGAAAGAGTCGTATCTAAACATACTAGGGGTCACATTTCACGTCAACTGCACACACCCCATACAATGACAGAGCCTCCACCAGCTTGAACAGTCCTCTGTTGACATGTAGGGACCAAGGATTTATGGGTTGTCTCCTTACCAGTGCACGTCCATCCGCCCGATGCAATTGGAAACGAGACTCGTCAGACCACGCAAAGTGTTTCCAGTCATCTACAGTCCAATGGCGGTGTTGGCGGCCCCAGTCGAGTCTTAAACGGCCTTTGTGTCGTGCCGTCAAAAACGGTACACGCGTGGTCCTTCAGCTCCGATAGCCCATGTCAATGATGGTCCGTTGAATAGTTCGCACGCTGGCTCTTGTTGATTCTCCAGCATTAAAATCTGCACCAATTTGAGAAAGGAATGCACGTCTGTCACGTTTAATAATTATCGTCAGTCGTCGTTTGTCCTTTCTTTCACGATCTTTTTCCGGCCGCAGTAAAGTCGAAGATTAGATGTTTTACAGGGTTCCCGATATTAACGGTACACTCGCGAAATGGTCGTATGCGAAAATCCAAATTTTATCGCTACCTCGGAGATGTTATGTTCCATCTCTCGAGCGCTGACTATAACAACATGTTCCAACACAATTTAATATTTAAAATGTGCCATTGTAGCATCAGTAACCGATCTAACAACTTTGCCAGGCGNACATGTTCCAACACAATTTAATATTTAAAATGTGCCATTGTAGCATCAGTAACCGATCTAACAACTTTGCCAGGCACTTTTTTCTAAAATAGGCGCTGCCAACCGCATCTCGTTACTCTATTTGGTTCCATGCCTCTGTTATTTGGATACGCACGGCTATACAAGTTTTTTTGTCTCTCCAGTGTTCCGAATATTATATTAATATCGGAACACCATCTCACCATATACATTCCAAGCTTCGAAGGCGTAAACCTCAATAGTTTCCCAATTATGTTGACAATTTCGCCAGTGCAGCTGGCGTCAGAGAAGACGAAGTCGGGATGGTTGTCACGTGCATACGAATAAACAAATGTTTCGTATTGATCTATACACTTCACTATCTTGCAGGAGGGAACTTGTACTTGAAATATGAGTGTNACATGTTCCAACACAATTTAATATTTAAAATGTGCCATTGTAGCATCAGTAACCGATCTAACAACTTTGCCAGGCGCGTGTTGTCTTAACAAGGCGCTGCCGCCCGCATCTCGTTACTCTATTTGGTTCCATGCCTCTGTTATTTGGATACGCACGGCTATACAAGTTTTTTTGTCTCTCCAGTGTTCCGAATATTATATTAATATCGGAACACCATCTCACCATATACATTCCAAGCTTCGAAGGCGTAACCCTAATTTTTTGCCAATTATGTTGACAATGTCGCCAGTGCAGCTGGCGTCAGAGAAGACGAAGTCGGGATGGTTGTCACATGCATACCAATAAACAAATGTTTCGTATTGATCTATACACTTCACTATCTTGCAGGAGGGAACTTGTACTTGAAATATGAGTGTATTATTTACTTTGGTGGGAAAATATATTAGTGTACATAAGAAGATAATAAACATCTACCTAGTGTAATGGAAGAGCCGTACAAAAAATAACTAGCCAGACCGAATACTTAAAGGAAATGGAAGAGAAAACAATGTCGCCATGACAACAGACGAAGAACCGTGACATAGCACAACTTTGGCAATATTATCACAAAAAGTTGAAGTGTCAAGTGACCAACGGACAGTCACGAACGAGCAATATAACCCTACCAATAAATTCCTATAAAAGTCAAGTGGTAGCGGATGGGGTCTAGCTCTACTGGGTAAATGGTGGGAAGTGTGTTGGTGTAGTGGGGGACGTGATTAGAATTTAGCATAAAGCCAATGATTAATTAATGAGAATATTTGGGTGGTGCTGACTCAATAGCCAATGATATGTAGGTGTTGGGGCTACGTCGTCTACTGGTTACAGTACTTGGAGTGGATGTGCTTTGTCACCTATGCAAGAATTGAACCCTGTAACAATAATTATTTGTAAGTCTTTAAAAAAATTATTTAACTTTTCAAAATTGCTAAACGATTTCCTTTTGCTAGAAAAAAAATATGTTTTTAAAATTTCAGAATTTTTCCAATGTTTTTTGTTATTTTTGTTGAAATTTGTGTTTGGGGTTATACGGAAATTAGGTCGTGGTCGTGGAATTATACAATATGGCTCTTGTCATTTATTTTGCCCCAGAATTTAAAATATGTTAAATCAAATCTTTTGCTATTATATTTTTTTACACATTTAAAATTACGTGAGGTCGACGATACGCAGTATGGTGGTCGGGCTCTATAATGTATTTTTCCTGATTTTTACAATTTTTTCCTATATTATTGCAATTTTTCTTGAAATTTAATACCAAGTTTTCCCATGGTAAAGTTCGAGGACATCTAAGATTAGAGCAGACGAGGTCATGGCAGACAATATGCTAACATGCTACTTGACACGAAGGAACATTTTTATTATCTTTCTATGATTTTGGATAGTAGTTTTGTGTGTCTTTGTATGTATATGTAGAATTTACGGAAACTAAATGTTCAAGCTGTGTTAGGTGATTCCTTATGAAAAATATAGTTTAAAACGTATCATACACCTTATATTTAAACGTAATATTAAAAGGAGTTATTAGCCTTAGAATATTAGGTTTTGAAAACGTATTTTCGCAAAATATCTTGTACTTTCTGCCCGCGGTAGGAATGGTGGTGATTTACGAGCAGTACATACCACGTGGTTGTATCGGACACGCCCATTTGGCGCCCTATGAAACGTATACTAGGTGAGGTCACATCGTCGACGTGCCGACGTACCTCTTCCTCAAGACTATTATAGTGCACACTAGGAATGGGATATTACCTGTAAAGTAGAATTTGTGATGATTACCAGATTTTTCCAGTGGCAAACAGTGACAGATGCTACCAAGACACTGCTTCTGCTCACCGCTAGCAGGTTAAAAGCGCTTCGACGTTGACACGACATACTACCTCAGTTTGCAAGCCATTTGNCACTGCTTCTGCTCACCGCTAGCAGGTTAAAAGCGCTTCGACGTTGACACGACATACTACCTCAGTTTGCAAGCCATTTGGATATTAATCTCGCAAATAGAATGCGTGGCACTTCCACTGCCGTGCCGAACTCTGCAGTAGTGCCGAATTCGGTGCTATATTTATGTAATGAAGTACACTTAATTGAACTTTGCTTGATAATTTGTTCTAGTATAAACGTTTATTTTTTAATTGTGAAATTTATGATTGCAACAGCTGAACTCAAATGTTAAAGTTTAATTCAGAAAATTTATTTTTATCTACTTTCATCTTTTATTGTAATTAATTTTTTTTTATTTTTTTATTTTACNTTTTAATTCAGAAAATTTATTTTTATCTACTTTCATCTTTTATTGTAATTAATTTTTTTTTATTTTTTTATTTTAACCGTTCAACACTTGGTTTTGTGAATTGTAATGTAAAATGGTGCATTATGCTCATAGGTTACTATTAGTATCATTCANCCGTTCAACACTTGGTTTTGTGAATTGTAATGTAAAATGGTGCATTATGCTCATAGGTTACTATTAGTATCATTCATGTCACCTTATTGTCCACAAATACTTTTGACTTGTCCCTGTTCGCTACACGGCATGCAAAGGAGCAACTTTCCCGTGCCTGCGCGCAGTGCGTACTGCCGCATTTCCTTATTCCTCGTTGTGACAAAGAGCGACTTATCCAGTGCAGTGCCTACCCCAGTCTTTGCTTTCTGTGACAAGGAGCTACAGCATCGCGCAAGCCTGGCGCACGTAGTTAACTCTTCGCTGTGACTGGTAGCGGCTTGACTAGAGAGAAGGCCCGGCCATTCCTCGCCATGACAAGAAGCGAATTTATTAGCACCAGCGCCAGCCGTTCCTATCAGTGACAAGAAGTGACTTGACTAGCGTCAGCACCAGCCGTTCCTCTCAGTGACAAGGAACGTCTTGATTAGCGCCAGGGCCAGCCGTTCCTTGCAGTAACAAGAAGCAATTTGACTAATACTAGCATTGGCTGTTCCTCGCCGTGACAAGAAGCGCCCTGGCTGGTGCCAGCGCCAGCCATTCCTCGCTGTGATAAAGGTGAGTTTACTAGCACCAGTGCCAGCTATTCCTCGCAGTGACAAGAAGGGACTTTAATTGGGCCAGTGCCAGCCATTCCTCACAGTGACAATAATTGCCTTGACTATGGCCAGCACCAGCCAATCCTCGCAGTGACAAGAAGGGACTTGTCTAGCGCCAGCGCCTGCAGTTCCTCTCTGTGAGAAGAAGCGACTTGACTAGTTCCAGCACCAGCTGTTCCACGCTGTCACAAGAAGCGACTTGACTAGTGCGTAGCCACAGCGCCAGTCGTTCTTCACCGTGACAAGGAGATCTTGCCTTTGTCGTTAACGATAACAGTTTTCCTTGTACATGCATTGTTCCTTCTGACAAGGAGCGACTTGCGCCATGTATACTTTTTTATATCATGTAGCGTACATGCCAAATATCAAATCATACAAACGACTGCCAGACAATTATTCCTGAAAAAGTTTTTTAACTTGCATAGTAATATACTATTACGGCTTCAGCATTAGAACAACTTAAGTTCCACAAATACTTATAATAAAAAACAAAAAATTTTAATTTTTGTAGTGTGTTAGGAGAAATTTTCTACCCTAAATAATATCTATTTTTGCCAAAAAAAATGTATTTTATTATTTTTTATGATTATTTCTGACAAGAATTTTAGTATTGACAGCGGAGGAGGATTCTATTGGTTTACACCAATGAGCAGCAACACGTCGAGCGAGTGGGAGTAGTCCAGTGGAACCCCCGGCCGAGAGCCGGGGTGAGGGCCCCCCAAGGGTCCCTCGCCGGGATGTGGTAGGGAGGTAATCAGTCAGTTACAACCCTACTCCAGGAAAGGGAGTCGCGTGGTGAGCTGCAAAGAGGAGCACCACATCGAGTGGGAGAGTTAATGAGTAACTCAGCACCGAGAGCCCTGGTGGGGGCCCACCCAGGGCCGCTCACTGATACGTGATATAGTCAGTCAGCCAACACCGAAGGAGAGAGTCAGTGGGATGCAGCATGCCAACGTGAGCCAGTCCGAGTGCTTGTAACAGGGCCACCCAACTCTCCAGACCTCAACTACTGCCGGAACAACTACCCCGTAATAAGTACAGTTAATAATGAACGTCGTCACTAAGAGACGTGTCCTGTCATCTTATGCCTCCACAGCATCGGAAACATTTGCCAGAACACTGTAATCAACCCTTCAGGCAAAGATCTCACAGGGTCATTACCGTTTGTGTTAATTCTCGGCAAAAGGTGCCGAGAAAGTATGCGTACTTCACGCAAAAGTGCCGGGAATATGTGTATAAATTCCCGTCAAATAAAACTGTTAAAACCATGACGCGATTATGTTATTGCTTTATATACTGTCAATCTTCAAGGCACTTTAACGTCTGTGCCATTTAACATTAATTGAGATCCTAGGACCCACAGGTGGGGAATAGCATTAGTATAAAACATTTTTATGCTGTTAAATAAATCTATATATAAAGTATGCATGCGATGATGTATCTGAGATGCTTATAAAATTACGCATTGAAGTGACAGACACTGCTAAATATCACAGTGACAACAGTGTCACTGGCACTGAGTGTCACAGTTCCTACATTTTGTAACGTGCCCCATCCCCCGTGCGCACCGACCAGCGACGGCCAGCATTAGACATGTATCTCTGCAACATGGAAAGCATAAATACATTTTCTGCTGCGGACATTGCATGCGTTGTACAACGCACTCGGTGAAAAATACTTACGTTTTTAATATCAAAAACTCACCGACTATTATCACCTTTAATATTTAGTTTAGGTATAGGTCTCCATTATATTTTTGACTTTATTATTAATAAGTAGTGATTTCCTGTAATGTGGGTATTTAATTCCCGAACTATATATATTCACATGTTTATTTGTATACATAAATATGAACATGTATGTACAAATTTTTTTTTTAATAAGCATTGTGTCTCTCTATGTAGTAATGCAAGAGAATGGGTGCTGGTTCTTACAAAGGAGTTGTAGAGGATTCAAGGATAAGTAACACACACATTTGAAAATGAAATGTGCTTTCAGTCAGGTTTATCAAATGCCAATTTTGACTTGTAAATGATCTGCTGTATGTCAGCCATTCAAACTGAAAAGGTTTCTTTCCTGGAAGATAATTAGGGAAAAAAAGTTTTAATAGTTTATTTCATGGCACTACTCTCGTTAAATGCAGGTATAGAAACATACAAATTTAACTATCGCATTAATGTTCACAGTACACTACACAATGTTAATTTGTTTATATGTGCAACTTTTAGGTTTAAACATGTTTTAAACACTGTGGTGACAAAAGTCATGGGATACCTCTTAATATCGAGCCATACCTCTTTTTGCCCAGCGAAGTGCAGCAACTCGACGTGGCATGGGCTCAACAAGTCGTTGGAAGTCCCCGGCAGAAATATTGTGCCAAGCTGCCTCAAAAGAAATCCATAATTGCGAAATTGTTGCCGGTTCTGCAGTTTGTGTACGAACTGAATTGTCAATTATGTCCCATAAATGANAATCCATAATTGCGAAATTGTTGCCGGTTCTGCAGTTTGTGTACGAACTGAATTGTCAATTATGTCCCATAAATGATAGATGCGATTCATGTCGGGCGATCTGAGTGGCCAAATAATTCGCTGGAACTGTCCAGAATGTTCTTCAAATCAATTACGAACAGTTGTAGCAAGATGAAATGGCGCGTTTTCATCCATAAAAATTCCATCCTTGTTTGGGTACATGAAAACAATGAATGGCTGCACGTGATCTCCAAGTAATTGAATATAACCCTTTCCAGTCAACGATCGGTTCAGTTGGACCAGAGGACACAGTCCATTCCATGCAAAAACTGACCACACATTATGGACCCACCACCAGTTTGCACAGTTCCTTGTTGACAACTTGGGTCCATGGATTCGTGGGCTCTGCACCATACTCCAACCCTACCATCAACTCTTACCAGCTGAAATTGGAACTCATCTGACCAAGCCACTGTTTTCCAGTCGTCTAGGGTCCAACCAATATCGTCACGAGCCCAGGAGAGGTGCATCAGGCGATATCGTGCTGATAGTAAAGGTACTCGAGTCGGTCTTCTGCTGGCATAGATCAGTACAGCCAAAGCTCCCCTCACTGTACTGACGGACACGTCCGTCGTACGTCCCACATTGATTCCTACTGTTATTTCACGAAGTTTTTCTTGTCTAATAACACTGACCATTCTGCAAACACGTTGTTGGTCTCAGTCATTAAGTGCAGGCGGTCGGCCACTGCATTGTCCATGGTGGGAGGTTATGCCTGAAATTAGGTGTTCTTGGCACACTCTTGATAATGTGGATCTCGGAATGTTGAATTCCCTAACCATTTCCGAAATGGAATGTCCCATGCGTCTAGCTCCAACTACCATTCGGCGTTCAAAGTCTGCTAATTCCCGTCGAGCAGCCATAATCACTTCAATAACCTTTTCACATGAATAACATAACTACAAATGAAAGCCCAACCAATGCACTGCCCATTTATACATTTTGTACTAGATTCTACTGTGATCTGTATAATTGCATATTGATATCCCATGACATTTGTCACCTCAGTGTATGTCGACAATAAAGTCAGTCTAGTAACACCCACTACCAGTGTGTATCTGCACCGAATATATATAGGACAACTTATATGGCAGGAAGCTAGAAGGCATCTTACGACAAAAATATTGTAGTTACGAATTTTGGGTGTTCCATTGATGTTTGTGCGAATTTTGTACGTAATTACATTTTATGTAAGTATAATCATCGATTATTTTCACTGCATATAAGTGGTCTGTTTTAAGCATTAACTTCACAATATCGTTCACCTTTTATCTAAATATGTGAGTACAAATTACTTGCAGAAGGAATTGTGAAATAGACAGGTAGTATGATATGGTAGAATATGTGGCATAAGTTTGTAAAACCATTTGTTTTCTATCGATACTTACTAGCTAAACCTACGCTACTTTTCACGCTTATTCATAAATCCTTTGGAAGCTCTAATTGTGTCTAAAAACTATATGAGGTAAACTATCGAACCCTTTTACAAAATGATATATAATGATAAATTACAGAGTGCTGCATGCATGCATCAGATGAGATATTCTATAACCTTCATTCATGCAAGGAGACATGCATGGCGGAAGACAGAGATTGGGCAGACATTGCCGCAATTGGGGCCATGACTAAGTTCCTAAGTGTAGCTATAGCTATCCTATAACTAAGAAGAGAAAGGTGAAAAATCGGCATAGACACCGTAAAAACCCTTTTGACAGGAAATAAATAAAAATTATTGCATGTATTAATATAATTGCTACAGGAAGAATAGATTTTAGAACCACACTCTTTGAGGATTCCTCCTATTATATTCCTGAAGGGGATTTCCCACGCTAAAGAACCAGACTGACTGAGGAGTAGCTTTTACTTAGTAGATCCTCTTTCCAGTTTCACAAATTAAGTTGATTGGTTAGGCAGTAGATATGCAGGGAAATCCCCTCTTAATAGTCTATTCGGGGTTTCTTCACACTTTGAATAAAAAACATTTGAAAAATAACCCTATGCATTATATGTTTGGTTGTTTCCTTAATATGCCATGTATCTTTAGAAATATGTACTTATATAAAAATTAAAAAACCTTCTTTTTTTAAATATAACTTCTACATACATGAAAATTATAAATTGTAATATGCAATTTATAAGAAATATAAATAAAAACAGTGAGAAAATAGATGTGATGGCAATACTTAGTAAGAAATAGTTCTTATGCAAAATGTTACTACACTGATTGCGTACGAATTCGGTGCGCTGCTCCTTTGGTATAATTTTCTACACTTGGTTAAGCTTTGTTAGCATAAGGTGGAGAAATATCAGGGATGTATAAGTTTAGTAGGGCTTCAGAAATATCTGAAGTAACCGGGAAAGGTATCTGAAGTAACCGGGAAAGGTATCTGAAGTAACCGCGAATGGACTATAGCCTCTAGTCGTGACTTATCTGCTTCGATACACATTTATGTAGTAGCTGCCTACAAAAGTGTTTTCTACTGACGTATAAAAAGAGTTAATAAAGGTATTGAAATTTTTGGTGTTGCTATATAACGAATATGTATTTTATTAAAGGAATTATTATAGCCTGAATGAGAAGTGTAGAGGTAACTGAAAAAGTTTAAAGTTTATTCAGTAAATTAAAACTCATATTGAGATTGCAATCAATATATCAAATGTGATTTGCGTGTGAATAGCAACATTTTGAAGAGTATTTTAAAATACAGTTTAAAATATATCATATTCCTGGAACACATCAAATAAAGTATGACAAAAGTAAATGGAAGTGGACGTAAGTTGGCAAATTAAAGGACAGAAGTAACAAAAATTGGTGGTGATGCAAAAGTGTAGATGTAAACATTGAGAATTGACTTTAAGTAGCAAGATTGAAAGGATAATATCTCACCTGCAGAAATTTTCAGCTAGAAAGTTAGAGGAGAGTGAAATTAAAACTGGAACATCAACGGCTATCAGAAGGACAGCTTTCCCTTACCGATTCGTGTAGACCCTCTTTCATCTAAGTTTATACATAAGCATGTCCAAGTTCAGTACCTACCACTTTCTCATTCATAAAGGATAGTAACATTTATTATTTGATAATGTGCCAAAGACAACTGAAGAGAAAAAAAAAACCTTGGCAAGGCAGTGTTAATGTTTTTCTATGCTGCGAATGTACTATTCAATATTGTTTAACTTAATAACTTCTATAAAATAATTCAGTTTTTACGACCTGGATGCAAAGCACCAGCAAAAAATATAAACGTGGGAAGCTTTTGGATGGTGCTGCTCGAGAAATATAGCTATAATTAGTTGAAATGTGCAAAATTGCAATTTAACAGTAAGATTGGGTGGATGATCAGGCATTAAGAATGGCGCAATTAAAACCGTCACAATACATACATAGACAGAATTTTACCTTCTTAAAGTCTAATGTGCAGAGTCGTAAAATAAATGTTTGAGCAGTGTGCAGCATAGCGGCAGCATTCAAAGATGTCCAGGAATAATTACAAAGAAGCATCTTTGCAGTAATTCTTGATAATGAGAATTAATTGGGCAAAATGTGGGACACTTTTAAAGAAAAACATCTAGATCTAATAATCTATGGCTGCTCAACAGAATTAAATTACGAAAGATTTATCTAAATGTTCATCATGCATATGGGTGCCTTCTGCAGAATGATTATGTGGTGCCACAGTTTTTAAATGTAACTCGATAGAACTCTCACTCAGGCTGAGTAAAATAATTTGTGACAAATTATCACAGATACAGGAAAATCGCCCTTGAACATGCCCAAGTCATTCATCCAAATTTTTCAAACATCTTAAACAACATAGGAATTTACCACGATAGAGTATGTCTTAAGAAACAACTTCATCTGGTTATAAATGCACTGCTTAATCTTAAGGAAGAAACAACATGTATTTCCGAGGCAGCTGAAACACGGCTTGACCGGTCTTATGATGTTCTGGAGCGTTATCATCACCACTTCTAGAAAAGATTTCAACAGGTAATCCAACCAAAACGTATTCTCGCATACATTATAGATCCAAAATTCAGAGGGCAATCTTTACGTGAAGAAGAAAAACACTACATATAAATGTAATTAGCTGAACAACATCCTAGGTGACCCTGAATAATAACGTGCTTTACGATGAATGCATATGATGTACAATAGTTTTCCTCGCTTTTTGAGCTACTATAGCTGTTAGAATAGAAATTTTTTCATTCAAACAATATTTAACAAAAATTTAAAAAACATCATTTTCCATTATTTATCAACATTTTACTAATTTCAGATTCTAACAACAAGCGTTTGATACAATAAAATAAAATATAAGTGGCCAGGCAAAAATACCGAACACAAATATTTACAATATACTTATTTATATAAAGCCTAAGATTATTTCGAATATGCAGGAAAAACCCGAAAAAAACCATGGTCTTAATGAATAAAATCAGAGTGGGTTGGACTTTAAAAAAATCGGGTTTATTCAAACCCGATTGAAATTTTGACTGCATGCTAGGAGAAATTGATCTTTGTTGGTCAANGGGTTTATTCAAACCCGATTGAAATTTTGACTGCATGCTAGGAGAAATTGATCTTTGTTGGTCAAGTCAGTATTTGTAACCATACAAAATAAATGCTAACAAACAAAACTTTTATGTTGAGAAATATTTATTTCAATTAGCCCTAATGGGAATTCTCATTGTCAGATTCATATTGAGATGGAAACGATAGCTTTTAATGTATTCGAAATCGCATCAATGTAGTTTAATTTACCTGGTGTTTCAGCACTTGTGGACGTTCCGAAATTTTCGTCTAATTCCTGTATGATTTCCTTTACATTCTCTTTTGTAATGAATGTTTCTTTGCCATTGTCGTGAAACATTTCTGTCGTGTGACCTGAAAAATAATATAACAGCTTTAATNTGTAATGAATGTTTCTTTGCCATTGTCGTGAAACATTTCTGTCGTGTGACCTGAAAAATAATATAACAGCTTTAATAAGTATTTAGCTTACGAATTATCTATATTCTTACAAAAATTAACGAGTATAGAAACTCTTTTTCTCATTACAACACATTATTTTACTATGCTTAACNATCTATATTCTTACAAAAATTAACGAGTATAGAAACTCTTTTTCTCATTACAACACATTATTTTACTATGCTTAACACAATTTCTTAATTTAGGTACTCCTGTTTTTTACCCATCAATTTTCGTGATGTGTGTAATTGGTTTTGTGTCGGCGACGCTGACTTTTGCAGACGGACACCTGCATGTCATGTATCAGTGCCTGCACGNTGTGTAATTGGTTTTGTGTCGGCGACGCTGACTTTTGCAGACGGACACCTGCATGTCATGTATCAGTGCCTGCACGTGATTGGCCAGCTTCAATCACTTGATAATTTTTTTTTTGGCTGGTCGATTTCTGCACTATATCTTATAGAAGTAATATGAATGGTGTAATGTCAAGGTGACATCATAGGGCTTGCATATAAGTATACCATAAGCAGGTAGAGGTCCAGCTGAGGGGCTTATTTTGACAGCAACTGACATTAAAGGTACATCGTTTTACNTATACCATAAGCAGGTAGAGGTCCAGCTGAGGGGCTTATTTTGACAGCAACTGACATTAAAGGTACATCGTTTTAGCTTGTGAAAGTAAATATAAAATATTATGGTGACTACGATTACAGGTCCAACAACAGGTACAATACGGCCATCGACTTCTTTGGACATGACTCGGACAATGCCATCTACTTCTTCGGATGGAGCACTTACAGCAGTCTAGTTATCGACTTTTTCAGGCATCATCCCGACAGCACAATCGACTTCTTTAGATCGGTCACCTAAAGCTGTGCCATCATCGATGACTTCGTCAAGGTATCGTTGCTGTTAATGTGAAAAGATATTTGCTTGCAGCAAAGGTNAGCTGTGCCATCATCGATGACTTCGTCAAGGTATCGTTGCTGTTAATGTGAAAAGATATTTGCTTGCAGCAAAGGTGCAAGGAAGCATGAAATAACTAGTTGTGTGAAGGGAACGTCATGTGCTATGCAACTATGTGTCAAGTGCAAACGTGTATTCAAACGATGTGATAAACTGAAGATAAATAGCAAGAACTGTAAAAGTAGTTATCCTACATCAAAGAAAAACCCTTTATATGTTTATTAAAAAATATCCGTTACTTGTATATTTGATCTATGGAGCATTGTTATTAGGGTATAACATTTTCTTAGACAAAACGTTCGTTGTTTCTCCTGCGATGATCANTTGATCTATGGAGCATTGTTATTAGGGTATAACATTTTCTTAGACAAAACGTTCGTTGTTTCTCCTGCGATGATCATCTTACATGGAAAAAACCAAAAACATTTTAAATTATTTTCATGTAAGGAATAATCTACTTTTCAAAAAAAAGTATCTGAACTTTATGAAATGTTTACACGAAGCAATTTACACTTTATGNTAAGGAATAATCTACTTTTCAAAAAAAAGTATCTGAACTTTATGAAATGTTTACACGAAGCAATTTACACTTTATACAAAAGTCAAAGCAGTGTTAATAGATTAACAATTAGCATTTTCGATATTTGTTTCAGGCGTCACCTAAAACATTTTTTTCAACAGAAGAATTTTTGTTTCACGTTGGATAAGTAATGAATAATGTGGGTTTTATTACACTGTAATCACTCATATTTGTCTTTCTTGAATTTTATAATAATTAAAGCGTACCTGGGTGTAATGTGGTTTCCTGCAACTTCTCCGGCGAATAACTTGGCTGCTCTGTTGAAGTAGCGTAAACCTGATGATTTAAATGCTCATGGTCTGTTGTATACTTTTCTCCTCCTACTGAACATCATGTAAATAATAACAATTCTCAGGAGAAAGAAGCTTTTCAAAATCTAGCAATACATCAATACTATACATCTATATTTTCGGAATGTCGATTTTAGTGCAAATTCTAAATAATTGCTCAATCTTAAAATTTCACAAGTAATTTTGTATTTCTCAAAATGCAATAAAGTAAAAAATAATGAAATTATACTTAATAATATTAAACAATTTTAGGTACATATATTTAAATGTAACAAAAGTATAATAACAAAAATAAAGTCCAATAAAGTTATTAACAAATAGTTTATTCCATAATTGAAAAGCGGTTTTTCTAAACAAATACATTCTACTTTCTAATTTACCGATATTAGAGATTCATGTTATAAATAGCGTAACGTGGTCGGCCAAAATCCGTACGAAACTAAGATGCATTTTATTGTTTAACTGAATTAACAAAAGGGCATACATTGTATATTTGTTCTAATAACTGCATACAAAAAAAAGCAAATTTTTAAATATATATTCTTCTAAATATTACCATTCGCTGTAATTTAAAATAAACAATTGTATGTATAAAATATTTTTGACTGGAAATATGCACTATATATTTATATATAAATTTTTTTATGTAACCAGTGTTAAAATTGTATATAACGTTATTTGCATACATCATAGGAAATATAATTGCAGATTTAACCACATTTATTTACGACTGACGCAAAAATAATCGTTTAAATTCGCTTATAAATACAACACCAGACATATTAAACCATTTCCAGTGCTCAGCAATGATATATATATGAGATAAAAGATTTGCTGTTGTTCGATTTCGTATGCATAGTAGATTCATCCAAATCGTCGATACATTAAGTATAAACAAATATTGATGAAAAGTTAAATGTTTATGATAGAGTCGTTCTCATTTTCCGACAGTTGGTCGCAAAGGTTTTTGCACAGCTATAACTTGGTGTGTATTATTTTAAAGGTGCTTGATTACAACTTAAATTATAGGAATTTATAAAATTGGTTTTTATGTATTACAACATTAAATCTAACATTTAATTGCAGGTTATTTGATATAAGAGACTTTCGTAAGTTTTCACACGCTACGTATTTATTTGTTCATAGCTTTATTCTTAAAAACCATATTTTATATTGTAATATAAATAAGCCTTACGTTTTGCCAGTTAAATGATCACAAAAATGTTTCAGCGTTCAGTATGAGAATTATCTGCGCTCCTTAGAGATAACTGTTCCAATAAATCATGCGTTATAGTACCAATACTTATTTTTCACAAAATCTCATAGAGAGCTATTCTAAGAGTTTATTATTATATACTATAATTTCGAAAATTTTAGATATTACCCAATAACTGCAAAATGTATTAATTATTCAATTTTGATACAGTAATGAGAATATAATTAATAGTGGATTATCAATCATGTACCGGCTGAAACATTGTAACATAAACAAAAATTAGTATGTTTGTCATGAAAACATGAGTAAATTTCATATCTCAGGTTCGAAAGTTACTTCTTAGGATTGAGGAATCGTAAAAAAACCAGTTATATATAGTATTGAGGTATCGATTTGAGATGGAACAGTATGTGTCTGGATACTATCTATGTCACAAGACTTGAGTTTCCAGTATTAGTATAATTGTTGTTTAAAACAATTCATTTATTTTATTTATGACTACCACAGCAATTCCGCAATACGTTAAGTAGTACGTATTCCTTACTATTTTTCCATTGGCTGAATATTTATTATAATGTAAATATCAGCTTATACGTTCAGTTTATGAAATTTATCTCTACCCAAATTTTTAATGAATTTAAACACAAACTCATTAGCTAAGTATCATGAACACTACAGATGGGTACACATTTTGCTCCATTTGAGGTGACAAGTGCAGTGTGATACCTGCATTTTAAGTTTTAAAACTGTTATTCGGCGTTTGTAAAGGAAATTATATTTTTTTAATTGTATTGTTTACACCTAATTAACGTCTCCCTGTTTTATCACTATAAGATTATCAGGGGAAGGCTTGCAATCTATTTTATAACGTAACTTAAATGAACACTCATGCCATATGTTGGATTCGAACCCAGAACCTCCCACACCCCAGACCAGCGGCGCACGAACTAATTGAGACATGGGAGGTCAGCATATTTTATAAATTGGATTTTTTCCCGTATTGTTTTAATTAAATAGAATTGTAATACTTAATTTTTCAGAAAACTACTACACAATTTCGACCACTACGTTTTGCTGTCAAATAAATGAAAGTTCACATGGGTCAAGTGAAGTAAATATAATAAATATTAAGCTACAAATCGACTACTACGTACTACCAAGTGTGATATCTTTAATATTAAACTTTCACATAAGAAAACACTGAACTTTATCCTATAGCAAATAAAGTTGAGAAATGTTTGCAAGTTATGAAAAAAGATGTATGGCACGAGAAACACAAATCGCACCAAATCAGAATAAAACATTTACGTAAGACGTTATATGATAAATAAATCAATTATCTGTCAGCGATAAACGAACTGAAGATAAGANACAAATCGCACCAAATCAGAATAAAACATTTACGTAAGACGTTATATGATAAATAAATCAATTAACTGTCAGCGATAAACGAACTGAAGATAATATCCTTTATAACCAGAATATTGCGAGAAGAAAATATATTTGTTTAGAAAACTGTCATGGGTTTATGGAAACAAAAAGCAATTAAAATTAAAAAAAATCCCAAAGAAATGAACTTAAAAATTGTGCGTATATTCATGGAATTTTTAGAGAGACATAAAGTTAATGTGTGAAGACGCGAACNAATTGTGCGTATATTCATGGAATTTTTAGAGAGACATAAAGTTAATGTGTGAAGACGCGAACTAGAATGACATAAAATGGAAAAGGTTTTCATGCGTATAAAATATGAAATCGATCCGTATTTCCAATAGACTTGTTATTCAGGAACGAACAATATCAAGACTACACGAAGTGTATTTCACTGCTATTACTAGAACGTTTTCGTTTCTGTGGCAGTTTGGATATTAACGCCACATAGAACCATTAGCAACTAATATACGAGCTTTAAGAGTAATAAGTTTCGACCTTGTGTACAAAGGTATCCACTCCGAAGGACAGACATATTAATCCATCATTTTATAGTTTCTCTGGTGGGACGATTTTTTTTCCCCAGATAATATCACAGTTTTGGCAAACTTGGAAACTGTCATAGTGAAACATTTTGTTATCGAAATCGTCTATCGGGATAGCTGCCATCGCTCCCATATTCTATTAGTTCAATGTTTGTCTACCGGGAGCACTGCACAAATACAGGCTATATAATTTTTCCACAAGTCCTGTATGGATTGGTCCGGAAGTTAACCTGAACGTCTTCGGCATCACGATTAAAATTTTTCATTTCGACTCCGATATGTTTAACTGTTCGGCTACCGTGATGCACGGCAAGAATGATTTTTTTTAAATTTGTTCATGAAATACAAGTTTTTCTAAAAAATGTATCAAGTTCAAAGTTCCACATAGCCTTTGTATCTGACAAGATACAGTACAAAGTAAAAGGATTATAATTATCCTGTCATACATCAGAAAGAAGCACGAGACACACTTAAGAGTTAGCAACAATACAAACATTATAACATCACAAAGTCTGAAAAATTTGACTACGCTACTCTTAATTAAGTTAAATTTGAAAACTCCTCTTTCACATAGGGATTTGCTTTCAGAATTGTAGGTTTCGTGATACTCGAACATTTTTAAAAGAGTTCAAATCTGGCTACAAAAGTAAATATTGAAAAATGTTTATTATTAAATTTTTAAACATCGACAAAACCCACATAATCTTAACAATATTTATTATTTTTAAAAGCCTTTAAAACCTTCAAATAAATAAAATCATTTTAACAAATTTACGATTAGGTTACATGAATTCATGGATACTGTTAAAAAAATTTCGGAAATTTCTTTACAAAAAACAAACAAGTTACTGATATTACTAATGAACCTACTTTTGTCCACATGACTGATAATATTGTTCAATGAAGTTCCTGAAAGCTTTGTTGGTAGGTAGGGTTTGACGTACCGCTGACAACAATATAATTAGTGATGAAACAGAAAATTTATGGAAAATAAATCAGACAATTAGAAATACACAAGTGCCTTTACCGTGACTTGAACCCAGAAAATATCGTACCATAATGTGGTATGCAACGAGCTGCATTAAGTAGGTAGGATTCGGGGCGACAACTTCTGATGTAAGCAATCGAATGTTTTGAAAGATAGGGTATAATGTCCTGAAATAATTACACTGACTTCATTATGAAAATAGGTGCCTGAGTCACGTAAATCACGTTACGTTTACAAAGCCTACCTGAGCGCTACTTGTGCAGCGAATTTCATCGAAATCAGTTGATTGGTTCTTGAGGTGTGGCGTAAAAAATTAATTTTCTTGATTGTTGCGATTATAAAAAATTACCCTTAAAGAGTCTATGTATACGATGAATCTGATACTGTCAGCATTCAAAGTTTGGTTGAATTAGATTAAATTGTTTAACAGAAGTGCCAAATTATCTCAATTATTAACATCCCCGCCGTTTTAAAAATCAATGACTGATCCCAATGAAATCATTAGAAATTACATTGACTTCGGTTGCAGTACTTTTGTGAAATCTGTTGGAAATTAATTGAATGGTTACGGAAATATGGCAAAACGTTCAATATCCTCACCTTGCACTTGTTCACAAAAAGGCCAGCAAAAGAACATCTCTGTGCGCATAACTAATGCTTCTAATGAATACTCTTAACGTAATAAATTTGGTTTAATTTCGTTTAAATATTTAATACATACAACCTATTAATTTTAATAAATAATATATTTTANCGTAATAAATTTGGTTTAATTTCGTTTAAATATTTAATACATACAACCTATTAATTTTAATAAATAATATATTTTAATTTAATAAAGACCAGCCTGACCAGAACATGTATGTTTACATTACCTAACGTAGCACTTGTTGAGTGTTAANTTTTAATTTAATAAAGACCAGCCTGACCAGAACATGTATGTTTACATTACCTAACGTAGCACTTGTTGAGTGTTAATTTGGTGGGATAAGTTGATTAATCCTCGTGATATGATATATAATTAAATATTTTCATGTTACGATCTTCGTAATTGGCGGACCAAAATGTTATGAATTAACAGATTCGATTATTTACATAGACACTTCCAGCATATAAAGTTCGGCGTACAATTGGCATAACAAGCAAAAATAATTTTAGGGCTAGTAATCATAAAATATGTTACTACCGTTTACATCATATACAATTATATTGAAATAGAAAAGTATACACAGTTTCGTTAATTTGGGCTTAATATATGATTGCTTCTCCAGGCAGGATATAAACCCGTAATTTTTGATTTTCCTTTTTCATTGATACCACTTCCATGTAACTGTGTGTTACTAAACGTGAGTTATTCAAGTTTGTAATAGGAAAGATAACTTTGTTCTAACACTGTATTAATTAATACGTATTTTAACTTATAAAACCTAATAAAATTGTATAAAAATGATCAATGAAGGAGTGTTGTATGACATGAGGAATTTAAACTAGATAACTCAATTGACGAGTAGGTCATAACTAGCGATCTTCGTGAGGTGTATAGATGAAAATTTCAACGTATTTCAAGATTTATTGGAACTTTGACATTTATAAATTATAAGTACCAGTTAAGACATATTTATCAAAATTAAGGAGTGTCTTGAGAAAAGGGTTTGGCATGGGAATAACTGGATTCTGTTTGTACTGATGCAGCACCCGTAATGACGGAAAAACCAATGGTTGTGTGTCTTTGTTAAAACCATCCTTAGGACAGGAATTGTTTTCATTAATTTTTGTCATCCACTAGGAAGCTCTATGTGCCAAAGATATGAAATTTGGTGAAGTTATTAATCCTTTAGTAGGCTGCATTAATTATATTCGGGCCAGAGCACTTTATCGATGACAATTCAGGGTTATATTTGAGAAAGAAATAAATGTACACGGGGAGTGGCATCTGCACTGGCTGTCTAAAGGTGAAATGCTGAAACGTTTCCTTCTTTTGAGGTTACAGATATTGGAGTTTTTATGAGTAAAGCAGTCAATGCCTGCTGAGACAGACCTACTTTAAAATGAATTATTGTTTTGCGATCTTGCATTAATAGTAGATATTACAGAGAACATCTACCTACTTAAACGAAAGCTGTAGGGAAAGAATTGTTTGTGTGCGAACAATGTAAAATTTTGTACATTGATTTCTAGTATAACTAAACCAATTTTTGGTGAACTTGGCCAGAAACAATATCGATAATTTTCCAAAGCTCGTAGATATGAGAGGAAAACTGTAAAACACTTGGTTGATATCTCAAAATACCAATCACATATACAATCGTTGTTACAGTATTTTGAGAATATATTTCAGGATTTCGAATAAGATATTTTGCTTCTTATGAACCTGTTCTCAATTACAATGAATGAAGTAACGAAATATCCAGTCAATGTCCAGCTAGAAATCACAGGAGCCAGCTAGATATCACCGAAATCCAAAATCACACTTCCTTGAAACAGATATTTACTGAAACCTTCTCTTCACAACCACAGATGTCTTCAGAAATTCTTATAAAAATTTTGGAAATTGGTACCAAAAGGTGACTTTCCGGCAAAGTGTGATCGTGCTTTGCAGATATTGAGAAGATTTGGCTGAACATATATCTGCGAAAAGGTTTTTTCAATTCTCAGCAAATTAAAAAACAAATACCGTATTTCGTTAACAGCAAAACTTATTTCAGACTTGATTTTACTGTCGACCTTTGATTTGGCGCAAAATAAAGATCAGTTGTTATGTCAAAAACCTATTCATTGGTCTTATTGAACTATGTGTAACTTAAAGCATTGTTTAATTTAAACATATATCAGAACTGTAGGCAACTATTATTCCCTAGGTGGCCCGCTGGCTGACATGGAATTTATATTTTTGCCCACTTCCAAAATTGGTTGGGCATCCTTGCTCTATATGGAATGTAATTAAATGTTTTTATGGGTAATTATATCATCATTATTGCAGTCATCAATTTTAAATTTGGGGACATTAGGTGAATGAATGGTTTNTTTTTATGGGTAATTATATCATCATTATTGCAGTCATCAATTTTAAATTTGGGGACATTAGGTGAATGAATGGTTTTTATATATGAAGGGTTGAGAAACTGATGAAAATTCATTGTATTAAGTATGGATTGCTGAAATTTGATTGAAAGACTGAAATATTGAATGGACAATGGAATGAATTACTGTAAGAATGAGAGAAATTTTGCTANTGAAATTTGATTGAAAGACTGAAATATTGAATGGACAATGGAATGAATTACTGTAAGAATGAGAGAAATTTTGCTACAATTATTAACTGCTGGATAGATCAAAATATTGAAAGTATGATTGAAATTTAAAGAGTGCTCAGAAGATTGATTGAAGCATGATTGAGAAACGGGTATAATGGTGTATATATAGTGAATAAACACTGAAGAGCCAAGGAAATTGGTACACTTGCCTAATATCGTGAAGGGCACTCGCGAGCATGCAGAAGTGCCGAAAGACGACGTGGCATGGACTCGACTAATGTCTGAAGGTATGCAGGAGGCANAGCATGCAGAAGTGCCGAAAGACGACGTGGCATGGACTCGACTAATGTCTGAAGGTATGCAGGAGGCAATTCACACAATGAATACTGCAAAGCAGTCAAAAAATCCATAGGAATGTGAGGGGCTGGAGATCTCTTCTTAAGAGCAGATTNCACAATGAATACTGCAAAGCAGTCAAAAAATCCATAGGAATGTGAGGGGCTGGAGATCTCTTCTTAAGAGCAGATTACAAGACATTCCAGATATGATAAATAATGTTCATGGCTGGTGTCTTATGTGGCCACTGGAAGTGTCTAACGTCAATAAAGCGTTCGTGGTGCCACTCGGTAGCAACTCTCGACGTGGGGGCATCGTGTTGTCCTGCTGGAGTTGTACGTGTCCGTCGGAATGCATAATGGAAATTAATGGGTGCAGGTGGTCGGACAGGATGCTTACGTATCTGTCACCGGTCAGACGTATCTAGACATATTAGGGGTCACATTTCACGTCAACTGCAAGCGCCCCATACAATGACAGAGCCTCCACCAACTTGAACAGTCCTCTGTTAACATGTAGGGTCCGTGGATTAATGAGGATGTCTCCTTACCCATAAACGTCAATCCACCCGATACAATTGGAAACGAGACTCGTCAGACCAGGCAAAGTGTTCCAGTCATCCACAGTCCAATGGCGGTGTTGGCGGGCCCAGGCGAGGCATAAAGCTTTGTGTCCTGCAGTCAACAACGGTACACGAGTGGTCCTTCAGCTCCGATAGCCCATATCAATGATGGTCCGTTGAATAGTTCACACGCTGGCACTTGTTGAATCCCAAACATTGAAATATTTGTCCGATTTGAGAAAGGGATGCACTTCTGNACATTGAAATCTTTGTCCGATTTGAGAAAGGGATGCACTTCTGTCACGTTTAATAATTCTCGTCTGTGGTCGTTTGTCCTGTCCGTTCACGATCTTATTCCGTCCACAGCGATGTCGAAGATTCGATGTTTTACCTGGTTCCCGATATTCACGGTACACTCGTGAAATGGTCGTAAGCGAAAATCCAAATTTTATCGCTATCTCGGAGATGCTATGTCCCATCTCTCGTGCCCCGACTATAATAATACGTACAAAAATAATTAAATCTTGACAATCTGCCAGTGTAGCATCAGTAACCGATCTAACAACTTTGCCAGGCACTTTTTTCTAAAATAGGCGCTGCCAACCGCATCTCGTTACTCTATTGGTTCCATGCCTCTGTTATTTGCATACGCACCCCTACACCGGTTTTTTGTCTCTACAGTGTACCAGAGATCATACTAATATCTGAACACCATCTCACTATATACATTCTAAGCTTCGAAGGCGTAACCCTAATTTTTTGCCAATTATGTTGACAATGTCGCCAGTGCAGCTGGCGTCTGAGAAGACGAAGTCGGGATGGTTGTCACATGCATACCAATAAACAAATGTTTCGTATTGATCTATACACTTCACTATCTTGCAGGAGGGAACTTGTACTTGAAATATGAGTGTATTATTTACTTTGGTGGGAAAATATATTAGTGTACATAAGAAGATAATAAACATCTACCTAGTGTAATGGAAGAGCCGTACAAAAAATAACTAGCCAGACCGAATACTTAAAGGAAATGGAAGAGAAAACAATGTCGCCATGACAACAGACGAAGAACCGTGACATAGCACAACTTTGGCAATATTATCACAAAAAGTTGAAGTGTCAAGTGACCAACGGACAGTCACGAACGAGCAATATAACCCTATCAATAAATTCCTATAAAAGTCAAGTGGTAGCGGATGGGGTCTAGCTCTACTGGGTAAATGGTGGGAAGTGTGTTGGTGTAGTGGGGGACGTGATTAGAATTTAGCATAAAGCCAATGATTAATTAATGAGAATATTTGGGTGGTGCTGACTCAATAGCCAATGATATGTAGGTGTTGGGGCTTCGTCGTCTACTGGTTACAGTACTTGGAGTAGGTGTGCTTTGTCACCTATACAAGAATCTAACCCTGGAACGATTATTATTTGTAAGTCTTAATGAAATTATTAAATTTTTTTAAATTGCTAAAGGCTTTCCTTTGCTACAAAAAAATATGCTCGCCTCTAGCAGGTTAAAAGCGCTTCGACGTTGACACGACATACTACCTAAGTTTGCAAGCCATTTGGATATTAATCTCGCAACTAGAATGCGTGTCACTTCCATTGCCGTGCCGAACTCTGCAGTAGTGCCGAATTCGGTGCTATATTTATGTAATAAAGTACACTTAATTGAACTTTGCTTGATAATTTGTTNTCTGCAGTAGTGCCGAATTCGGTGCTATATTTATGTAATAAAGTACACTTAATTGAACTTTGCTTGATAATTTGTTCTGGCATAAACGTTTATTTTTTAGTTGTGAAATTTATGATTGCAACAGCTGAACTGAACTGTGAAAGTTTAATTCTGAAAATTTATTTCTCTCTACTTTCATTTTTCATTGTAATAAATTTTTTAAAATTTTAAAAATTTTCCCTATTCAACACTTGGTTTTGTGAATTGCAATGTAAAATGGTGCATTATGGTCATAGGTTACTATTAGTATCATTAATTTAACCTTATTTTCCACAAATACTTTTGCACTGTCCCTGTTCGCTACTCGGCATGCAAAGGAGCAATTTTCCCGTGCCTGNCCTTATTGTCCACAAATACTTTTGCACTGTCCCTGTTCGCTACTCGGCATGCAAAGGAGCAATTTTCCCGTGCCTACACCAGTGCATACTGCCGCATTTCCTTATTCTTTGTTGAGACAAAGAGCGGCTTATCCAGTGCCTATCCCACTCTTTGCTTTCTGTGACAAGGAGCGACAGCATCGCGCCTGACTGGTGCACGCAGTTAACCCCTCACTGTGACAGATAGAGGCTTGACTAGCAGAAGGCCCGACAAGAAGCAAATTTATTAGCGCCAGTGTCAGCTGTTCCTATCATTGACAAGAAGCGACTTGACTAGCGCCAGCACTATCGGTTCCTCGCAGTGACAATAAACTTCTTGATTAGCACCAAGGCCAGCCGTTCCTCGCAGTAACAAGAACCAATTGGACTAATATTGGTATGGGCTGTTCCTCGCCGTGACAAGAAGAGGCTTGGCTAGTGCCAGCGCCAACCTTTCCTCGCAGTGACAAGAGGTGAGTTTACTAGCATCAGTGCCAGCTATTCCTCACAGTGACAAGAAGCGACTTGATTAGAACCGGCGTTGCCATTCATCGCAGTGACAAGAAGTAATTTGACTAACGCCAGCACCAGCCATTCCTCGCTGAGACAAGTAGCAATTTGACTAATGCCAGCACCAACCGTTCCTCGCCATGACAAGTAGTGACTTGACTTGTGGCAGCCGTTCCTCGCAGTGACAAGAAGCGACTTGAATTGGGCCAGTGCCAGACATTGCTCGCAGTGACAAGAAGTGCCTTGACTATGGCCAGCACCAGCCATTCCTCGCAGTGAAAAGAAAGGACTTGTCTAGAGCCAGCGCCTGCCATTCCTCTCAGTGAGAAGAATCGACTTGACTAGTTCCAGCACCAGCCGTTCCACACTGTGACAAGAAGCGACTTGACTAGTGCCTAGCACCAGCGCCAGTCGTTCCTCGCTGTGACAAGAAGAGCTTGCCTCGTGCATGCCAGCATTTCTTTGTCTTTAACGAGAACAGTTTTACCTTATGAGTGCATTGTTCCTTCTGACAAGGAGCGACTTGCGCCATGTATACTTTTTATATCATGTAGCGAACATGACAAATATAAAATCATACAAACGACTACCATACAATTATTCCTGAAAAAGTTTTTTAACTTGCATAGTAATATACTATTACGGCGTCAGCATAAGAACGACTTAAGTTCCACAAATACTAATAATAAAAACAAGAAATTTTAATTGTAGTAAAGTGTTAGGAAAGATTTTCTGCCCTAAATAATATCGACGTTTGTCATAATAAATCTTATTTTATTATTTGGTGTGATTATATTNGGAAAGATTTTCTGCCCTAAATAATATCGACGTTTGTCATAATAAATCTTATTTTATTATTTGGTGTGATTATATTTGACAAGTATTTTAATATTGACCGCGAAGGCAGAGTCGATTGGTTTACTGCAATGAGGAGCACCACGTCGAGCGAGTGGGAGTAGTCCAGTGGAACCCCAGGCGGAGAGCCGAAGTGAGGGCCGGCGCAGGGTCCCTCGCCGGGATGTGACAGGGAGGTAATCAGTTAGTTACAACCCTACTCCACGAACGGGAGTGGCATGGTGAGCTTCAACGAGGAGCGCTATGTTGAGTAGGAGGGTTAACTAGTAACTCCACACCGAGATCCGGGGTGCGCCGGGCGGTTCCCGGCGAGCGACCCTGCACCCTCAGTCAGTCGGTACGCCGAAGGAGGGAGCCAGTGGGATGCAGTATGCCATGTACAGCATAGTAGTGTACAGCCAAAGTTCACCGCATTGTACTTACAAACACGTCCGTCGTACGACCCACATAGATTCCTGCGGTTATTTCACGCAGTTTTTCTTGTCTGTTAACACTGACCATTCTGCAAACACGTTGTTGGTCTCGGTCATAAAGTGCAGGCGGTCGGCCACTGCATTGTCCATGGTGGGAGGTTATGCCTAAAATTAGGTATTCTTGGCACTNTCATAAAGTGCAGGCGGTCGGCCACTGCATTGTCCATGGTGGGAGGTTATGCCTAAAATTAGGTATTCTTGGCACATCCTCTTGATAATGTGGATCTCGGAATGTTGAATTCCCTAACCATTTCCGAAATGGAATGTCCCATGCGTCTAGCTCCAACTACCATTCGGCGTTCAAAGTCTGCTAATTCCCGTCGTGCAGCCATAATCACATCAAAAACCTTTTCACATGAATAACATAACTACAAATGAAACCCCAACCAATGCACTGCCCATTTATACATTTTGTACGAGAATCTACTGCTATCTGTATATTTGCATATTGATATCCCATGACTTTTGTCACCACAGTGTATGTCGACAATATAGTAAGTCTAGTAACACTCACTTCCAGTTTGTATCTGCACCGAATATATATAGGACAAATTATATGGCAGGAAGCTAGAAGGCATCGTACGACAAAAATATTGTAGTTACTAATTTTGGGTGTTCCACTGATGTGTGCGAAATTTGTACATTATTACATTTTATGTAAGTAAAATCATCGATTATTTTCACTGCATATAAGTGGGTCTGTTTTAAGCATTAACTTCAAAATTTCGTTCACCTTTTTTCTAAAAATGTGATTACAAATTACTTACAGAATGAATTGTGAAATAGACAGGTAGTATGATATGATAGAATATGCGGCATGAGTTTGTAAAACCATTTGTTTTCTATCGATACTTACTAGCTAAACCTACGCTACTTTTCACGCTTATTCATAAATCCTTTGAAAGCTCTAATTGTGTCTAAAAACAATATGAGGTAAACTATCGAACCGTTTTACAAAATTATATATAATGATAAATTACAGAGTGCTGCATGCATGCATCAGATGAGATATTCTATAACCTTCATTCATGCAAGGAGACATGAATGGCGGCAGACAGAGATTGGGCAGACATGGCCGCGACTGGGGCCATGACTACCTTCCTAAGTGTACCTATAGTTAACCTATAACTAAGAAGAGAAAGGGGAAAAATCGGCATTGACACCGTAAAAACCCTTTTGACAGGAAATAAATCAAAATTATTGCATGCATTAATAGAATTGCTACAGGAAGAATATATGTTAGAACCACGTTCTTTGGNGGAAATAAATCAAAATTATTGCATGCATTAATAGAATTGCTACAGGAAGAATATATGTTAGAACCACGTTCTTTGGGGATTCCTCCTCTTATATTCCTGAAGGGGATTTCCCACGCTTAAGAACCAGACTGACTGAGGAGTAGCATTTACTTAGTAGTTCCCCTTTCCAGTTACACAAATGAAGTTGATTGGTTAGGCAGTAGATATGCAGGAAAACCCCTCTTAATAGTCTATTCGCGGTTTCTTCACACTTTGAATAAAATACATTTGAAAAATAACCCTATGCATTATAGGATTGGTTGTTTCCTTAATATGCTATGTATAATTGGAGATATGTTTTTATATTAACATAAAAACACCTTCCTTTTTATTAAATTTAACTTCTACATACATGAAAATTATACAATGGAATATGCAATTTATAAGAAATGTAAATAAAAACATTGAGGAAATAGGTGTGCTGGCAATACTTTGTAAGAAGTAGTTCTTATGCAAAATGTTACTACACTGATTGCGTACGAATTCGGTGCGCTGCTCCTTTGGTATAATGTTCTACACTTGGTTAAGCTTTGTTAGCATAAGGTAGAGAAATATCAGGGATGTATAAGTTTAGCAGGGCTTCAAAAATATATAAAAGTAACCGAGAATGGTATCTGAAGTAACCGCGAATGGACTATAGCCTTTAGTCGTGAGTTATCTCCTTAGATACACATTTATGTGGTAGCTGCCTACAAAAGTGTTTTCTACTGACGTATAAAAAGAGTTAATAAAGGTATTGAAATTTTTGGTGTTGCTATATAACGAATATGTAGTTTATTAAAGCCTGAATGAGAAGTGTAGAGGTGTTACCATGTAACTGAAAAAGTTTAAAGTTTATTCAGTAAATTAAAACTCATATTGTGTTTGCAATCAATATATCAAATGTGATTTGCGTGTGAATAGCAACATTTTGAAGAGTATTTTAAAATACAGTTTAAAATATATCACATTCCTGGAACACATTAAATAAAGTATGACAAAAGTACATGGAAGTGGACGTAAGATGGCAAATTAAAGGACAGAAGTAACAAAAATTGGTGGTGATGCAAAAGTAAAGATGTAAACATTGTGAGTTGACTATAAGTAGCAGGATATAAAGGATAAGAACTCACATACACAAATGCTCAGCTATAAAGTTAGAGGAGAGTGAATGAAAAACTGGAACATCAACTGCTAGCAGCAGGACAGCTTTCCCTTACCAATTCGAGTAGACCCTCTTTCATCTATGTTTGTACATAAGCATGTCCAAGTTCAGTACCTAACACTTTCTCATTCATAAAGAAAAGCAACATTTATTATTTGATAATGTGCCAAAGACAACTGAAGAGAAAAAAAAACCTTGACAAGGCAGTGTTAATGTTTTTCTATGCTGCGAATGTACTATTCAATGTTGTTTAACTTAATAACTTCTATACAATAATTCAGTTTTTACGACCTGGATGCAAAGCACCAGCAAAAAATATATACGTGGGAAGCTTTTGGATGGTGCTGCTCGAGAAATATAGCTATAATTAGTTGAAATGTGCAAAATTGCAATTTAACAGTAAGATTGGGTGGATGATCAGGCATAAAGAATGGCGCAATTAAAACCGTCACAATACATACAGAGACAGAATTTTACCTTCTTAAAGTCTAATGTGCAGAGTCGTAAAATAAATGTTTGAGCAGAGTGCAGCATTACGGCAGCATTCAAAGATGTCCAGGAAAAATTACAAAGAAGCATCTTTGCAGTAATTCTTAATAATGAGAATTAATTGGGCAAAATGTGGGACACTTTTAAAGAAAAACATCTAGATCTAATAATCTATGGCTGCTCAACAGAATTAAATTACGAAAGATTTATCTAAATGTTTATCATGCATATGGGTGGCTTCTGGAGAAAGATTATGTGGTGCCACAGTTTTCAAATGTAACTCGATAGAACTCTCACCCTGGCTGTGTAAAATAATTTGTGACAAATTATCACAGATACAGGGAAATCGCCCTTGAACATGCCCAAGACTTTCATCCGAATGTTGCAAACATCTTAAACAACTTAGGAATTTACCACGATACAGTATGTCTTAAGAGACAACTACATCTGGTTATAAATGCAATGCTTAATCTTAAGAAAGAAACAAAATGTATTTCAGAGACACCTGAAATACGCCTTGACCGGTCTTATGATGTTCTGGAGCCTTATCATCACCACTTCTAGAAAAGATTTCAACAGGTAATCCAACCAAAACGTATTCTCGCACACATTATAGATCCAAAATTCAGAGAGCAATCTTTACGTGAAGAAGAAGAATACTTCATATAATTGTGATTAGCTGAACAACATTCTAGGTGATCCTGACTAATAACGTGCTTTATGATGAATGCATATGATGTACAATAGTTTTCCTCGCAAAAATGGCGGCATATCATGTGGAAAATAATGACAGAAACTCTGAGTTTCTCTTTGGGTTTTGTCACTTTTCCTAATGCTTGCATTCAGCACCACCTTGTTCGGCTTTAATTTGGAAATACTTCTCTACATTTGCAAGAAGTTGGAGCAAGTTACGCATACGTTTTGGAGTTGATAAAGCAACGAAGCTAGTTAAAGTGTTTCATTATTTACTAGCAAATCTTTCATAGTCAAAAGTTTAAATCGACTCTATTATATATGTGTAATGTTCATTTTATGTATTTTAAGCATGCAACTGACTAATGTGTAGAGTATTACTGGAATGGCATTAAAAAATGACTAGATTTAAACGTAGACTTTACACTTGCAGATATCTGTGAAAATGAGACCGGTGCAGTCTGAATTTCTGGCACTTGTTATTGTAAAGTATTTATTTCAAAACAGGAGTTTTTTTTTTTTTTGCTATCTTGTTGTAGTGAAGATGAAAACATTTTTGTTTTTATGGGGAAAACTTCTATTCCCGTTGACTGCCGCTTTAGAAATTTCATAATGATTTATAAATGTGATCCTCAGTTAAAAGAAATCTGTACAAAACACTTAATGTCAAGTGTTTGTTTCCATATAAAACATATGAAACGAGTTTTTCATAAGCAGAACATAATTGTAGGTTATGGTGATATTTGACAATATAAAAAAACTAAATATGTTAAATAAATAGTTATACCAGAACATAGTGACCATATTGTGTATAATAATAGCTTTTTGAGCTACTATAGCTGTTAGAATAGAAATTTTTTCATTCAAACAATATTTAACAAAAATTTAAAAAACATCATTTTCCATTATTTATCAACATTTTACTAATTTCAGATTCTAACAACAAGCGTTTGATACAATAAAAAAAAATATAAATGGCCAGGCAAAAATACCGAACACAAATATTTACAATATACTTGTTTATATAAAGCCTAAGATTATTTCGAATATGCAGGAAAAACCCCAAAAAACCTTGGTCTTAATGAATAAAATCAGAGTGGGTTGGACGTTAAAAAAATTGGGTTTTTTCAAACCCGATTGAAATTTTGACTGCATGCTAGGAGAAATTGATCTTTGTTGGTCAAGTCAGTATTT
>NQII01003717.1:1752-27394 GCA_002778355.1 Clitarchus hookeri
GCCCTCCACATTTTTCTCCAACCATCACCATATATAACTTTGTGGAGAAACAGCGAGTTGGAGGAGGGGTAAGACAGCATGGGAGTGGTCAGAGAGGTGATGGGGGAGCAGAAGGGAGGGACGCAGAGCGACAGGGAGAAAAAATAAAGGGAGCTAGTAAGTTGGGCTGGGCGGTTGGAGGTGATACAAAGCCGAACTGACAGGCAAGGAAGGTGTGGCGATGTACAAAGCAGTATTCGTTACGCACCATCGTTAAGCAGACACGACACAAAGGAAATGTCACTATTATAATATTATTAATATGTAGTTGAAAAAGACAGTTTTATTGATGGAAAAAGTATGGTGTGACCCATACGTGCCGGCAACTCTTATGGTGGAAATATTTAATTTTTTTGCCGGGAAGTATACCTGCAACCAATATGTATGGGTGACCCTTTTGCGGGTAAACACTGTTGTCGTGCTGAGACTGTACCTGTCAACCTTGACAAGTTACTGGTCTTGCTATCTGATGTCGTCCAGCTTGGCGGCAAGAGGAAGTGCTCCACCGGGAAGCAAAATTGCTCTAGTCACTAATATAACGTCCACCAGATTTTATTCCAGCAAAACATCACAAACATCAACTAAGTGTCAAGGCAAGAAACTGAGTTATTGTTGTCGTTATGGCGCAACTGTAGTGATTTAGTAACATATATTATTGACTCACAAGATACGAAAGATAATTGTTCCGTGCAAAAATTTGATGTTTAACCTAAATCTAAAAGCACCATGACTCGACTTGCACTCTGCTGTAAGAAAAAATTTACTTGAGTGACGAGTTGATCTTCGTTTATTCGACTCGATTTTTCGAGACTCCACCCATTACTAGTTCTTTCTTTACTCCAGGTTTTATAAATACATATACCGACCTTATTTTTTACCAATTTAGACCCTCCAAAATCATGCCTCGGCTTAGAATCAGGACTGACCATATTACATGCAGTTCCGACTAAGTAACAAACTCATAAATGGGCAGCATGTGCTTGGCAGTACTGTTACAGGCCTAATACTACTTTATTTTCATCTAATAATTCCATTTATTGACGGCCAGAGTATGGCAACAAGTCATAAATGAAATTAACCACATCTCATTCACAAACAGCTGATGCGTGGACTGAAAGAGAATTTCATGTTGGCTACTCTGACAGCTCTGCCTTTGCACAACAAACGTCAAGAGTAATACACAGACAGGAAGGAGTTCTTATTCAACCATGTATGAAAATTTTGCTTAGTTTCTCTAGTACTAACGTCGCCATGTGCTTGCTCCAAATTAATTAGAAGCTGCAGATCTAACGCAGACTTTTTTTCAAATAATTCTACATTAATTTTATGCAATATATTTCAAATGAGAGTTGTTTTGAACACATATGAGATTAAAATATTATATTTAAAAAGATTAGCGGTAGAGCAGCAGAATAGGTGACTGTGCTGCCATTGTGCACGGCTCACTTTGGAAACCATGCCCCATGAAATAATACATTTTTTGTGTAAAATACAAATATAAAATGAGTTCTCAGAGTTTTAAATTTCCACGAGTGTGAAAATCAAAATGAAGATTTTGATAGTAATGTTGTGTTAGTTGCAATTTAAAATAGATACTACAAGTTTGTTTGTAATGTTGGTTATTTTTTTTTAAAATTAAATTATACTTTTTTATTAAAAGTTCCAATAATATTTTTTACTATGTAGTTTTACTAATCCAATTTTTTATAATTTTTATTAACTTATTAATAAGTTAATATTTGGGGTTTCATAGACGAGTCCCTTGTCGAAACAAGCAATAAATGAGTAGTTTGCTTCAAAAACGGACAACTACAATCTTGTTTGGATCAAAAACGGACATATGGTAACTTTCGTTTCAGAACCGGACATCTGTATTTTCAAAACAAAATTTGACTAATATATCGAATTATATTGATATCAGATACCCCACAGAACTAGTTTAGTATTTTTTAGCCTAATTATGGAAAAAATTCCATAAGCAAAGTAATAAATGCAAGCTTTATACAAAAAAATAGTGTTTTCTCACCTTTTTTGAACTGACAAATGTCCATCTTTGATATGAAGCCACATTATATATATATATGGGAAGTGACAAAGGCTACTTTTTTTCCCCAGAAAATATCTTATTTAAATTTCTTATTTAAATTCTTATTGGAAAATGAAAAAGTACACTAACGGAGTAACAATGCAACTTCAACAATGTAATATCGCAACCGAACAACAGATCAAAGTAATTTCTTGCAAAGAAATAATTGGAAGGCTGAAAGTTGATATTGGCTACTATTTATCGCAAGAAAATATCTCAAAAATTTACTTTCGCGAGTTGATTACAATACGCGGACATGGAGAGCAATGGTGGCGGCGGGTGGAAGCGTCGTGGGAGGGAGGGCAAAACCTTATTTAAAAAAAAACCTAAATAATTGTGTAGTCCATGCGATTGGAGCCGTGGGCCCAGCTAAGTTTATAATAAAAATAATATTAGAGTTTTGAAAGCAATGTGTGTTCATATCCGAAGTTCTAAGGAATAATTTTGAACTGGAGATGCCTACCTTTTCAATTATTCTCTCAATTTGTGAATAAATAAACAACTGTTTTCAGTGTGAATGTTACCTGATCTCTTCAGTTTTGCTGGGGTACCTATGACATGTTTTTTTGCAACTTTTTCTAAACTTTCATGTCAGTTTTGATATTTTCTAAAATGAAATACAATATTGCAAATGATAAAGTACATGCATGTATGTTACTATAATGTCTGAAATTTGTGAACTCAATAAAAAGTACTTGGCCCATGTATACAATATAAGTGTGTGCCACGTAAAAGAGACAAGTTGACATGAATGTATAAAACAAAAGCAATGACACGTATAACCTGGAGTGATTCACACACTGAATAGAAAACTACTTTAAAACCACCATGAAAACTATTTTGAAAATAATAGAAGCAAAACATTCCCACATTTTACATCAGCCAAACAATTTGACAGTAAAAATTTGCCACTTCATGTCTGTAATTTTTAAGCTATAACATAAAAACAAACTTTGCGAAAATTAAGTCACTTCGTGAATTGTTAAAAAAAAAGTCCCTATAAATAAAATCTTATTTTTTTTTAACAAACTGTCTCGTCGGGCACTGCATCTTAAACTGATTCGTGGTCTGGTTTCCATGCTAATTTTGACGAGAATCTGTGTTCATATATGCATTTTTGAGGAATGATTCTAACAATAACACATATACAGTTTAAAACATTGTTTTACGAGGTAACATCATATTTCATAGCAAATATTTAACAAACTGTCTCGTCAGGTGTCGCATCGCAACATGAACTTGCAGTCCGATTTCAGGCTAATTTTGTTGTTAATCAGCATTCATATTTCTATTACTGGGGAATCCTTTTACCAGAATACACCTACCTTTTAAATATTTACATTTCATTAATAAACAACATATTTTCTACAAGGGCCCCAGACACTGAAATACCCAGTAAATTTACCACATTGTGATTCTATGTTTCACTACTGTATGAATTGTGGGCAGTCAAGATCTCAATACAGTGGATTCCCATTCTAGTTTTTAAGGCGACTGTCAAAAAATTTCCGTACAACCGGGTTTTCAGTAGATGTGTGTTCCGACATCTACATCAATAAAATACAACTTCTAACCTTATTAGACTTGATGTTGAGTATAATGAGATGTGTACATTATTAGTTAATAAAGTTTAACTAATAAAAAAAAATTTAAAAAGGGAATTAAAAAAAGGAGCATACAAGCATTAATGTAAATAATAGATAAAAAAAACACTTCACCTCAACTCATTTAAATAAAGAATATAAAACAAATGAAATAACATACATAATCAATTGTAATCAAACACCAGATGCAAGCCTACCCAAAACTTTCAAACCCTTTCAAANCTTTCCAAAGCTTCAAACACACGAAAGAATTTTACACCAGAGTCCCGAAAAATTACGAATATTGCGTCATTACAAACTCAATAAATAGTACTTGGCCCATGTATACAATATAAGTGTGTGCCACGTAAAAGAGACAAGTTGACATGAATGTATAAAACAAAAGCAATGACACGTATAACCTGGAGTGATTCACACACTGAATAGAAAACTACTTTAAAACAACCATGAAAACTATTTTGAAAATAATAGAAGCAAAACATTCCCACATTTTACATCAGCCAAACAATTTGACAGTAAAAATTTGCCACTTCATGTCGGTAATTTTTAAGCTAGAACATAAAAACAAACTTTGCGAAAATTAAGTCACTTCGTGAATTGTTAAAAAAAAAGTCCCTATAAATAAAATCTTATTTTTTTTTAACAAACTGTCTCGTCGGGCACTGCATCTTAAACTGATTTGTGGTCTGGTTTCCATGCTAATTTTGACGAGAATCTGTGTTCATATATGCAGTTTTGAGGAATGATTCTAACAATAACACATATACAGTTTAAAATATTGTTTTACGAGGTAACATCATATTTTATAGCAAATATTTAACAAACTGTCTCGTCAGGTGTCGCATCGCAACATGAACTTGCAGTCCGATTTCAGGCTAATTTTGTTGTTAATCAGCATTCATATTTCTATTACTGGGGAATCCTTTTACCAGAATACACCTACCTTTTAAATATTTACATTTCATTAATAAACAACATATTTTCTACAAGGGCCCCAGACACTGAAATACCCAGTAAATTTACCACATTGTGATTCTATGTTTCACTACTGTATGAATTGTGGGCAGTCAAGATCTCAATACAGTGGATTCCCATTCTAGTTTTTAAGGCGACTGTCAAAAAATTTCCGTACAACCGGGTTTTCAGTAGATGTGTGTTCCGACATCTACATCAATAAAATACAACTTCTAACCTTATTAGACTTGATGTTGAGTATAATGAGATGTGTACATTATTAGTTAATAAAGTTTAACTAATAAAAAAAAATTTAAAAAGGGAATTAAAAAAAGGAGCATACAAGCATTAATGTAAATAATAGATAAAAAAAACACTTCACCTCAACTCATTTAAATAAAGAATATAAAACCAATGAAATAACATACATAATCAATTGTAATCAAACACCAGATGCAAGCCTACCCAAAACTTTCAAACCCTTTCAAAATGAAAATAACATGACACCATATGCGACCCAAATTTTGAATGTCCCGTGTGCATTTGATCAGCTGAGAGCACGCAGAGAGGTTACTGACCGGCAGTGCGTTCACTACAGGCGAGCCGGAGAAGGGGAAGCCTCAGCAACAGGAGTGAAACAATGTACCCCTCCAATTCCAAACAAGTCGGCACCCTAGAGGTAGGGCCGTAAGGACAGTACGCTGGTTGCTAGGTGACTAGCTCTGTCCCAGTCAGCCGTGCAAGGGGAGGAAACGAGCTCTGTCTAACATCAAGGACAGCTGAAGCTTACGCAATCCAGACCACATATCTCTTATCTACAGCAATGTTGGTGATGCCGTGCTCACGTAGCAAATGTGTAGTTGAAATAAGGTACACAAGATTAAGTCATTGATTGACACCTAGTTCTGGCCAAAATTTTGAATAGATACAAACCAGAAGACATTTACAATGCAGACGAACCTGGTATAATTTATTGCAATGAAAAATCTTTGCACTACAGGTTGAAAAAAAAAAAGGGGGGGGGGNTGCACTACAGGTTGAAAAAAAAAAGGGGGGGGGGGAGGAATGCAGCAAGGGGCAGCTGGCAGTGCTCGTGTGCCAATATGGACGGAAATAATAGAATGAAACCATTAATTGTGGGCAAGTTGGCAAAGCCCTGTGCCTTCCGTAGAGTGAACAATTTACAGTGCACTTATACAGCCAACAATGGGGAGTGTGAGTTTCAAGAATACGTTGAAGCCGACAACGTTCACGTGAGTGGAGGACTTGCTGAATGTGAACTCTCAGAGCTTGCGGAGACAAGGACAGCAGTTCGGAAGGCGAAGACGAGGCCCAGGGTGAAGCTGCTCAAGTGCCCAGGGTAGCAGATGTCCTGGAAGTTCTAGATATGCTGAGCAATTTTTAACATTCAGCAAATGCTATGGATGAGCTTGCCACATTCCAGAAAATAGAAAATTTTGTTGCAAAAGACAGTAGCTGAAAATTGAAACAAACAGTGATTGATTTTTCTGCAAATAGTGTGCAATTTTTTGTATAGTTCATGTAAATTAAAAAATTAGTTTTTTATATAATTATACATGTCTGTAAATACAGCACATTTATTTTTGATTGAAAAATGAAATACAGTAATGTGTATTGCACTGACATCCAAAAAGGAGTAAATTAATAAAAGCATCCTTTCATTGACCTTCCGTACTCAAGTATGTTAATTTTTTTCAAATGTTGCTCTTTTTTTATGTCCTCACACTGAATGTTTTACCGTATCGCTACGTGTTGCTTTATAAATATGCAGAAAATAATTACTAAGTCCAATGGACAAACATTTTTTAAATAAATTGTTTGGATGCAATAACCACAATGGAAACAGATACAGCTAACTATTAATTCTACGACTCTTCACGGACCCCGGGAAAACTGTTTTTAGAATTTTGACAGATTATGCCCAACCCCTATTCACAAAAATTCCACTTCAGCCGTACTTATACTGCTTTCGAATGATTCTCTGCAAAATTACACGTTATAGTAATCAAATGCAATCAAATCTATATTTATGAGTTCTCAAGTTACTCAGGAATGGGCTTGTATGCTCTATGCACCAAGATTGACTTTGTTTAAACTTTATTTGTTTTAACCCCCAAAACAGAGTCCATGTTCAGTCATCTCCAATGCAAAAATTACACATTGATAGTAAAAATTATTTATTTATTTTAGGGATGGGTCGAATAACAAAAAATGTCGATTCCGGTTTCGGTGCCGATTCTACAATTTAAATATCGGTTCCAGTATTCGGTTCTATTTTGAATACTTGCCTTTTGCTTGCAACTTTATTAAACCAATGCAGGTAAAATTCATTAAATGTTTTATTTAACCTATGGAAGAACTGAACAATAACAAAGTGTGAAGATAAGTTTTAATGTATACAGATAAACTTGCTATATTAAATTTATTTAAGGTTAGTAAATATTACAAAACTATTCTTTTTTTTACATTAATATGTGGTAATTGTGATACGTTTGGGAAATACTTTAATTAAATAACTTGTGGCCCTAAAACCAAAACATTGCGGCTGTACGATAAAGGTAACCTACAAAGGTTCGTTAAAAGAACGTCAACAGCTTGGGCGGCCAGGATTAGGTTTTTTTTTTGCTTCTTTTATGGTGACTAGGCGGCCCCTTTTTTTGCTTCTTTTATGCAGTGGCACACTGGTTTTTTTTTGCCGTGCTGCAATGTGACACCTCTAAAAAAAGTTTTTTCTTCCTCTCTTACTCGCAGCCTACCTGCCAAACATAGAAGGCTTGGAGGAATGTATCGATCCGCTAGCAGTGTTGTTTACCGGGGAGGGCTGAGAGAAAAAGAGAGAGAGAAGTGAGAGGAGTGTTGATGTAAGAGCGAGAGATGAGATAACAGACTGTTCCCATACACTTCCCTCCAAACACCGAACAGTTTACGACTACCACTCCTTAATTATTTTTCAGTGTATAGCAGGCAGCCCAGAAATGTTTTCCNAGAGATGAGATAACAGACTGTTCCCATACACTTCCCTCCAAACACCGAACAGTTTACGACTACCACTCCTTAATTATTTTTCAGTGTATAGCAGGCAGCCCAGAAATGTTTTCCTTTACGATGGGAAAAAAGGGTGCGCTATACATGAGTAAATACAATAGTTATTTTCGTAACAACTGAGTTTTGCCATTGCTGTGTAGAACCAAGAACCGAGTAATTGTTGTTAACCTAAAACCGGTTCCGAGTCAAACTTCAAGAACCGGTATAAATTGGAACCGAAGAACCAAACTGACCGGTCCCTAATTTATTTTAATCTATATAAATCTTCTAACAAAAACGATACCCTTGAAAAGCATATAGGACCTCCCCAATGTCACCAAAATAAAGTCTAAACACATTGGGCCACACAACCTTTTTACTATTGCAAAGTTCATTTTCAATGGCTTCTTAACACAAAAATCACATGCTATATTAACAAAACATTAATTTACTTTTATAGAGAGACGTTTTCCTAACAAAATGGTATCCAATACACTTATACAAGACCTACCTTGTCAAAAATATTATCTAAACATAGTACGCTGCGTAGCTTCTAACAAGTTCACATTTCATTTTCAATGGGAAATACAAATAGTGGATCTTGATGTTAAATATTTTCTAACAGAATATTAAAATTTTTGAATAACATGCGAATAGTTTCAAAGTCGGTATAGCTACCAGTAAACATTATATAACAGAAGTAAATACCATTTCACTGCATCACACAACTGTCCCCCCACAAAGAATATTCGTATCTTCAAGAACAGTATATAATTTTTACAAGATAATATTCTGCTAAAAAGTATGCTGCAAAATGTAACTATTATTAAATAATGCACTACATATCAAACTATTTTTGTGTGAAATATTAAGATATGAAAAACAACATTGTGGCAAAACTATGATAATTTGCATGCATCATTGCCGTAGGGATAAGAAATTTCTCAAAGTTCTTTGCAATACAAAACAATTCCTTATCGGAAAAAAAAACTATTTCCTTGGTGTTTTATTTTCAGCGCTCATCATTGTTTACGAAGTGGGTGAAACCATAAGTTTAAATAGCCGTACCATCTTGGTTGTATTGGCTATAGATTCTACAAACACTAAGGTAAGGTGGATGCAGTTGAGGTGCTATTTGCTAATGTAACACAAAAGGTTTGCAAGTATTTGCAATTTCTTGCTACCACGGTCATGATTCAGTACCAGAATTTGTTTACCGTTAAATTATAGCTAGAGACCTGAATAAATAAGTGCTATTTTTCTTGAAAAGAGGTGTTATTTTTCTCAAAAAATAGCTGTTATATACCTAGAAAAAAGGTGTTCTTTTTATGCAGCATACAAACTTTTATGCATCAAAAATTCATTTCTGAAATGATAAAACATTTTTGCTACACAATTAGCACTAATAAAAATGAAAAATTATAACCATAACTGTACAGAATAACTATAAAAACTGCTAAAAAAAACAGAGTGTGCACCTTTACAGAAAAAATCAGTAAGGTAATACGTATATAATACATAATATGTAACTAATTTACTTAAGCACGTTATTTCAGCTGCTTGTAAAAAGTCAACAGTTGTTAGTCACCAAACGAAAGCATGGTGCGTATATGTTTCTATATTCTCTTCTTTTAAATTTTGCCTTGTCAGTAACTACTAAATTGTAGTGGCTAAGAAGGCGCTCACTGTCGATTGTTGGAAGGCAACCATATAGCCTTCAGTGCTGAAGTAAATTCTTTATATTCTACTTCCATAGCCACCAGTAATTTTGCTACATCTGGTTCTTTTTCTTCCCTGACCACATCATGAACAGATTCTTTAAGAAATTTATAGCCCTTGTATTGAACAGAATTATCCATTCCATTGAATACAGGAATTTGATCAAAAACAGGCAAAACACTTTTAGTTTCATTCAATAAAATGTTTTTTGGACTAAAAAGCTTGTTCGTTGCCTTAAAAATGTACACACTTGGCTCTCCATTCATCAAACTTTGCAATTTGGTCATTGCAAGAGTTGATTCTTTTTGGCATTTCTGTTTCACAAGTGCTTTTTCAGTGGTGGTTAGAGATGAGTGATAAATCAGAGTTTCAAACTGGAAATCAAATATACCTTTTGATGTGCCATCAAAACCTTTCAACAAATTGTTTAGCCAGCCATATAGCATGTGCGCTGTGGGGTAACGAGAGCCTTCAAGTTTTGTGAGAAGGTCTCGAATATCAGCTGAATGGGTTTTTACAAACATGCACTGAGCGAGAACCACGTTCACATCTTTTTCTGAAAGGCAAGCTAGGTAGTTAATACCACTGTTGTTGATGGCCTTCATTTCAACGAGCTTGAAGAAGTCAACAAAATATTCTGACAAATAAAACACTGCTCTGAACCACAAGTTCCATAGGGTGTTCACTGGTATTGGGAACAGATTTGCTGCTTTAGTTGTATGTTCAGCTAGATATTGCACATAATGATACTTTCTTTTTTGTGTATTCAAAAATGTGGTTTTGAATTTTACCACAGCCTCATTTACTTCAGTCAGTTCAATGCAAAAGATGTGACCTAGTAGTGCCAGTTTGTGGGCCCAGCGCTGAACATGGACCACGTGCTCTCCAAAAAGGACCTGCATTGTCGTCACACATTTGGTCATGTAACGTGCAGAGTCTGTAAGAATTGCTTGAATGTTTTTGAAATTGACACCGTATTTATTAACAGACTCATTTATAGCCTGAGAGCCTGTCGTTGCATCTGCTTTCTTCAGAATGTTTACTGCACCTACCTTCAAAACTGGTTCTGTTAAATTGTCTGAACAAATCTTAAAAATCACAACAAACACACATCTTCCTTCGGTATCTGTCGTCTCGTCACAAAGTATAACAATACTTTTCTGCTGAAGAAGTTCCTTTCCTGCATCAAAGTGTTCCTGTGCTGTCACAGTGACATATTTTTCTCTGAGAGTTTTCACACAAGGTAAGTCTCCAGCACCTGAGTAATACTAAAGCAGTAATGTCAAACATTTTTATTTTCTAAGGTAAGTATTAGATGTAATAGGCCTTGTTCAAAAACTATAGTAGGCCTACAGGCCAAGTTGTAGTTAAATATATAAATTTTGGAAATACGCTTACCTTCATTAAATTCAGCCATCCATCCTTTTAAACTAGGATCATCTAACTTTTCAAGCGGAATGTTAGCTTTTGCAAAAGCTTCAGTCAACTGCCAATTTTCTTCTTTTTGAGCTACTAAAGCAAGCAAGCACAGACATCTGAACTTGAGCATGCGAATCAGCACCTTTTTGTTTGTTTGAAATGTTAATATGTTTTTGAGTTATTGTATGTTTTAATACTGAGTCTTTCTTTTCATACGAAACTATGCAGTTACAAAAACGAACATTAGAGTTTGAGAATCAAAAGCATAAAGACAGTCACTTTTGAACTCGGCTGCTCGTTGCTGTACATCCACTGCCAGTTTCGGCATCTTGGACAATAAAATAACACAAAATCCACACAACGAGGATAGCTGCTGCTGCTATTGCTTCAGAAAGAAATACAATTCTTTCCAAGAGCCGTATTTTGCAGATAACAAAGTTGGGTAACGTAGGTCTGCAATTATTCAGAAGAACCAAATTTAAATTCCAATTCCGTAATTTGTATGTAAACAAGCATCGGTATAACTGCAATTTGTTTACATGTTTGCCAACATAACAAGTATATTTTCATTATTTCTATTATAAAACTTTTAACTTTTAGATAAACAACGATAGTGTGAATACACCATTGTATCTTAGTTTTGTCACATACAGCAGTAATAAAATTTAATCTTAACTCGAGTCCTAACTTACGTTCAGATTTACTAACAAATATTCTCTGGCTGCGTGTATTCCATGGCCATCACGGCCTTGTGATAAATACAGCTATCTTAAAAGTAACAATTTTGTTTGGTGATTATTATATTTTTGAACTATGTACTTGGAAAATGATGGAACGGGTGTGTTGTTCAAAGAAAGTTACAAAATGTGATCCACGAATTATTGACCCTAAGAAATTCAAAATTTTAAACACACAAAAGTAACTTGTTGCTGCAGCGAAGACGGTGGACGTTTGGTAAACAGTGCGACGAGTATTCCTAACCTCAACCACAAAACGTGAAATAAACATTCATTGCCTGTCGATGTTCATTTTTTTTGCCATATTTAGGCAAAGAAACAAGAAAGATCATTTTGTAACACGCATTCCGCGAATGTTGGTTTAGTTTCAAGTAAAGGTCTGCGTAAATTTTCAAATTAGCTTTATTTGTAGTAAAACGGTAAAAATTGCTTTATTCGCACTAAAATGCTCAAATTTGCATTATTTTTTGTTTTATTGCAAGATAAATCATTAAAAAAATTATTTATCTTGCGATAAAGTATTATTCAGGTCTCTACCTATCATTGTCAAGACTTACATTACATTGAAAATTAAACTGATTGTCACCTTCACCCCACTAGGGGTGAAGGTAACCAATTACATTAAAAAACTTAAAAATCATTAACATAAAGACAATATTTTTTCAAAATAACTTTTTAATGCACAGATATATACCCATATACATTTATTAATAAATAAATTAACAAATAAATTATATACCCACATACATTTATTGCTAAATAAATTAACAAATAAATTGAAATTAGTGACTGAAAATTTATTAGGAAGATGAAAACTGGTCACCTTCACCCCAATTGACTGTAATTGAAAATCACCTAGTGCAGAGGTTTTTCTGTAGTTGAATTAACAATAAATTGTTTTTTTTATCTATGTGCAAATTTTCCTATAATAAACACTACTAACTACATAAAAATAAACTTGAAATGTTGGCAGAATAAGTTTCATAAGACATTATTACAGCATTTATTTCTTCTTTATGCAACCTAAACCTTATTTTTTTTATGTGCATAAAGGAAGTATTATTGTACTGTATACCAATTAATGGTACTATGCAAGTTAGATTTTATATTTTAAATAGAATTTAGTTGATTACACGTATTACGTATTAAACACTACAGAGCGAAAAACTCTTAACCTTTTTTGCTGAAGGTTTGATAGGGCAGAGCTCTCACGAAATTATTTTCCATTTAAGTTCAAGTTTTACAAATTTCAAGCAAATATTTTTAATTTTTGTTTTATGAAACTTAGTTACATTAGCGCAACCTTAAATATGCTACTACAGTATTGCCACATACTCTATAAATAGGTATGTATGCACTCACACAAATGCATGTAAAATATGAGTGTAATTAATTATTCTATGCTATATCATTACTACAAAACTTTTAATTTAAAATGTCTATGATATTTATAACAAATTTATATACTATTTAAGCATAAGCTTAAGGAACTGAGTTATTGCCTGCCTAACTATTTTAGCAAGGAATACATCACTACCTCGTTAGAAAATTTTTGGTAATGTTATTCGGCACCTTCCTTACCCAATGAAGATACCTTGCTAACAAAAGAAGCAAAATGAAACAAAGTGAAACTTTGATGGTTATTTTGCTCAATTAACAGAGCTTTGCCTAAAAATACTAATATCAAATTAACTTCATTATATACTCAAAACAAATTTTTCAAGTCCCAATATGATTCTACTGGGAAGATATTTTAGAATAACAAGACCAACACACCAAACAAATCAATAANACAAAATGTGATCCACGAATTATTGACCCTAAGAAATTCAAAATTTTAAACACACAAAAGTAACTTGTTGCTGCAACGAAGACGGTGGACATTTGGTAAACAGTGCAACGAGTATTCCTAACCTCAACCACAAAACGTGAAATAAACATTCATTGCCTGTCGATGTTCATTTTTTTTGCCATATTTAGGCAAAGAAACAAGAAAGATCATTTTGTAACACGCATTCCGCGAATGTTGGTTTAGTTTCAAGTAAAGGTCTGCGTAAATTTTCAAATTAGCTTTATTTGTAATAAAACGGTAAAAATTGCTTGATTTGCACTAACATGCTCAAATTTGCATTATTTTTTGTTTTATTGCAAGATAAATCATTAAAAAAATTATTTATCTTGCTATAAAGTATTATTCAGGTCTCTACCTATCATTGTCAAGACTCACATTACATTGAAAATTAAATTGATTGTCACCTTCACCCCACTAGGGGTGAAGGTAACCAATTACATTAAAAAACTAAAAACATCATTAACATAAAGACAATATTTTTTAAAAATAACTTTTTAATGCACAGATATATACCCATATACATTTACTAATAAATTAATTAATAAAAAGATTAACAAATAAATTATATACCCACATACATTTATTGCTAAATAAATTAACAAATAAATTAAAATTAGTGACTGAAAATTTATTAGGAAGATGAAAACTGGTCACCTTCACCCCAATTGACGTTAATTGAAAATCACCTAGTGCAGAGGTTTCTCTGTAGTTAAATTAACAATAAATTGTTTTTTTTATCTATGTGCAAATTTCCTATAATAATAATACACTACTAACTACATAAAAATAATCTTGAAATGTTGGCAGAATAAGTTTCATAAGACATTATTACAGCATTTATTTCTTCTTTATGCAACCTAAACCTTATTTTTTTTATGTGCATAAAGGAAGTATTATTGTACTGTATACCTATTTATGGTACTATGCAAGTTAGATTTTATATTTTAAATAGAATTTAGTTGATTACATGTATTACGTATTAAACACTACAGAGCGAAAAACTCTTAACCTTTTTTGCTGAAGGTTTGATAGGGCAGAGCTCTCACGAAATTATTTTCCATTTAAGTTCAAGTTTTACAAATTTCAAGCAAATATTTTTAATTTTTGTTTTATGAAACTTAGTTACATTAGCGCAACCTTAAATATGCTACTACAGTATTGCCACATACTCTATAAATAGGTATGTATGCACTCACACAAATGCATGTAAAATATGAGTGTATTTAATTATTCTATGCAATATCATTACTACAAAACTTTTAATTTAAAATGTCAATCATATTTATAACAAATTTATATACTATTTAAGCATAAGCTTAAGGAACTGCGTTATTGCCTGCCTAACTATTTTAGCAAGGAATACATCACTACCTCGTTACAAAATTTTTGGTAATGTTATTCAGCACCTTCCTTTCCCAATGAAGATACCTTGCTAACAAAAGAAGCAAAATCAAACAAAGTGAAACTTTGATGGTTATTTTGCTCAATTAACAGAGCTTTGCCTAAAAATACTAATATCAAATTAACTTCATTATATACTCAAAACAATTTTTTCAAGTCCCAATATGATTCTACTGGGAAGATATTTTAGAATAACAAGACCAACACACCAAACAAATCAATAANTTTTTCAAGTCCCAATATGATTCTACTGGGAAGATATTTTAGAATAACAAGACCAACACACCAAACAAATCAATAAATGCTGCTCTGAAATGCCTCTGCGGGAAGAAAACAAGCAACGCAGGGCATTCACTGTTTCAGGAAGGTCAAAGCGACGATACATGCAACGTAGTGTGCTTTGGGAACGACACAGCCAACGCAGCAGCACACAGTTGCAGTAGGGGTACAGGAAGGGGAGGCTAGTGCACGGTCTCAAGATCTGGGGCAATACATTAGTACTAGAACAACACACTTTCGAAATGGCTGTAGCCCTAGGGGACCCAAAATTGCCAGACAACAACTGTTCCAAAACACCAAGCACATCCACAACCGTGTAAGCAACGTGCTGCCTCGCATTCACAGGCGCCTTGTAAGCAGTGCACAGCCAACACAGAGCACTAGCGTTAGTATACGAGTCATAAATACCATTTTCCACTGACACTGCTGCTTCCACTAGTTTTGATGGTTTGACGGAGGCACCACTACTCTGATCTGCAAGTTCAGCCTGCAATACAAAGCAATTAGCCAAGAGTCACTACGAGTGCATAATTCAAGGTCAGATCACATCTCAAACTTACCACTGAAAAACCACATACACTGAAATTAAAACTACCACTATATTTACATAGGGCAGATAATATACATTCTCATGTAGATAGCGTAAAATATGCTACAGTACCACCATAAGGAGATTTTCAAACTGAATTGCAAATTTTTCAAAGCAAATACGCAAAAAAAAAACGTAAAGACAAAAATAGGAAAATGAACAAATGTAAAATACATAAATTAGGAAAATATTGTCACTGTAAATTAAGAGCCAACCAGTATGGAATTTATTTTCATGGTATACAACAACTACATGGACCAAATAGAAGGGTATTGGGAACTGGGATACCTCTGGGATTATTATGAGATGTCAGATTGCTGTGGTATATGGAATGACATGATTGCCAAAATTAAGTTATCACCTAACCATAGTAGTGAAGTGTGATAAAGGTGTGATATTTACCATTTTTCTGCATTGTAACAGCCAGGAGACCAATTTGAGATACCTGAATCAGAATAGCATTTGCCACGTGAGCAATGACCAGACAGTTCAGCTGTCCTAGCAACACAGAGTGTCGGGCGCTGGAAGCCCCAGATACACTGCGGGCCATTAAAATTGCTACATCAAGAAGGATGTGAGATACCACAACTATATTTATTAAACAGAATACCTATCGCACATAGGTGACATGATTACTTTTGCAACTCGGTATGAACATGGAGAATCAGAACAATGTGGGGTCCCAAAAAAGGTGACACTAACCACTGCTGCTAGGGCTGGCCCGATACTGATACTGATACTCTAGTATCGGCCAAAATCAGTAGTATCGATATTGAAACTATCTGTAAAGTATTTTGCCCATACTTGGCGCAGATAATACAAAATTTCTTTTCTTTTCTCTGGGTATTCACTTGCATTACACCCACTCTTTCACAGTATTTAATATGATGTTTCTATACCAATTTTCTCCCAATTCTGTTTCAATAACTTTAATTCTAATTTTTAATTTAATTTTTTTAAAATTGGAATGGTATAACTTTTAATAATGCTTTGGATGCAAATAAAAAATTAAAATTGATACCGAGAAGAGATTTTTTGAAAATAGTGTGGATGACTGATGTTACGTGGAGACTAGTTGTCTAGTTTATGTATATATATCTCATAATACCTTAGCATTCAAATTTTTTTGGTGTAAATGATAATTTTCTTTAAAATTTATTTGAGCTTCCAGAAAAATTTTTGAATTTACATAAATTATATATTTTAATTGAAGACTTTTAAATAATAACCACTTTAAAGATGCTTAACTGAGGCAAACAGTCTTGATACTAGATTATTGTAATATAATTATCAGCGGATAAAAGTATGATTCTTGGGCTCATCTCTTGAATGTTTAAACTTCTTTATCTATCTCGTCTCGAACTTGAAAAGTTCTCACACTCTTTTTTTCGCAATCTTAAGTGAATGCCTTACGTATGATTTTATAAAGAGAGAACATTCAATCCTGTAAATAAAACTATTTATATGTGCTATCATTAAATTATCTGTCTTATTTATATGGTATCTGATCTTACTGCCCAAGTTATAACAAACAATTTTTTTTATTCTTCTCATTGTACAGAAATTTAAATTATTCTTATTATCACTAGACTTATACATTTTTGGTTACAAATTGTTGGTTGCAGTTCCACAGATAAATGAGTGTATTTTGAGTAAATTTTATTTTATTTCAAGTTCTAACTTAAATTTTAGTTTATGGGATGTGTATTTACTTGCATTTCTGTTATATCGCTATTCACCATATAATATTGGCTCTAACCATCAGTGATTTCAGTGCTCATCAGCAGTAACAGATTGCAGCACTTGGATTGGTAGGAAAGGGAGTGGGGGGGACCTCCAATTTTAGCATAATTTAGCAACATGCCAACATGAGTGCTTACAATTTTTATGTATGTACCTATATATAAAGTGTTGCTAAGTTAATGTGTATGGTAATTTTCATTGAAATCACAATTTTTACAAACTAGTGATTTTATTTCTGNAAAGTGTTGCTAAGTTAATGTGTATGGTAATTTTCATTGAAATCACAATTTTTACAAACTAGTGATTTTATTTCTGATATTGTTCTGGGTAAATAATGAAATGCAAGTAGCAATTTGCACTAATCTATTAGCTAGTATTTAAATTTTGCTTCAGTTTGTTAAATATGAACCTTATAATTACAATGTGTCAAAGTTATGGTCCCTTCAGGTTTGTATTAATGAGGTCTGAAATGTACTGCAAAGAAATAATCAAATTTATTATAAGTCTATAGTCAAGTGTAAGGGTGAAATTAATTATAATTTTTGCTTTGCAAGAATACAATTACTGTTACAGAAAAACCAATACTGTAAAAGACATAACTAATATGTAAATATAACAATAAATGTATTTCCAAAAATCTTCTGAAACACAAACTACAGTATTAATAATTTTGTGTAAGTCAAAGAAACCTTAAACCTTAGAAGAGACAATTATTAAAAATATATTAAGTTTTTATTATAAATGGAAGAAAGTAACATTGACNAACCTTAAACCTTAGAAGAGACAATTATTAAAAATATATTAAGTTTTTATTATAAATGGAAGAAAGTAACATTGACAAATTTTACTCACATTTTGATAATCTCTAACCAATACTAAAATATTTAAGGCATTTATATTATGAAAAAGCAATATTTTTCCTAATGAAATTTCAACAAGTTACAGTATTAGTATGCATTGTATTGTATCATACTACTGTATTTAATACAAAGTTTTATATAATGTAGGTACCGACATTACACATTCCATAGTCTTGTGGCCTCTTTGCCATGTAATAGGCTTTACGGAATGTTAACAAAATAAATAAAATTTGTTTTTGTTTTAATGCATTAATAAAAAGTTTTGAAACTTTTATGATTATGCTGTACATGCAAAAATCTGAAAACATACTTCTTTTCATGCACTTTGGTAATACAAAATTATACAACATTTTCTCAATAACAGATACTCAATATTAAAATTTTATAATTTTTAATTATTGCTTAAACACCACATTTTAAATGTCAAGGCCATTGCACCAGCTATTTAACTTTGTATCTATTTGGTTACTGTTTAAGTTTTTTCACCTAATATATTACAAGTAGCTAAAACTCTCCATAGGATACTATTACGAATATGATTTGATCTTACTATCACTTAATCATTAGTAACATTAAGTCTCCTGGATTAGAACTATGCAATTAGTTTGCTGCTCACCTGAGTCTTGCGAATGACCTCCCTAAACTCCTCTGCAATCTCCTTGGTTTTGAAACGAAGAGCAAACTTCTCATTCATCACATGTCCCTCTGCAAAGTCTGGAGCACACCACATCCATGACTTCTCGTCCTTGACAGTGAACTTCAGTTCTGGGGTGAGGTGGTGGTTCAAGCACAGCTTTAGCACCTGATCTCTCCGCATTACTAGCCTGCCAAATGCCAGAATTCCACAATCTACATTCAAGTAGCCATTGCTGCTAAAATCCTGGATAATCAAGTATTATTAATATTAAATGTTTTTCAATCTAATTGAGCAAAGAGGGGGAACGGAAGAAGGAAAAGAAATTTACAGACTTTTGAACTATATATATGGAAGCTAAATTCATAGAAGTGATTAATAGTTAAAGATCCAGTACATTTTTATAAATGGTTGAGTGGATTACTACTCTGCGACTGTTGGCTTAGCCCCAGCTGAAAAGGAATTGGTATGCACATTTACATTATTCTGTATGCTCTGTGGAATGGGTCCCTAGCTCAGTCCTATATGAAGTGAAAGCCCAAGTCTCTTATGTATATACCCTCTTCACATTTTGTCATCTACCAATGAATCTGCAAGGGAGTGCTGTGATCACAGCTGAGGGTCTAGCCATTTAGGGAAGGTGATCTAGTGTAAATATTTGTTCAAATCAGTTTCTCTACACTAGCTTGTTCAATAGCAATAAACACCAAAAAAATTGGACAGTGATGTTAACAACTTTGTACATTGTCAGTATTAAGCATGAGGTATAAGTAGGGATGGGATGACCAAATCTAAGATTCGCCAAATTCATCAAAATATTAGATATTCAGTTAATTTAAAATAAGATTTTTTTTAATGTACACAGTACTGTCATGGAGTTATGTTTTTCGAACAGGTTTAGGTTATGTCACAATAATACAGCGACACAAAATCGTGTCAAACTAAATTTTTCAAAAGACATAAACATACAAAATTTTTACCAATACATATTTACACTTATCATAAATGCAGTATTTTACCACAAAATCACCCCATACTTTATTTGCAGCAAATGNAAAAAAATAAGAATTTAGTGATTTATTTGCTGGCGAAGCAAATTTTCCACCTTGGTGATTTTGAGCCATATACATTTTTGGTTACAGTTCCACAGATAAATTAGTGTATTTTGAGAAAATTTTATTTTATTTCATGTTCTAACTTAAATTTTAGTTTATGGGATGTGTATTTACTTGCATTTCTGTGTTATTTCTGTTATATCGCTATTCACCATATAATATTGGCTCTAACCATCAGTGATTTCAGTGCTCATCAGCAGTAACAGATTGCAGCACTTGGATTGGTAGGAAAGGGAGTGGGGGGACCTCCAATTTTAGCTTAATTTAGCAACATGCCAACATGAGTGCTTACAATTTTTATGTATGTACCTATATAAAAAGTGTTGCTAAGTTAATGTGTATGGTAATTTTCATTGAAATCACAATTTTTACAAACTAGTGATTTTATTTCTGATATTGTTCTGGGTAAATAATGAAATGCAAGTAGCAATTTGCACTAATCTATTAGCTAGTATTTAAATTTTGCTTCAGTTTGTAAAATATGAACCTTATAATTACAATGTGTCAAAGTTATGGTCCCTTCAGGTTTGTATTAATGAGGTCTGAAATGTACTGCAAAGAAATAATAAAATTTATTATAAGTCTATAGTCAAGTGTAAGGGTGAAATTAATTATAATTTTTGCTTTGCAAGAATACAATTACTGTTACAGAAAAACCAATACTGTAAAAGACATAACTAATATGTAAATATAACAATAAATGTATTTCCAAAAATCTTCTGAAACACAAACTACAGTATTAATAATTTTGTGTAAGTCAAATAAACATTAAACCTTAGAAGAGACAATTATTAAAAATATATTAAGTTTTTATTATAAATGGAAGAAAGTAACATTGAAAAATTTTACTCACATTTTGATAATCTCTAACCAATACTAAAATATTTAAGGCATTTATATTATGAAAAAGCAATATTTTTCCTAATGAAATTTCAACAAGTTACAGTATTAGTATGCATTGTATTGTATCATACTACTGTATTCAATACAAAGTTTTATATAATGTAGGTACTGACATTACACATTCCATAGTCTTGTGGCCTCTTTGCCCATGTAATAGGCTTTACGGAATGTTAACTAAATAAATAAAATTTGTTTTTGTTTTAATGCATTAATAAAAAGTTTTGAAACTTTTATGATTATGTTGAACATGAAAAAATACTTCTTTTCATGCACTTTGGTAATACTAAATTATACAATATTTTCTCAATAACAGCATACTCAATATTAAAATTATATAATTTTTAATTATTGTTTTAACACCACATTTTAAATGTCAAGGCCATTGCACCAGCTATTTAACTTTGTATCTATTTGATTACTGTTTAAGTTTTTTCACCTAATATATTCCAAGTAGCTAAAACTCTCCATGGGATACTATTATGAATATGATTTGATCTTACTATCACTTAATCATTAGTAACATTAAGTCTCCTGGATTAGAACTATGCAATTAGTTTGCTGCTCACCTGAGTCTTGCGAATGACCTCCCTAAACTCCTCTGCAATCTCCTTGGTTTTGAAACGAAGAGCAAACTTCTCATTCATCACATGTCCCTCTGCAAAGTCTGGAGCACACCACATCCATGACTTCTCGTCCTTGACAGTGAACTTCAGTTCTGGGGTGAGGTGGTGGTTCAAGCACAGCTTTAGCACCTGATCTCTCCGCATTACTAGCCTGCCAAATGCCAGAATTCCACAATCTACATTCAAGTAGCCATTGCTGCTAAAATCCTGGATAATCAAGTATTATTAATATTAAATGTTTTTCAATCTAATTGAGCAAAGAGGGGGAACGGAAGAAGGAAAAGAAATTTACAGATTTTTTTAAATGTACACAGTACTGTCATGGAGTTATGTTTTTCGAACAGGTTTAGGTTATGTCACAATAATACAGCAACACAAAATCGTGTCAAACTAAATTTTTCAAAAGACATAAACATACAAAATTTTCACCAATACATATTTACACTTATCATAAATGCAGTATTTTACCACAAAATCACCCCATACTTTATTTGCAGCAAATGNACCAATACATATTTACACTTATCATAAATGCAGTATTTTACCACAAAATCACCCCATACTTTATTTGCAGCAAATGCACAGCAAAAAGTACCAATTGCGAAAATGATGCGAGGAAATGTCCAACTAAATGAAAAATGGAAAATACGAATAAAATCCTAAACAGTAGTAAGTCTAAACATAAATTGTTGATTGCTAAATGCAAGAAGCTATATATTTTAGTTTATAGTTTTTGCCCATTTTACACAAAAAAAAAATTTTCACTTCTGGAAAATCCACAGCCGGTTGATGTTTGTGTTTCTCAGCAAACACTACCATTGTTTGCCTGCCAACATTTTTTTTATATATTTTATAATTGTGAAAATAAATTAATTTTGGAGCAAGAAATTCAAACATAATATGTTTGCATTGCCAACATAAGAACATTGGCCAACGCACACATCGCTTTGATGGAAAGCTTATTACGTATTCATGTTGCTACCATATATAATCTAGGGAACCCAACTTCACCAAGGTGAATGTTGTTTAGAAAACTGTGCTTTTATAATTTTTGCTGTAATGTTTTAGTTTAACGGAAACTGGAATACATAAAATGCCTCATCTTCTCAAACTACGGCGATAAGGGTTTTTGGAGGGTTACAAATTGTTGTGCAAGAAAATGCTGATTTTTTTTTTTTTTTTTTTTTTGAGTTTTCTTTATTGATTAAATTTTGGCATAAATAAACTAAACCCAGACTTGTAAAAGTTTGGGTATGTTTTGCATATATTAAGATTAGGCCGCATAATCCCACGAGCCAAACTGCGACAGCAATGTCAGACATGGGAACATTTTGTTTTTGGTAAACATGACACCACAAAAGCCTCCTGTTTGTTTTGCGGTGTGAAAATAGCAAATGGAAAATCACATCAAATATTTGGGTTTGAGAATCGGTAATTTCAGACAAGGATTCAAGTGTGGATTTGGATTTGAGGGAAAACAGGATTTGCCCCACCCCTAGTTAAAAGTTACCAAGTTAGCTTAAATACCTAATGTAATTTCCAGTACTCACTCCTTACTAGTCAATCATGNTTTTTTTTTTTTTTTTTAGTTTTCTTTATTGATTAAATTTTGGCATAAATAAACTAAACACAGACTTGTAAAAGTTTGGGTATGTTTTGCGTATATTAAGATTAGGCCGCATAATCCCACGAGCCAAACTGCGACAGCAATGTCGGACATGGGAACATTTTGTTTTTGGTAAACATGACACCACAAAAGCCTCCTGTTTGTTTTGCGGTGTGAAAATAGCAAATGGAAAATCACATCATCAAATATTTGGGTTTGAGAATCGGTAATTTCAGACAAGGATTCAAGTGTGGATTTGGATTTGAGGGAAAACAGGATTTGCCCCATCCCTAGTTAAAAGTTACCAAGTTAGCTTAAATACCTAATGTAATTTCCAGTACTCACTCCTTACTAGTCAATCATGATTCAACCAACGTCATTAAAACCTTGAAGCAATCACTAAAGCTTGAAATTATTTCTTTCTTTAGTGGGCATTTGTGTTACCTGTCGTTAAACAGTAAATGGTTCCTTAATAAATACTCAATATACATTATTTTAAATACCAATAGTAATTTTGTAAAGTAAAACATTTAAGTGGATTACCTATATACTGAAAACATATGCACCAAAAATTGTATCCACAGAAAATAATGTTAATAGTAATCACTTTTATCAAGTACCATTGATTAAAAAATATTTTGCTCCCATCATTTAAGATTGCACACAAAGATAGTTTGCCTAACAAATAGTTCTGCATCCTCTCTCTTGACCGGAAGGTGGAAAAAAGATATGGGAGTGCGAGTGTGAGAGTGCGTGATTAAGTGTGTGTAAATGAGAGTAGGTGTGTGTGACAATTCAGATTTCTTGAAATCAATGATGCAATAACTCTCTCATCAAATTGCATACTGTATTAAGATAAAAGATTCTGTGCCACACAAGGGAACTAAATTTTTACTAATTCACAAAACAATAAGAATGGAGAAATGCCTTATCATATACATATACATTATTTCTGCAATTTCACAACACAATTTGTAGAGTGTAAAAAAAAAATTAAATGAGCAGATGGATACAATTAAACTTAAATTTGTTATCTACATCAAAGTGCAAAGTTGTACAGGCTACTAACGGTAAAGTAAGCACTTAAGGCAGGCATATTAACCAAAAAATTAAATTTTATCATGACCTCAGACGTTAATTTTTTAAAGCTATATGTACGCTATATACACTGTGTTTATTAGTCACAAAGCAATTTCTTAGTAATAATTGGTGTACCAAATTAACTGAAAGGAACTTTTAAGAAAGGCCATAATAAGAGCTCACTTGACTGAACAGAAAATCACAATAAATGTGAAATGCTGGGAAAGAAATAACAAATTTGAAAAATACCTAAAATAAGCCACATTTACTGTGCACAGTTAATATCTACAGCCAACAACATCAGGCAAAAATGTAATTAGTATTATAGAAAATATGACTTACCTGATTTTATGGGTAGTTTTGTGCTTCAAAACTTTGAAATCGCCTACACCTCTGTCCTTCCATTCACATTCGACAAATCGGTACAATTTAGCCCTGTGGCAGTACACCACAATTTCATCCTCCTCTCCTGTTAACAGGGGTACCTTATCTGGTAATGGTATAATTGGCTGCAACAAGACCCCATTTGTACCATCAAACTCAGATATTGAAAGTTTAACAAATATATTGCTTTCTAACTTTCAATGCATTCTTAACTAACATTTATGGTTTAGACTATATGAAAGGAGATAACAAAAGTTAAATCCACTTCAGGTATGAATTTTTTTACTCTTCGATAGCAAGATTTTTGTAATACTATACATTACACTCATTACACTTGTGTAAATGTGCAATATAACTGTACAATGTGAAAACAAACTAAATAACAGTTAACTAAGTTTGTAACCTTGTATGTAGGTTTTCCTTTATTTTCTTATACATCATGATGCTTTGTCTATCCTTGCATTAAACATTTCACTCCCCCTTTCCAAGTACGAGAGAAACAGACAGACTCGCAGAATTTTGTTTTATTTGTTAGTCTTATTGTAGATACTAGAGGAAGACTGGCTCCAAAATTCTTAAAGGAAACATTGCAGATATAACTATGCTGGCCTTAGCCACACTGCACGTTACATGTAAGTGTTGGTCTCTTGGTCCCAGCATGGAACCACCAGGGCCCAGAACACTGGCCAATGTTGGCCAGTTTGATGGTTTAAGATAGTATTTTCCAAAAAATATTGGAATTCCTGTCCAGAAATTTTTGGGACACTTTCTTTCATCTGTTTTTGGGTTGCAAATTCAATATAGCAGAATTCACATTTGTGGAGAATGAGTCATTACTTCTCCTGGTCCTCAGCATTAGCAAATGTAATTTTTGTGTGCTAACTAAGCAAAATGTACAGTAAATGCCTGCAATTATTACTGAGCTTCATATAACAATATCTGATATTTTTTATAAAAACTATTATTCATA
>NQII01003717.1:27418-126807 GCA_002778355.1 Clitarchus hookeri
TTTTTTTTTTTTTTTTTTTTTTCATATATGTGTCAAGCAGTAGCCCATGGGATTAGTTTACTTTGTACATTTTTCCACCTGTTAAACTTAGCTAGTATTTCTTTTTAAGGCTGCCACAAAACAGACAAATTTTGTATTTAAAATTAAATTATTTAAAAAATTAGTTTGAAATTATTTTAATTGAGGAAAATGTCATATTTGGTACAAACATAATATTATTAATTTTTTGGGGTCTGACCATTAAAACAATTTTCTTCTTAAGAGAAAGAGAAATTCATATGTAATATATGTGCAGGCAACCACAAGGATATATGTATATGGTAGGGTTGTGCCTATGTACTTGTTTATGTTATTGGTATGAACCGATAAGACTTCCCTTCTGATACAGATGAACTATAGTACACAAAGATGAGATGAACAAAACGTGCTAACACGCACACTACAATTGTGAAAAATATTTTAGGACTGATGGATATACTTTGTTGTATAAATTATCATACCTGTGTGCTGTTTGACTTTTTAACATTTGCCCACTTAAACTTTTGGTTTGCTTTACAAGGAAATTATGGCAGAGTGCCATTGTTTCCCTTGTCCTTTATCTGTTTATTTCCATAGTTAATTATCGGTAGCTTTATAAAATTGTCAACTATTGTTACCTAAAATATTAAAATGTATGAATTGTTATATTTACGTAACTTTGTTGTTTGCATTTGAGTTTTGCAATCACACTTAATTGTCTCTCTACAATAACCTATTCGTCAGTTGTTTTTGTGCCACAATAGATAGACTTTAGCTTCCGTTTCTAACTTTTAAGTATGTTAAATTTTACTTTTGGATTATTATATCAATTTAATAATGTCCAAGGAGAAAATTTATTTCTACATTTCATGAATGCAATTCTTATAAGATATAANTATTATATCAATTTAATAATGTCCAAGGAGAAAATTTATTTCTACATTTCATGAATGCAATTCTTATAAGATATAAAAAGGAAATGCAAATTCATTTGAAAATTGTAATTAAGACTGAATGGGGGACCACAGCAAGGCCATTTGATTATATCAAAGTCGTCATGACAAACAATAAATTTGTGACATGCCTATCCAGGTGTGCCAGTATGTCTTACATGAAGAAGAGANTTGGTCTCTTGGTCCCAGCATGGAACCACCAGGGCCCAGAACACTGGCCAATGTTGGCCAGTTTGATGGTTTAAGGTAGTATTTTCCAAAAATATTGGAATTCCTGTCCAGAAATCTTTGGGACACTTTCTTTCATCTGTTTTTGGGTTGCAAATTCAATATAGCAGAATTCACATTTGTGGAGAATGAGTCATTACTACTCCTGGTCCTCAGCATTAGCAAATGTAATTTTTGTGTGCTAACTAAGCAAAATGTACAGTAAATGCCTGGAATTATTACTGAGCTTCATATAACAATATCTGATATTTTTTATAAAAACTATTATTCATANATGCTGAGACACATACATACGTATTCTTCAGTATACTTTTTTTTTTTTTTTTTTTCCCCATATATGTGTCAAGCAGTAGCCCATGGGATTAGTTTACTTTGTACATTTTTCCACCTGTTAAACTTAGCTAATATTTCTTATTAAGGCTGCCACAAAACAGACAAATTTTGTATTTAAAATTAAATTATTTAAAAAATAAGTTTGAAATTATTTTAATTGAGGAAAATGTCATATTTGGTACAAACATAATATTATTAATTTTTTGGGGTCTGACCATTAAAACAATTTTCTTCTTAAGAGAAAGAGAAATTCATATGTAATATATGTGCAGGCAACCACAAGGATATATGTATATGGTAGGGTTGTGCCTATGTACTTGTTTATGTTATTGGTATGAACCGATAAGACTTCCCTTCTGATACAGATGAACTATAGTACACAAAGATGAGATGAACAAAACGTGCTAACATGCACACTACAATTGTGAAAAATATTTTAGGACTGATGGATATACTTTGTTGTATAAATTATCATACCTGTGTGCTGTTTGACTTTTTAACATTTGCCCACTTAAACTTTTGGTTTGCTTTACCAGGAAATTATGGCAGAGTGCCATTGTTTCCCTTGTCCTTTATCTGTTTATTTCCATAGTTAATTATCGGTAGCTTTATAAAATTGTCAACTATTGTTACCTAAAATATTAAAATGTATGATTTGTTATATTTACGTAACTTTGTTGTTTGCATTTGAGTTTTGCAATCACACTTAATTGTCTCTCTACAATAACCTATTCGTCAGTTGTTTTTGTGCCACAATAGATAGACTTTTGCTTCCGTTTCTAACTTTTAAGTATGTTAAATTTTACTTTTGGATTATTATATCAATTTAATAATGTCCAAGGAGAAAATTTATTTCTACATTTCATGAATGCAATTCTTATAAGATATAAAAAGGAAATGCAAATTCATTTGAAAATTGTAATTAAGACTGAATGGGGGACCACAGCAAGGCCATTTGATTATATCAAAGTCGTCATGACAAACAATAAATTTGTGACATGCCTATCCAGGTGTGCCAGTATGTCTTACATGAAGAAGAGAGATTACCTTGTTCATCTTCCAAGTTATCCATAAGTTCAGTAAAACGTAACAATTTTGATGCACAATACTCGTATTCAGCATTTATGTCAATTTCAGTGAAATCTGCCACATTAGAAATATCATCCACCTGAAGGGCAGTGCACAGTGNTATTCAGCATTTATGTCAATTTCAGTGAAATCTGCCACATTAGAAATATCATCCACCTGAAGGGCAGTGCACAGTGACTTGCGCAATTTGGTCACAGTTATCAGCAGGCTGCACACCTCACAATTTAATATAATACAGAAGTTCATTTTTTTAAAAGGTACTTGGGCACAAGTGGTCAGGATAATTAAAAGTTAATACAACACACACACTAAATGATTCAAATGATTGGCCAAACAACAAAAAAAATTAAGCTAGGACATAATACCAACTTTTCCCTACAAAAACTCGCATAATTTAACGTATGGTCAATTAATAAAACATAGAGAGGACAATATGAGCAGATAACCACGTCAAATGCTAACAAAATATTGAACCTCCTTCTGGTCTCAGGGCTAGGATGAAAATTATAAGCCCCAGAAGAAGGGCAAAACACTTAAGCAATCCCAAGCCTATTCCCAAAAGGTGCTCTAAAGGAAGCGCATGAACAAAATTCCACTACAACTGTAGCAATCTTCAAAATTAAAATAAAAGGTAAAACACAAAAGGCATAGCCCGAAAGTTATTTCCCCTTTACAAATAGAAAAAACTGTTCCTCCAGTATACCAGCAACAGTAGTAATGGGCGTTCGCTATCAAAATGTTCCTCTTAACAGTAATTCCATCGCTGCTTAACATGCACTTTGCACACGCTTCCAGCTTGCCCCTTGCACTTCAGTTCCAGTTCAAAAAGCATTAAGCTATTCATATCGAATTCCAGGGCAAGTGGTTCTGCGTTGAACAGTTGGGTTCATTCCCTATCTCTTTTGGAGGAGGACAGACCAAAACATATCCATAGTTTAATGCTTTTTAAACTGGAACCAGAGTGTGAGGGTCAAGCTGGAAGCATGTGCGAAATACATGTTAAGCAGCACCAGAATTGCAGTTTAGGATAAACATTTCGACAGCAAACGCCCCACGTGATCACTGCCCCCTGCATCTTGGAGACTAAACAGTACACAGCCAACCAAATGTCCCCCCCCCCCCAGAGTTTGTTTGCATTCCACNTGACAAGGGAGGGAGGCCAAAAGGGGGGGAGGGTGTTGAATGGACACTGAGTGGGGGACATATGGTCTGCTGTAGTATATAGTCCAGAGAATGCCTCGTGTGGGCGTTCTCTGTCCAATTTAATGGCACACATTCTCCAGAAATTCTGGCACAGATAACAATTTTAAAATTAACTTCCAAGTACGTAGTTTTACAATGCCAGAATAAATGTTCTTTACTTTGTACCATTTTATTTTAATAAGACCTTGAATTTAGGGAGAATTTTTTTTCGCATCCCGTATTAGGGGTGGTGTACTAACTACTTAAAAATAAAGGTTAAAGGTATGCCAAGTATAAAAACAAGATTTTGTTTTTGTAAAACATATTTTTAAAGTTCAGATTATTACTATTAAAAAATTTGATTGCAATTTAAAACTTTAATACAAGTTCCATTTTTTTTTTATCACGCCGAGACATGCAATTTAGGAGTATCAGCAAGGCATGCTTTCATGAAAGCATAAGTGCAGCTAGCAGTTCAACAACCATGGCAAAACACCATTGCCATGAGGCTGGACTGTATATCACTAAAGCATTTCTAGCAGCAAGAAGCTGGACTCTGTACTAAAACAATCATAAGTGGTGGATCGCACTATTAAGTACAATAACCAACAAAAAAATTTTATAACAACAACAACAAACACCACCACTTGGTCTAGTGCTCAGGTGGTTGGTCCTAAGCCAAATTATTTATTTGTGCCACATGTAAATGTGTCAAAATCTGTTTTCCTTAATGGATGCCTTTCCCTGTTTCTGGGAAGATCCCACATCCCCTATCTCCTTCTGAGCATGTTAAAAGAATTTCCTACAGCAGATTGCTTGTATTGCTTGCATGTCACAGAATTTCTTGAGTTTTTGAAAATGATTGTCAGACTACACCAGAGTAACACTATAGCTAAACATCAGTAAACAATAACAAGTTACTCAGTGGCTATTAAAGGGTAAATATCATTGCCACCTTGGATTTGCATATTTCCTTCCACAACTTAATTTTCGGAGTGAACATTTAAAAACAATGCTAGTCAGGGGATAAGGAACATCTTAACAGTTATTTCAAAATCCAACTTATTTTTCTTGCATGATTAGTTTCACATCTGTAACCATAATGAAATATTACCGGAAATGTCAATCCCACATGGGAAAATACAAGTATAATTGAAACTCTACAAATTTCGAAAAATTTGTTAAAAAGTTCTCTATGTCATGTATAACTTTGATTTTTTGTGTCTGGTCATAATTTTCATTACGATAACATGTAAGAAAAATCAAAGAAGGAATAGATACTACCACCTTAAGGCTAGGAGGCTTCACCCCTTTGCAGAAATTCTTCATTTTTGTGTCAATTTCAGTTTCAGAGATATATTGAAAATGTTTGATTATAGATGATTTACAATTTAAAATGAAACAAACATTCTAGTTACTGACTAGCGATCGAATGAATATATTTGAAGAACCAAAGAGTACAAACTAACTAGATGGCAGCAGTAGTTACTTAATATGATATAACAANGAATGAATATATTTGAAGAACCAAAGAGTACAAACTAACTAGATGGCAGCAGTAGTTACTTAATATGATATAACAAAACCCCCACTATATCAAATAAGTATACACAATAAAATGATACATAAAATCTAAACAAATTGAATACCCAACATATTCATTAAGTAATGATGTTTAACAGTGTTCAAACTCTTGATTAACAAGTCAGCTGGCATCTCATTTGTCTCCAAATATTTCAGTTTGACAATTTTATTACCGACACATTCTCTACAAAAATGATAGCGCACATCAATGTTTTTAGTTCACTTATGGCAAACATTATTTACAGATAGTTTAAGTGCCCCTTGATTGTCATTAAACACGGTTATAGGATATAGATCTCCAGTTATTTCACACAAACAAGTTGGGCAAATATATTGCTTCCTNTGTCATTAAACACGGTTATAGGATATAGATCTCCAGTTATTTCACACAAACAAGTTGGGCAAATATATTGCTTCCTTACACGCTTCTGTGACACCCATGTATTCTGCTTTCGTGCTTGATAAAGCTACGGTTTTCTGTTTCTTTGTTTCCCATGAGATTGCACACCCAGCCAATACAAAGCACAAACCAGTGTATGACTTCCTATCTACAACATTATTTCCCCAATCAGCATCAACAAACCCTTCTAACTGCGGATTTCCGTTTTTTCTACATTTGAGACCATAATGCTTTGTTTTCTTTAAGTACCTCAGCACTTGCTTAGCATACAACCATGTTTCCTGATTATAACAGTTATTAAATTGGCTTAAGTAACTAATGGCAAATGCTATATCAGGCCTAGTTAAAACCGCCAAATACATAAGACTTCTAATAAGCTGTTGGTATGGCATTTGGTCTTTACAATTTTCCCCTTATTAATATTTAATTTGGCCTCTAAAGGAGTATATGCACTTTTACATTCTGTCATATGAAATTTTTTTAATAATTGGTTTATATAATTTTTTTGAGTCAAAGTAATTTCACCTTTAGTTTTGTCTACTTTTACACTCATGCCAACGCAATCCTTGATTTTAAACTGTGACACTAGTGTATTTTTTAAACACACAGTTTCATTATCATCATTAGAAAAAATAAAGAAGTCGTCGACATAAAGTGTAACAATTGTTCTGCGACTATTCTTATTTTTGGTATACGAACAAGACTATCTTAGAACGTTTATAACCCATTTGAATGAGACCTCATCGACCTTCTTGTACCATGCTCTTAANTTAAAACTAGGACTATAATGCATTTTTTAAACAAGACTGTACCATGCTCTTGAAGACTGCTTTAAGCCATAAATGGCCCGTTTTAATTTAAGTACTTTTCCACAACTTTTTGTTACAGGAAAACCATCTGGTTTTTGCCTATAAATTGTTTCCGCAAGCTCCCCATTCAAGATATACGTAGTCACGTCAAGATGTGTTATATTTAAACCCAACTGAGCAGATAATGCAAATAACAATCTCAGTGTTGCATAACTAACTACAGGTAAAAATGTCTCTGAATAGTCCACATCTTGTTTTTGCATATAACCACACGCCATGAGCCTAGCACGATAACGCACATTATTATCATTGTCATATTTCTTTCTTAGAACCCATTTGCACTTCACAACCGTTGTAAAGTTCCGTCATTATANACATTATTATCATTGTCATATTTCTTTCTTAGAACCCATTTGCACTTCACAACCGTTGTAAAGTTCCGTCATTATAATATTACCGCCTCACAGGTAGGCGCCATATTGTAACGTTGCGGAAGTATTACTTGATGCCACGGCTTGCTCATAGGTAGAATACGAGACTCAGTACCAGGTGACACCGATTAAGTAAAAAGAAGAAGTTCCAGATTAGTTTGCTTTATACTTTATTTATCATTGAAGTTTCACAGTGCTGCCTAGACGACTTTCCAGTTTGCAGAGTACGAACTTGCACAATCAGTTATACTAGTGCAGAAAACAGCGCCACAGTAGTTTACAGTTTGTTAATGTCTTAACTTGCATCGCAAGACTTAAGTTCCGAAGGCAGGAGGGATGTTTGTTCCCTCCTGGCACCCTAACGANTTATCATCAAAACACTTAAGTTCTTCATTCACAGCCTTTAACCACTGCTCTTTTTCAGGTCCTTTTAGTGCTTCTCCCGGAGATAAGCCGCTCGCATCATCAAATACATTTTCATCAACACACACATCTGAGAATCCTAAACGATCTGGTTTCTTTCTGCCCCTCATCGACCTGTTTTCTGGTTCAGTAGTTTCAGTAGTATCATCAGTGTCTTCACCTTCACTTGGTATATACAACTCATCAGATGATTCTACCACTGACTCTTCATTTTATGCAGAAGTGTCCCCCACTGAATCTAAAGTTTCTTCTTTTTGTTCAGCATTAGATGTGCTCTAATTTACTGGTATGATAGCTTCTGCTTCCATGATGAGGACATCTCTGCTAGTTGTCATAGATTTAGTCTTTGGGTTGTAAAGTCAGTAACCTTTGACATTTTCTGGAAATCCCATCAATATATGTTTCTCTGACTTCTTGTCCCATTTGTGTCTTCTTTCCTTTGCTACATGAACCATCACAGTACTGCCAAATATTCTCAGATGGTTTATGNGCTTTCCTTTGCTACATGAACCACCACAGTACTGCCAAATATTCTCAGATGGTTTATGTCAGGTTTTCTTCCTGTCCACATTTCAAATGGCGTTTTTCCATCCAACACCGATGCTACAATTCGATTCTGAAGATAAACAGCTGTGTTTGTTGCCTCAGCCCAAAAATCTTTACCTAAGTTTGCGTCAAACAACAGGCACCTCGCTTTCTCCACAACTGTGCGATAACGGCGTTCACATAATCCATTTTGCTCTGGTGTGCAAGTATTTGCTTTTTGATGATTAATCCCTTCCTTAAGCAAGTGTGTATCAAATTCTTTATTGCAAAACTCACCTCTATTGTNGCCAAATATTCTCAGATGGTTTATGTCAGGTTTTCTTCCTGTCCACATTTCAAATGGCGTTTTTCCATCCAACACAGACGCTACAATTCGATTCTGAAGATAAACAGCTGTGCTTGTTGCCTCAGCCCAAAAATCTTTACCTAAGTTTGCGTCAAACAACAGGCACCTCGCTTTCTCCACAACTGTGCGATAACGGCGTTCACATAATCCATTTTGCTCTGGTGTGCAAGTGTTTGCTTTTTGATGATTAATCCCTTCCTTAAGCAAGTGTGTATCAAATTCTTTATTGCAAAACTCACCTCTATTGTCACTTCTCAATGTTTTGATTCTTTAGTAAGTTTAATTTTCCACTTTTGCTCGAAATTCCTTAAAACAAGTCAAGGCTTCGCTTTTGTATTTTAGAAAATATACAAATATCATGCGACTATAATCATAGAAAAACAGCATAAAGTATTTAGAACCACCAATGGATTCTTTCTCCATAGGTCCACAAATGTCTGTGTGAACTACTCAGAGTATCTCATTACTTCTTGAACCAACATGAGCAAAAGGCAGTCGACTTTGCTTACCTTCACAGCAAATTACGCAAGATGACTTCTGTCAGTTTTTTTATCAAGGTCAATACCCTCTGTGGCAGTTTTCATTTTAATCAAATAGTTTATGTTTATGTGACCTAATCTGCGATGCCATGTGTTTGCAGACACCATGGTTGCAGCCAGTACACTTTTTGACATTCTCAACTAGTAAACTCCATTTATTAACGAAGACGTGGCCACTAAACACCATTTGCATTGTAAACATCGCAACCTTTCCCGGTAAACTGTACTTTATTCCCGTTGCTAACTAACTGGCTCACGGACAACAGATAAATCATTAAATCTGGTACACAGAATGCGCCTTTCACTGGCACCTCAAACTCGCACTCTTCAGTTTTTATTACAATATCGACGTCACCGGTGCACAAAACCCGAACTTTATTATTGTTTGCAACAATCATTTCTTTATTTTCCAGGTATGGAGCATTCCTAATCCACCTTTCGTTTGCCATCATGTGCACGCTTGCACCCTAGTCAATGTACCACTCATCTTTGCCAAAATTCCCGCTTAGAAACACTGCACTGAATGCGTTTGTTTGTTTGTTTACGAAACATCTTCTTGTCATTTGAGCTGCCAGAATCATTTGGGCACTGGTTTTTGTAATGACCGAGCTGTTTACATTTGTAGCACTTGACATGTGCTTTGGCGTTTCCTCAATTTTTGCTTCCGTTGCCTTGGCATTAGTCTTAGGTTGCCACTTCTGCGAACTCGCAAATGCGCCGTTAACTTCATTACGTTCTTTTACGTTCACATCTGTTTCCATATCCAACAACTTCGATTTAATCGCGTCTGTTGTGATGGGGATTCCTGAATGCTCAATGGCCATAATCATAGGGGAATATTTTCCATCAATCCAGTTAGCAATAAACATCCGATCCACTTGTCACCGATGTCAAACCTGGTCCCACATAACCTCCGACCAGTTTCTACCATTTGCGTTACATACGACGTCATAGAATTGCTGCTTTCCGGGCGANGGTCCCACATAACCTCCGACCAGTTTCTACCATTTGCGTTACATACGACGTCATAGAATTGCTGCTTTCCGGGCGAATCGAGATTAAATTCCTCAGTAAACTTATTCTTCTAGAAATACCTGCATCGTCGAATAGANACTTTGCTTACCTTCACAGCAAATTACGCAAGATGACTTCTGTCAGTTTTTTTATCAAGGTCAATACCCTCTGTGGCAGTTTTCATTTTAATCAAATAGTTTATGTTTATGTGACCTAATCTGCGATGCCATGTGTTTGCAGACACCATGGTTGCAGCCAGTACACTTTTTGACATGCTCAACTTGTAAACTCCATTTATTAACGAAGACGTGGCCACTAAACACCATTTGCATTGTAAACATCGCAACCTTTCCCGGTAAACTGTACTTTATTCCCGTTGCTAACTAACTGGCTCACGGACAACAGATAAAAGTAATTTAGACCATGTGTCTTACGCGGAAAGTGACCGTGGAGTTTGAGACACTCTTCAGTTTTTATTACAATATTGACGTCACCGGTGCACAAAACCCGAACTTTATTATTGTTTGCAACAATCATTTCTTTATTTTCCAGGTATGAAGCATTCCTAATCCACCTTTCGTTTGCCATCATGTGCACGCTTGCACCCTAGTCAATGTACCACTCGTCTTTGCCAAAATTCCCGCTTAGAAACACTGCACTGAATGCGTTTGTTTGTTTGTTTACGAAACATCTTCTTGTAANAAATTCCCGCTTAGAAACACTGCACTGAATGCGTTTGTTTGTTTGTTTACGAAACATCTTCTTGTCATTTGAGCTGCCAGAATCATTTGGGCACTGGTTTTTGTAATGACCGAGCTGTTTACATTTGTAGCACTTGACATGTGCTTTGGCGTTTCCTCAATTTTTGCTTCCGTTGCCTTGGCATTATTCTTAGGTTGCCACTTCTGCGAACTCGCAAATGCGCCGTTAACTTCATTACGATCTTTTACGTTCACATCTGTTTCCATATCCAACAACTTCGATTTAATCGCGTCTGTTGTGATGGGGATTCCTGAATGCTCAATGGCCATAATCATAGGGGAATATTTTTCCATCAATCCAGCTAGCAATAAACATCCGATCCACTTGTCACTGATGTCAAACCCGGTCCCACATAACCTCCGACCAGTTTCTACCATTTGCGTTACATACGACGTCATAGAATTGCTGCTTTCCGGGCGAATCGAGATTAAATTCCTCAGTAAACTTATTCTTCTAGAAATACCTGCATCGTCGAATAGAGCCTTCAGCTTGTCCCACAGTTCTTTTGAGGTCGTCACATTCTTAATATGAACGAATAACGTTGAGTCGATGGTCATGATCAGTTTAGCCTTGGTCTTAGCGTCATCTGCGGCTTCTACACTTTTCCCGGTAACTGGTTTAATGCAATGCAGCGTGCCCTCCAGGATTAGAAAATTCTCCGCTGCGAAAATCCACTCACTGTAGTTTTCCTGACCCTTCAACTTAGGAACGTTGACTAGATAGTTTGATGCCATATTTACTGCTTACACGAATACAAATAGTATCACTACGAACTTCTTTCACTGTCGTATACCGTCGCGAGAAATACAGTTTCTAACGTTTATTTTTACTGGAATTATGGGTCTGGGTCCATAACCTAAAATTAAACAAACGTGCTAGTTACTGACCAGTNAACGTTTATTTTTACTGGAATTATGGGTCTGGGTCCATAACCTAAAATTAAACAAACGTGCTAGTTACTGACCAGTGATTGAATGAATGTATTCAAAGAACCAAAGAGTACAAACTAACTAGATGGCAGCAGTAGTTACTTATTATGATATTATAACAACACAATTTACTACTTTTACAACTACCAGATAACATACAATTAAAATTTAGCACAAATATATTAAACAACTCATAAAATGTAAATTTTCTGTAATTTTACATTATCAGTAATTACTATGAATCCGAAATTATGACAGGAAAACTAAGGATTTCTGCAAAAGGACTGAAGCAANTTACATTATCAGTAATTACTATGAATCCGAAATTATGACAGGAAAACTAAGGATTTCTGCAAAAGGACTGAAGCAAAGCCTTAAGTACGAGAACTCAACTTGCCATAGCCCAGTTTACGACTTTTGATCAATACCAAGAAGATATATTGCAACTCTTTGTTCCCCCGTGCCTTTTAACTGAATTGCATTTAAAACCATAGACACTTTCGCATTGATGTTACAACTGTGTTTACTTTCTCGCTGCTCAGATTTGAATGACAAGCAATGTGGCATTTGACGTTTGTTAGTGTTCTCTAAGCAACATTTTGGTTAAATTTGTGGAAAATATTTTGAGTTTGTAGTAGATGTGACTGGATTTAGTTAATACGAAAGTTATCAATAATATTTTCTTTATAATGAAAAGTATTTTGTGTAAACACAATCAGCTCTGAACAGCAGCTACCTAAAGGTGACATGCTACCACTTACCACAGAAGAGGAAGATGATGAATATAAGCATCTTTGGTACAAAAGTGGACTTTTTTTGTGCACTATGTTGATGTACAAACAGAAATTTTCTCCAGTAGATCTTAGTAAAATAGAAACTAGCTTCAGTGAAACTTACTGTGCAAGAAAACCACTCGAAAATTTANTTCTCCAGTAGATCTTAGTAAAATAGAAACTAGCTTCAGTGAAACTTACTGTGCAAGAAAACCACTCGAAAATTTAACATTATAGGAATTAATGCTCCAGAATGGTAACAAAAAAAAAGAGTTTTTACGCTGGCTTCCCAGATTTAACTTGTAGCACCATTCATAACAGTTAAGCCTCCTACGTTCTATGGTTTACTGAACTTGTATTATCTGATAGCTTGAAGAAGTAATGTAATATTGCAATACCATAGAATTTGATTAGAATTATGTTTATTGTAATGTAAGAGAATTCCATTATAGAGTGTAATTTATGATTTTTTTCACTGTTTTATAATTTTTAATTGTAAACATTTATGTTCATTTTATTAAAATTTGGATAAGAAGTATGATTATTGTGATTGCCATTTCAGGAAATCTTAGTTTTTGTTACGCATATTTCACATCTAGTTACTAGACGTTTGCATAAACCCCACCAGCTTAAAAACAATTGTTGCGAGAAATCTTAGGTGAAGGGACCAAAATATACTTTAATCGACATAACATCCTATAAACTATACTAAATGTTAGCTTTACCATTATTTATATAGGTGTTTTGCCGGGACCACTGAAGATTAACTGTGGATAAGGTTTATCGGTAATTATTATTGTGATTGGTGTATTTTGTAACAGCNGCCGGGACCACTGAAGATTAACTGTGGATAAGGTTTATCGGTAATTATTATTGTGATTGGTGTATTTTGTAACAGCAATAGTTTTTCAGCTAATAAGATAATTGCAGATAATTAAGTTAATCTATGCCATATTTAATCAACCTGACAGGTAAAGAGAAACTATTTTGTTTTAATGGCACCTATAGGCCTACGTTCATAATAATGATCTACAAAATTTTTTGATACATTACTTTGATGTAGATCTAGTTAGCAGAAAATTCTTTCTGGCAATGAATTTAAACATTTTTTGAAACAGATTGTCAATTAAGAGTAAGATGTGGATAAAGGTTGTTTATGAAATTTTGTAATAAGGTTCTGCATGTGTTAACAAAGAAATATGAACACTAAAATTTTCACAAATGTTGGCAGTGATAGACTTTATGCTTCAAGAGGCCCAGTCGTATGCCAGATAAACATAACTACCACGGCTTTAATTTTGAATCCCGATAAAATTTTACAAAAGCCCGTAAAGGAAAGAATTTTAACCAAGTATCCCAATTATTAATATATTGCGTCGGTACAATATATATATATAAAAATAGGCTGAAATAAAAAATATATATTCTGCCTATTTTTTGAGGAGGAATCGCTTGCGGAAGTTTGTCTTGTGGCATATAATTTGAGCCTAGATTGTATTTTGGGGGCAGACTTTAAGAGAAGTTCAGGCATCATTTTGGATATTCAAGAAAATAACATTTTTTTCAAATTTGCACCCTATTCGAAAATACCACTTAATAAGTAGTAAGCCTGGTGTTAATAGTTCTGCTGCCAAAATTACGATTGGATTTAAGGATGTGCAACCTGTTAACCCATTTGGATATTTGTCCCTGAAACAACAAGCTGATATTCAGCACATTTAAACAGTTCCCTAAAGCACTCACTTCAGAACTGGGACAGACTAAGATTTCGTAATACAAAATAAAGTNGTTGGATGTGCAACCTGTTAACCCATTTGGATATTTGTCCCTGAAACAACAAGCTGATATTCAGCACATTTAAACAGTTCCCTAAAGCACTCACTTCAGAACTGGGACAGACTAAGATTTCGTAATACAAAATAAAGTTGCTTCATAAAGAGCTGGTTAAAGTGTCAGCCATATCATTTTGCGCCTCCCAAGATGGAGTTTTTGAGATTTCAAGTCCAAGACTTATTGAACGAACGAGTAATAGACCAGTCCACCTCACAGTTGCCAGCCCAGCTTTCCTTGTCTCAAAACCTAAAGGGAAGCAACATATGGTGATACACTATCGTAAGCTCAATAAATAAATATAAATAAAATCTGTGCCCTTGATAGAACTACATTCTCCCTTCCATTGATTTGGAAAAGCAAAAATATTGACAAAAATCTATTTGAATGCTGCCTACCATCAAATCCCTTCAATTAATACAAACCCATCACCTGTTGTTGCATTCCTTGAAACGTTTACCAATTCACTTGTGTGCTTTTTGGTTTAGCCACGGGGGCACAAGTTCTCACCAAATTACTGAACAAGATATTCCATGATATAAAATTTCAATTTGCGTACAACTATTATAACATGACCTAGATGTTTATTCCGACAGTCAACCAACTTCTTGACCATTTAAAAGTAGTAATATCCAGACTAAAAAAGGTGGGGTTGACTTGTCAACTTACAGAAGTTTAATTTGCTGTCACAGAAATTTCTTTCCTTTGCCACAAAACTTTCTCGCAAGGCATAGCAATTGACCTTGAAAGGGCAAGTGCTATACAAGATTTCCCCCAGTCTAAGGATCTAAAGGGTATTGTGCAGTTCATTAGTAAGGTCCAATTTTTTGGAAAATTCATATTGAACCTTGTTGAAAAGACTGCATCTCTAAATCAACTACGAAATAAGTCTGCTAAATTTGAATGGGGTCCAGAAATGCAAAATGCTTTGAAACTTTTAGTGCGTTTAGAGTAAAATTTCAATCCAGACTGAACCTGGAGTGGACTGAAGAATCCCGATTGAAACGTTAGTATAAACAGATACGAAGTGGACTGAAGTAGGAGTGATGTGAAATAATCCAATCCAGTTGCCAAGGCGGACTGGAGTGTAGAATCCAGATTGAAAAGTTTACTATAAACACCCATCAAAGTGAAATGTAAACAGTGGTCGCCATATTGAATTGTTAGTTTATTTATAAGAGGTTAGACTCATTCTGGGAGTAAAGCAAGGCGAAAAAGAAATGGATAAGAAGGAACAAAGAAATATTTGGTCGGAGACGGAAGTTGAGTTTGTGTTAGAAGTTATGTAGGAAACACATTATTGGACATTTTATTTTTCGGGAGTCATTTGTTTTCTACTTCACGGAGTTGCCGAAAAATATGTCTACAAAATTTCCAGTCTAGGTTCGTTCCAACTTCACAAAATCTTTGTACATCAATCCAGATTGAAAATTTTACTATAAACACATTTTCGGTCTTGGTTTGCTTCATGTACGTTCCATGTTGACTCCAGTCCGAGTTCGGTCCAGTTGGACATTTTAGTCTAAACGTACTACTTGTAGCATGTTATCATAAATCCTACTGTGCTTCGTGTGGTGGATTTCACAAAACAGTTTATTTTGCAAACTGATACCTCGAACCAGGCTATATGAGAAGTCCTTGCGCAGGAGGTTAATGGTAAGCGACAACCTATTGCTAGAGACAAGATTTTGTAGTATTATTTTAAGACGAATTTCGTTTTAAAAATAATAAATTTCTGTGTTATCGGTTTTATTATGAATAACTTCTAAATTAAAGTTTTTTTATATTATTATTATTATTATTATTAACTAAAATTGTGCATTATTAGGGCCAAAATTGTAGTGTGTTATTTAAAGCAGTNTATTATTATTATTATTATTATTAACTAAAATTGTGCATTATTAGGGCCAAAATTGTAGTGTGTTATTTAAAGCAGTTTTATTATTCAAAATTGATGATCAGTTAACAATAATTAACCTTTATATAAATAATTTCATTGAAATTTTATAATCTTTATGCAAATGCATGAACAAGAGAAATAATTTTATGTTAACTAAGATAATGCAGAGCATTACCATAGGTGAAAAAATGACTTTTCAGGGTTTTTACCTTTTTCTAACACATGTTGAGGTTCGTGACAGTTTCGATTTTTGTTGCAATTTTAAAGGTATGTCTTCAATATGGTTTTAAAANTAACACATGTTGAGGTTCGTGACAGTTTCGATTTTTGTTGCAATTTTAAAGGTATGTCTTCAATATGGTTTTAAAAAGAAAAACAACACTCCAACCTGAAAATATAACTATATATTTGCTTCCACAATTTTGTTATTCTCATTAAATTATCATTTTCGTCTTATCCACACTCTATATGATATTTACTGCTGTTATTCACTCAGTCAAAATAAAAACCTAAAATTAATTTTTTTCCTTCTCATCATCTGAAAACTTAAATTATTCTTATCACTTGGTTTCTACATATTTTGGTACAAATTGTTNTTTTTTTCCTTCTCATCATCTGAAAACTTAAATTATTCTTATCACTTGGTTTCTACATATTTTGGTACAAATTGTTGGTTATGGTTTCACAGATGAAATAATATATTTCGGCTAAATTTTATTTTATTTTGTGTTTTAATTGAAATTTCAGTGTTAGGTGGTGCATTAACTTCTATTTCATGTGTTTGGCAGTGTATTAACACGCATTTCTGTGTTATTTCTGTTTTATCGCTATTCACCATATAATCTTGCTCTACCTATTGCTCNAGTGTATTAACACGCATTTCTGTGTTATTTCTGTTTTATCGCTATTCACCATATAATCTTGCTCTACCTATTGCTCTTGCATTACAAATGCTAACTCCTCGGCTCAGGAGCGAAAGTTGTCGACCATCTACGAACTAGTGTGTTTGGCCATGGTATTTGGGACTGAAAAGTTCCGCCAGTATCTTGAGCACGCCGAGTAACTTTTGGAGATGTATAACCAAACATTTTCAAGGCTTCTACCTCACCCTTGGCAGTTGGGTAAAATATGCCATTGGGTAATGCGAATCAACACTAAAGTTTATAGTTCAACATAACAGGACACACAATGTTGTTGCTGATGCACTCTCATGTAGATATGAAGAAACAAATTTATCTGATGCATCTGGAACTTTTCCTAGTTCAAACTTTTTCAAATTGTAACCTTTCTATGGAATTCCTGATAGCTTTTAAAAACATAAGTAAAGAACAAGATCCAAAGCTGAAACAGGTTATACAAAATTTGAACTCAGGTATTGAACATAAACTGCATTCTTTGTCCAAGGGTGTCCTGGATTATAAAATAAATAACTTCTTGCATGGTATATTGAGAATAACTGTGTTTTAATATTTTCATTCTTCCCCAATAGGCAGACACCTTGGCACAAACTATTGAGNTTTGCATTACAAATGCTAACTCCTCGGCTCAGGAGCGAAAGTTGTCGACCATCTACGAACTAGTGTGTTCGGCCATGGTATTTGGGACTGAAAAGTTCCGCCAGTATCTTGAGCATGCCGAGTAACTTTTGGAGATGTATAACCAAACATTTTCAAGGCTTCTACCTCACCCTTGGCAGTTGGGTAAAATATGCCATTGGGTAATGCGAATCAACACTAAAGTTTATAGTTCAACATAACAGGACACACAATGTTGTTGCTGATGCACTCTCATGTAGATATGAAGAAAGAAATTTATCTGATGCATCTGGAACTTTTCCTAGTTCAAACTTTTTCAAATTGTAACCTTTCTATGGAATTCCTGATAGCTTTTAAAAACATAAGTTACGAACAAGATCCAAAGCTGAAACAGGTTATACAAAATTTGAACTCGGGTATTGAACATAAACTGCATTCTTTGTCCAAGGGTGTCCTGGATTATAAAGTAAATAACTTCTTGCGTGGTATATTGAGAATAACTGTGTTTTAATATTTTCATTCTTCCCCAATAGGCAGACACCTTGGCACAAACTATTGAGGGTATCAGAAAGTATTTTATTTGGACAAGTATGACTGCTGACATTACAGAAAGTCAAAACTTGTTAGTTGGGCACTATAAGAAAACCAGTTCAGATCACACAGTTGGATTTTTTTGGCTTCCAAAGAAGCTAAAAGTCCATTGCAGAAATTGTTTATTGATTTTGTGGAACCCATGCCTGAGAGTAAGTCTAGTAACAACACGCTGTTAGTATGTATGGATGCCTTTTCCAAATTTATTTGGCTGATATCGCAAAGGAAAGTTTACACCCTCTCCAAAANGTTTTTGGCTTCCAAAGAAATTGTTTATTGATTTTGTGGAACCCATGCCTAAGAGTAAGTCTAGTAACAACAAGCTGTTAGTATGTATGGATGCCTTTTCCAAATTTATTTGGCTGATATCGCAAAGGAAAGTTTACACCCTCTCCACAAGACATGCCTGGTGTGACATCTTCCATAGTTTCAGACAATGGTTCACAATTCACTTCCAAATCTTTTGGGTACATGTGTTTTTTAAAAGAACACATTCTTAACAAAAGTTTAATGAATTTCATAACATTTCAACAAGCTATTCATTATGACAAATTCATAGTGATACGTTGATTAATGAAAAATCGATTTGAGTCGAGCCAACAAATTCAACATCACTCGAATNCTCCACAAGACATGCCTGGTGTGACATCTTCCATAGTTTCAGACAATGGTTCACAATTCACTTCCAAATCCTTTGGGTACATGTGTTTTTCAAAAGAACGCATTCTTAACAAAAGTTTAATGAATTTCATAACATTTCAACAAGCTATTCATTATGACAAATTCATAGTGATACGTTGATTAACGAAAAATCGATTTGAGTCGAGCCAACAAATTCAACATCACTCGAATTGAGTTTTTTACAGCAGACATCGAGTTTCGGAACGTGCAAGTAAAGTCTCAGTGCTTTTAGGTTATAAACAACAAATATTTNTGAAAAATCGATTTGAGTCGAGCCAACAAATTCAACATCACTCGAATAGAGTTTTTTTACAGCAGACATCGAGTTTCGGAACGTGCAAGTAAAGTCTCAGTGCTTTTAGGTTATAAACAACAAATATTTGGACCTAACAATTACCTTTCGTGTTTCACGAATCAATAATTATCCGTTACTAAACGCTAAAGTTGCGCAGAACTGTTAAAGTTGCACAGGAACAAAAACAATAACTCAACTATATGCTTTGACACTTCGTTGATGTGGTAAAATCTGGTGGGTGTTAATATTCATGACTTGAGCCATTTTGCTTCCCAGAGAAGCGCTTCCTCTTTGATGTCATGCTGGGTAACATTAGATAATGGGACCCTTGACAAGGTTGACAGGTACAGTTTCAGTATGACATAAATAGTACAACCATAGGACTAGAGCTGAGGGGATACTGATACCCAATATTAAATATCTGCCAATGTTACAGTATGGGAACCTGCCCGAACAAATTTTTTTTTAGCCCATATTGAAACTGATATTTTCATTTATGCTTAGCAGTAACACCAGAGGTTAATAGTGTGGTGACNACAATATTAAATATCTGCCAATGTTACAGTATGGGAACCTGCCGGAACAAATTTTTTTTTTAGCCCATATTGAAACTGATATTTTCATTTATGCTTAGCAGTAACACCAGAGGTTAATAGTGTGGTGANTTTTTTTTTAGCCCATATTGAAACTGATATTTTCATTTATGCTTAGCAGTAACACCAGAGGTTAATAGTGTGGTGACATTGGAGTAAGACAGCCTCAAATGCCACTGTTTCGAGTCAGCAACTGCTGTTTTTATTCCAAGATCTAAACTTACAGATTGTCACTCCAGGAAGTGAAGGAGAAAGAGGGAGAAAGAGAGGGAGAAGGTGAGATGCCACTGTGACGTGGCCTACTGTAAGAGGTAATCATCTACAGCCTGTATTGTGGGTCTCCCAACTATCAGCTTTGCAGGGTTACACTTCAGCTCCACCTTGCCATTTCAGTACTTAACATATTTTAAAATCAATGTGAATTCTGAAACTAATAACTTGGGATCTGGCAGGGTTTTATTTTACTCTCAGTAAAATAAGACACAGCCAATTTAAAAACTATATATAGTAAACTCCCAATTTCCTGGGGTAATGACTGGCTAAGGGTTCATGGATATCAGACATTGATGGTTAAAGCAATTTTGGGGTTGGGGGGGGGGGATGTTTGCTTTAGGCTTACATACTGTATACGTAGGTTATGTAAAACAAATAATAGTCATATAATAATTAAATTTTTTGACAGTCAGTGTATGGTAATGTTGTAAATGATATTAACTTCATCACATACACAAAATCCTGTATCAGCCGACACGTAAACAATTGCAAGAAAATTTCACGTTGGCTATTTTGACAGTATACATTTGCATAATAGGCATCAGAGAAATGTGCGGGTAGTATGGAGATTGAAGACATAATGTTTGTGTATTTTATTTTATTATTAGTGTAAGAAATTCAACTTTGTTCTAGAACAGTGTGTAGGTGTTTAAACGAAATGGAACACCATACGCTATAGTTTAGCTTCATTTTAATTGAAGAGGCCGCACATCTATTGCAGAGTATTTTTCAAATATTTCTACATTAATTTGACGTAATATATTTTAAACCAGAGTTGTTTTGAGCCCGCACTAGATGTAAAATTTACTTCTACAAGGATGTGATAGATAATATTACTTTCGTGACAGCAGGGAAATAGGTGACAGTGCTGCCATCTGTTGGCCAGTGTGCGCAGCTTGTTACGGACCACACCCCCATGAAATGACTAATTTTTCATGTGTAAAATGTGAATATTCAAATGAATTCTCAGAATTTTAGATTTTCTGCAAACTCTCTAAATATTTTAACATAACATATTTCCAGGTGAAGGGATTCTGCTTGCTAATAATTTGGATTCGGTCTGCAAACGCAAAGCCTTTCTGAGGATAGTGCAGTATTTCTTTTGTCCCGACTCCTCTCCCATTTCAGCAACAAAAGCAAAAATAAATGTTATGTATTTATTTATTAAAACCATCCGTTTTTTGCAATAATCATTTTTCCGGCAAATAATATTTATGTTAATAAGATATTTAATTTATAAATAGTCTCTGCGTGTATAAACTACTGTAAACTACATGATCTTGCCTTTTTGACGAGCAGACACCAGTTTTAATCGTGAAATTCTTTATTATTATGGATGAAAATGTACTGTTTGAAAATTTCCCCGAATTCCTAATACTTAACATTTCACATATATTCACTGTTAAAAAGAAGTGGTAGTACCCAAACACTTTTAATATTAAAAATGAACATTCACTTAACACCTGAATATTCATCAAAATCGAGCAAAGTACATGACCAAGGAAAGTATACTTTAATCTTTATCAGAGGCAGTAATTCTGACATGGCTGAGATACGTTTTTCGTTAACATAAAACTCATTTGTCCGATGAATTCCTCATATACTGAAGTCGTTACTTACTGATGTTCATGGTGGTGCGTGCTGGCATAGATTTTATCTTTTACCAACAGTGAATAAGATACTGCCCTTATTAGTGTTATCAAAGTCTTTATTCCCTCCATATTATTTTCAATAGACAACTCTGCCACGCCATCATAGTGAGCAGGTCATAATGTCCCCTGGTTTACTTTGAAAGTATGGTAAAACATTAGCGTTTACCCACTTCATCACATGCTGCAATTATATTACTTACGTTGCTATAGCCCTCAAAATGCACAAAAGCATTTTTCTTGAGAACTGACACAAAAGTTTTAGCTATGAAGTACGACAATTTCATGCTAAATGCATCATTGGAGACAGTAGACGCATGAACATGCTTTCAACTGCCCTTTGTGAACCACCATTTGTCTTCCAATTTCCTCATACTCTGCATCCAGACGTCAGTGAAAACAATGTGCATTTTTTAAATTTATTGTCACTCTTTGGTAATAATTGGGCTTATGCACATAATAATTGACGCTAACCTCGTATACCATGGCGAGTACAGTTTCATTTAAAGCAAAATCATGTGTCTATCGATGCATTGTTACCATATGATAGCAGAAATCNCCATGGCGAGTACAGTTTCATTTAAAGCAAAATCATGTGTCTATCGATGCATTGTTACCATATGATAGCAGAAATCAAAAACTTGGTTGGATTTAGTTATTGGCAAATAGTCGAAATTATAGCCTGCTTATAAGATTTATAATTATTCTGTTTACTTTTATATAGTGTTCATTATAAATAAAATACAGTTAACGTTGCCCAACTNTATAAGATTTATAATTATTCTGTTTACTTTTATATAGTGTTCATTATAAATAAAATACAGTTAACGTTGCCCAACTCACACTGGAAGATGAAAATATTCCAAGACCAATTAAAATAACTGCTATTTTTAGCAAAGTTCACAGTCCTGCCTTGCTCGCAGTGATGCCCATGTGATATTCAGCTGGCATTCCATAGTGTTGCATAATGGCTGCTACACGTGCTGAGACATCATTCTGTGTTTTGGAATTACACACCATGAAGTCGGCACCTAATACTGTGGTCCCCTAAGTTCACTGGACCTCACACCATGTGGCCTTTTTTTGTGGAAACACCCCACCATTGCCAAGTAATGGTGGAGACACCCCACCATTGCCAAGTAATATCACAAACCTAAGAAAGTCTATTATCACTGTGGTAGGCACTATTTACAGACCCATGTTGATGTGGGTGTGGCAAAAACTAGACTATTATGTGGATGTAAACAGTGTCACCTGCGATACACCCATTGAACATTTGTAAGTGTCACAAAATATTGTTCCGAGTTCCACGTTCATTCTGCACTGTTTTGATTAATGTACGTTCAGTAAAAGTTTGTAATCCCGCAAATCTTTATCAAACATCCCGTTTGGAATTTTGGTGGGAACACTGAAAACTATTGGTGGTTACGAACTTCCAATCTAATCATGTTCAATGTACAATTTCTACTATATACAGGATGGATACCAACTCTACTGACAAACTTCCGCAAGTGATTCCTCCTCAAAAAAATAGGCAGAGTATATATATTTTATTTCGGCCTATATATATATATATGTGTGTGTGTATATATATTGTAACGATGCAATATATTAATAATCGGGATACTTCGTTAAATTTCTTTCCTTTGCGGGCTTTTGTAAAATTTTATCGGGATTCAAAATTAAAGCAGTGGTAGTTATGTTTATCTGGCATACGAATGCCGTTTCAGGAAATCTTAGTTTTTGTTACGCATCAGCATTAGAAGAAAGAAACTTTCCAAACTGCAGTGAACAGTTTTTGTTCTAGAAGGTTTGATTATTTTTACAGACGATGCAGTTCGGATGGCTAGGCAGTTCGGCTGGCATGGGAAAGGGATGCCCGGCCCACGCCATGCCATTATTTGGTTACGTTTTGGAACCCCGGTGGAGGAGGGGAATAGGCAAGCAGCGACAAATACTCAGTGTGCCTATCACCGGCTAGCAGTGGACAACCAGCACTCGCAGAGGCAGCGTCGAGCGTGGAAAAGAACCCCCACACCGGCAAACTTTATCCTGCTAATTTATTTCTCCGCCAGTGTGGGAAATCGCTACCTATGTATTTTTTCTCTTGCGATGCAAGTTTTCATGACGTAAATAATTAAACTACTGTGGAGCTGCTCTCTTTTTGTTTGTCTATGAAGCTGTTCGTGACTCTTCATATCTGACGATTGTATGTGAACTGTTTCATTGGAATGATAAATAAAAGTACAGAGTAAAATATATATTTGTTTGGCANATCTGACGATTGTATGTGAACTGTTTCATTGGAATGATAAATAAAAGTACAGAGTAAAATATATATTTGTTTGGCGCCTTTAACGTTTCACGTTTCTACCGATTGAGCTAACTGAGCTGTAATGTCCAGTCATCATTCCTTACAAATTTAACTATGTGCTATTTCTGGGTACCTAGTTCCCTGCAGACTTATACTCAACCACAAATATTATGAGATTACAACCCATCCATTTTATTTTAAAGGGTTCATAACTGCATTCAATTTATTTTATGGTTTGCACATTGTCATTCAATAATGCATTATCCAGAAACTAAGAGATTTGTATTTCACTCTGGACCTGTTACTATTATAAACATAATAATGTGAATAACTTTCCTAGATTCTGAATTTTTTTAAAGTTTAACAAATTAATGTTCTAAATAGCTAGCAGTTAGATATAATGTAAATATTATTATTGTATTTTTAATGTTAGGACAACAGCCTTCCAAAGTTTTAGTAAATTTTGTTTAATTAATTAATCAAGTAATTTCATAGAATTTTTTACACTTCTCCTTGCTGCTTAATACTTTCCATTAAGTTTTAATTGTACCCGAAGAAAATATCAATGTGGCCCTGAAAGAATGGGGCTGTCTGACGCAGTCGACTTCGATCCTGCAATGTAAAGGTCGTAATAGTTATTTTCTACATACACTCTCCATAAATTAGTTTTACTGTGATTTTGTTATGAGACCATAATTTTTTAAAATTGAAATTCTGGTTCAACTCAGTTGTTTGAGAAGTAGAAAAATAATAATATTCTGCAGAGCCAGGAAAATCCAACTTCTTAAAATATTTGACAGTTCTGATGAACGTCTATTTAAATTCGAGACCAAGCAACATATTTTCCAACAGTAAGAAAATACAGTTAATTTTTATTTTGCCCCATTGTAAGATATGTTTTGTCAGGAAAACTGTAGTACATTAGTATTTTTGAAGTATCTCACAATCTGTAACAATTTGCTTTTAATCTAATTTAGTCTTCAAATTATTTTCATTTAATTACATATATTTTTTTTTGAATATTCAGTCTTTTTCCATCCAGTAATTAGTGAAATGCATGAAATAATTTTTTTCTATCATTTAAAGTTTACTTGTGTAGACATATACTAGTGAATTACATGTTTTAGTTTAATGTCGGGATGTCAAACTTGATTCCAAGATTCCTTGATACCCGCGACTCTTGAAGAATCGCGTAATCTAGAATCTGAAGACCAAGAATCAAAGCATTAAAAACCAATTACTACGAATACATAACCTTTCACCTATCAAAAACGGTTTTAAATTACTTGATTTATGCCAGTAATTGAATCACTCTTGGAAAATTATTTTGTGTGCGAAAATATGAGATGCGAAAATAATCTGAAAATAAAACTGTACTGGCAGTGTTCAAATTCATCATTTAGTATATTAGTATTTAGTAGCTTCAGTTTGGTTGCGATTTGATAATTTTGTATTTTACCAAGTTTCGTTACATACTAAAAAGTAAAAACTAAATAAAATAACAAGTACGTTGTAATTTTGTCGACTAATTCCGGTGAGGCAATTTGAACACGGCCTCACTTTTGGCGTAACCTAGAATTTTCTCACTCAAATAAAAAAGAATGTTTAAAAAACCTACTACATAGCGGATGATTTCAACATTACCACAGCAAAGGTGAAGGTAGCACTCTTTTAATTTGCACGTGAGAGAAACTAACTTTTTATTCCACTCGTGGAATGTTCACTTTTGCACTTTTTGTGCCTTGTGGCTTTGATATGACGTTTCTTTGTTCACATCATAAATTACGTGCGCATACTTCACTGTTTGCGTTATGACTTGGTGAGGGACAAGAAGAAATTATATTTGTATCGTTGTAATATTTCCGATAAGTAAATAAAAAAAACTAGCATTATTGTAAAAGGAAACTAATTTTCTCAACATCTTACGGCNGTAATATTTCCGATAAGTAAATAAAAAAAACTAGCATTATTGTAAAAGGAAACTAATTTTCTCAACATCTTACGGCTTTGGAACGACCGTATGGCGTCTGTCATGGTTGTTTACTAGACTACTAGCGTCATTGGTTTAATTCCGCGGCAGCGCTGGTAGTACTCAAGCAAATAAGCCATGACATTTAAAAAACAAAACACCTTCAATTATAACAAGAAAAACATGAAAAACATTTCCATGCAATCATTTCCAAAAATGAGCAGTGTAAGTTAACTTTCTTGTAAAGAAAATGCCAAATAAAGGATGTGCGAAATTCCTGTACATGTGGAGACAATAATGGAGATTTTCTTTATTTAGATATGTTGCATTACCAATCTCTCCCTTTTCTCAAGGGAAAATTTATTTTCAGCCATGCCCAAAATTTTCNTATTTAGATATGTTGCATTACCAATCTCTCCCTTTTCTCAAGGGAAAATTTATTTTCAGCCATGCCCAAAATTTTCTTGGCACAAAATCTCCAATCCCGCCCAGTTATGTTTTGTTNCACAAAATCTCCAATCCCGCCCAGTTATGTTTTGTTTATGGTAAATATCAGCCTGTTGCCCTATTATAATATTATCAATCTACAGTTATTGTGTATCAGTTGCATGTGACAAAAAGATTCCTTTTGTTGTAAAATATAATGTATTTTCACTGTGCTATTCTTGCAAACTTTCTAATAATTTCATGTGTTGGTGAACATTTATCATGGCAAGTAAGGTTTGGAAATATTTTTGAATAAACTATGTCGACGATACACACATATATATATACTTCAATATTACCTCATATGCCTCTTTTGAAATTTTTGGAATTTCATATGATTATGCTCTCACTGTATGTTAGTAATAGGCCTACTACTAACGTATGCCTAATTTAAATAATTAAATTTAACACCCTCCTATTTAGTATTTAGTTCTGTACAGTAATTGTCTGTGACTAAAAGAATCATGATTTTTGGAATTGAGAATCAAGAGTGGTATTGGCATCAAAATCGAGAATTGAGGAAAAGTGGAACGTTACATCTCTAGTTTAATGTGATATTATCTACAGTAAGAAAGGCACTCAACAGAGTATTTAATATGTAATCTATTGCAGTTACACACACATTCTGTATGTCACCTTCAGATACGCTTTTAAGGGTGATTACACCTTTCCGGAATAGACTTGGGCTATAGGTTACACAAATATTTTTGACCTATTTTTTGATGAGGAATTACCCGAGTTAAGTTTGTTCAATAGAGTTCATGGAAATCCTGTAATACATAGCTGCTGCAGATTGTTACTGTGAGATTGTACCTTGAAAACCCTGGGGCATTACCAAATTTATAAATAATATACCTGGCAACGTAGTAGATGTACCAAAATAAGAGTACTGCTTCATTCATGAAGATATTCTGGAATAAATCGAGAAATTTAAAAATGTTTCAATTGAGCTTAACAGATCATCTAACAAACTATTAGGTTTTGTGTATAAAGTGTTTCTTGTATTCTATGAATGAATTTAATTAAATAAATAATGAAATATATATCAGAATGGATAAATTTAAATTCATGACTAAAGTAAGAATACACATAAAGAAGGAAATTAACATATAACATAGTTTGAAGTGGGGGGGGGGGTGTGTATATGTGTGTGTATATATGTGTGTATATGTGTGTGTATATATATATATATATATAAAATAAATATTAATAATAAATATATAGTAATACAAAATAATGAAATGAATAACTAAGTACAGTCAACTCCCTATCTATCGTTTTCAGGGGACCGTCAAAAAATTCCTTAGATGCGGGATTTAAGTTTATGAGTGTTCTGAAATGTACATCAATAATAAACAACATCTCATTAGACTTGATTTTTAGTATAATTAGAGCTGTACGTTATCTGTGAATAAAGTTTAGCCAATAAACACAAAAAAAAAATGGGAATTTTTAAAAACAGTATTACTGTAAATAACACAATAAAAAACATTTCACCTCAACTTGTTTAAATAACGAATATAACATCTCAAAATACTTTCAAACCCTCTGAAAATCAAGATATGACACTGAATGAAAGTCAAATTTTGAATGTCCCGCACGACTCAATCAGCTGAAAGTGGGTGAAGAGATTATTGATTAGGAAGCCTGTTTACGGCGGCAGGTGTGAAACCATACCCCTCCACGCCTATACATGTTGGCAACACCTTGCGTGCGTGGCAAATATCTGTCTTTAAAAGTAATTAATTATATCTCACTGCAAAAATCCTTGTAATTTTGAGAGNTTGCGTGCGTGGCAAATATCTGTCTTTAAAAGTAATTAATTATATCTCACTGCAAAAATCCTTGTAATTTTGAGAGATAAATGGATAAATAAGGCAATTCAAGTGTATTTCTCCTTGAGGAAAATCATTAAAAACCACGTATTCTGATTTTCTCAATCACTTACGCATGGTGCATGTTACGCTGCACTCGGGCTACGTGCTTATCAATTATTAGACGACAAAGTGTTGAACAGGCCTTAACAGGATCAGTTTATTCAAAATATGCGTGTCTATAGAAATAAATTAACATAAATACTTCGATTTCCAAAGGAAGTTACTGAAAATGAACTTTGCACTTGGTAATATAAGTTGCTTGACGTTCAAACAATTTTTGATGCTTCTAGGCATATAATTTTATTTGCAAAGATGNCACTTGGTAATATAAGTTGCTTGACGTTCAAACAATTTTTGATGCTTCTAGGCATATAATTTTATTTGCAAAGATGCTGTCCATTGAGTTAAATTAACACTATATTTTAAAATCATGTTGATTTTATGTCAGATACAATGAAACACCAACTTTACAGGGAAAAAACTACCTTTAATCACAAAAGAAAACATCTTTGCACGTTATAATTCCTAGTTGAAATGTATAGCATTAACAATTTCAGGTGAAAACATTTGCTTTGAAATACAAGTGATGATAGGAGGTGCAACTATTTTGAATGATGGATNTTAACAATTTCAGGTGAAAACATTTGCTTTGAAATACAAGTGATGATAGGAGGTGCAACTATTTTGAATGATGGATAATCTTGATGAAATTGCTATATTCGCCAGTAGCACTTTATTTGCTCTGCTCCCAGCGTGTGAAGGCTAGGATGTGCTTTTTTTTTGCTAGGCAACAACTTCCCTTCTAGAAGGCATGTAACGAGAGGAAAAAAGGTGCACGGCTTAGACAGACAAAGAGGGGTGAGAGCGCACGCAAGGTCACCACGCTGGTTGCTAGGTAACCACTTCCCCACTCGTCAGGCCTTTAAGGGAATGTAGCAAGCCAGATACGATCGTGAGTCGCACCATGCCGCAGACGTGTTGGGAATAGTCAAGACTACGCTCCACAGAGCAGAGATAAACGGCAGCGCGTGTGACGTATTTAACATCTAGTTACTAGACGTTTGCATAAACCACCAGCTTAAAAACGAATGTTGCGAGAAATCTTAGGTGAAGGGACCTAAATATACTTTGATTGACATAACATCCAATAAACTATACGAACGGTTAGCTTTGCCATTATTTATATAGGTGTTTTGCCGGGACCACTGAAAATTAAGTGTGGATAAGGTTTATCGGTAAATGCATTTCCGGTATGAGAGTCCACTGTATTCAAATTTGATGTTCTGACCAACCAGTGAACACTCGCTACAGGTCTGACTATGCAATATTTGATGTAGTCCGTTATGGAAGTTTCNATGTTCTGACCAACCAGTGAACACTCGCTACAGGTCTGACTATGCAATATTTGATGTAGTCCGTTATGGAAGTTTCCTAAAACATGCGAGGTAGGGAAATATCTTTAAGATAAAGTGTGATATTACCTGGAAGTATATGTGCTCCCCTTCATCCTCAGGTTCACTGTTGCTTTCATCTTCTCCTGCGGAAACACCAGTACCTCCACCTGGAGATTTAGGGGATTTGATAGGGGATTTGGGTCGCACCCCACTGAAGTTAAAGCTGAATGTTTCCTCACTTCCAAATGTAAAGCTTGAATCTAAAAAAAATTACACTTATATGAGAATTTTGACAAAATTGTTACAGAAAGTTGCTACACTTTTTAAAAAACTCCATTTGTTTTAATTAATTTTTTGTAATTTTATTTAAATATGGAGTATCATTTGAACTCTAATCACACCATGCTTCATTTTACAAAATATATTCCAGATCCCTTGAAAAGTACAAAATGTGTTTCACAGTGAAAGTTCACGCCATTCACTAATAAGCATATAGGACTACTTATGAAGCAAAAAAACATACTTAAGTTTTATTACATGCCTTAATTACCAAACAAAATCACTAAAAAAGAAGTCAAGAGAAATTGAACCTTAATGAATGTTGATTCGTCTACAAGTACTGGGTATCTTTTCATGTTTCCGATAACAATAAGCCATGTCAGAACCTTTTATCATTCTTGTCAGGTAACACTGTGTACTGCAGTACTACCTGAATGACAATTCACCACCATTTCTCACCCATCCCTGCAACCCTGAGAAAATACACAGATGCGGGCACCTACTTTGATATATTGCAGTGAGTTTCAAATACATACAGTTCTATAAATCTGTGTATTTTCTGTGCGCGACGATTTCAATAGGATGCATCCACCCACACTATGTACATGTACAGTGTCATTGTAAATTATGTTGCATTGCTCAAAGTGTACGATTTAATTAAAGCTAGCCATTACCATTAAGAACAATGATCAAGATCTACCTATGTCAGGAATTCAATCAAATTAGTATCCCCCCAAAGTGATGTGGCAACTAGGGACTTAAGTGGCATGTCATTTAACGTCTGCTAAAATGTCAACAAAATGTGTGGGAGTGTCACGCTTTGACAGCAATCCACAAAACTTCAATAACTTGTAAGTTCGCACCAATAAAATTGTTATTGTTATAACTGCACAAAAGGGTAAAAAATGTTACACTGAAAATGTCTAGAAAAGTTTTAAATGTAAAGATAGAGTTGCGAAACAAATGCAAGATGCACGTAAGCCATCAACAGCCAAGGTTTTCTTATTGCGATCACAGGGAAAATAGGACCTCGACAATCACAATTACTGCTGTCAATATGTTAGTTCAGTCACTAACTAACCTTTTCCATCTCGGTGCAGATGAGTAATGGGATGCAGTACTGGTTCCTCGTGGGGCTGTGTGTATGGTTCCCATGTCAATGGGTTGTGTTAGCCTCCCCCAATCACCCCATGTACCAATAGTAATAAGACTCCCATGCTGGGTACAATGAGCATATTTTACATAAAGTGCAGTGAAATTACAGTGTGAAACTCTAAAAATATAATTTATTGTTGTAAGTGTAAATTTACAACTTTAATCGCTTTACTATAAAAACATGCTTTTGATTCACATCACAGCAATGTTCTACCAGCAAAAAGGTTCAATATTTTATGTTCCGTGGGTTCAAAACACCATGGATTAATGTTTTTGTATATTTTGTTTTAAGCGGTTTTATTCAAATGAAATAATTCTGTTATAGAAATACAAAATAAGATACCAACATTAATAACAAAATTAATCTATCTATGAATTGATGGTATTGTTGCATTAAAAATATTGACTTCTTTGATTATTTATACTGCAAACTAATAAACAAGTAGCAAAAACATTGTTGTAAAGTGGTGTTTTTATTCCAAGTAAAAAAATTTATTGTAAAACTTGTTTAATTCTTTGTGCTGACAAGCATGTGCCCTCTGAAAAAAAAGTAATTATAAAAATTATAAAATATGACATTTTATAACCAACACTTACATTTTTAAGACAACTATAAATNTGTTCTGACCAACCAGTGAACACTCGCTACAGGTCTGACTATGCAATATTTGATGTAGTCCGTTATGGAAGTTTCTTAAAACATGTGAGGTAGGGAAATATCTTTAAGATAAAGTGTGATATTACCTGGAAATATATGTGCTCCCCTTCATCCTCAGGTTCACTGTTGCTTTCATCTTCTCCTGCGGAAACACCAGTACCTCCACCTGGAGATTTAGGGGATTTGATAGGGGATTTGGGTCGCACCCCACTGAAGTTAAAGCTGAATGTTTCCTCACTTCCAAATGTAAAGCTTGAATCTAAAAAAAATTACACTTATATGAGAATTTTGACAAAATTGTTACAGAAAGTTGCTACACTTTTTAAAAAACTCCATTTGTTTTAATTAATTTTTTGTAATTTTATTTAAATATGGAGTATCATTTGAACTCTAATCACACCATGCTTCATTTTACAAAATATATTCCAGATCCCTTGAAAAGTACAAAATGTGTTTCACAGTGAAAGTTCACGCCATTCACTAATAAGCATATAGGACTACTTATGAAGCAAAAAAACATACTTAAGTTTTATTACATGCCTTAATTACCAAACAAAATCACTAAAAAAGAAGTCAAGAGAAATTGAACCTTAATGAATGTTGATTCGTCTACAAGTACTGGGTATCTTTTCATGTTTCCGATAACAATAAGCCATGTCAGAACCTTTTATCATTCTTGTCCGGTAACACTGTGTACTGCAGTACTACCTGAATGACAATTCACCACCATTTCTCACCCATCCCTGCAACCCTGAGAANCTGTGTACTGCAGTACTACCTGAATGACAATTCACCACCATTTCTCACCCATCCCTGCAACCCTGAGAAAATACACAGATGCGGGCACCTACTTTGATATATTGCAGTGAGTTTCAAATACATACAGTTCTATAAATCTGTNAGAAAATACACAGATGCGGGCACCTACTTTGATATATTGCAGTGAGTTTCAAATACATACAGTTCTATAAATCTGTGTATTTTCTGTGCGCGACGATTTCAATAGGATGCATCCACCCACACTATGTACATGTACAATGTCATTGTAAATTATGTTGCATTGCTCAAAGTGTACGATTTAACTAAAGCTAGCCATTACCATTAAGAACAATGATCAAGATTACCTATGTCAGGAATTTAATCAAATTAGTATCCCCCCAAAGTGATATGGCAACTAGGGACTTAAGTGGCATGTCATTTAACGTCTGCTAAAATGTCAACAAAATGTGTGGGAGTGTCACGCTTTGACAGCAATCCACAAAACTTCAATAACTTGTAAGTTTGCACCAATAAAATTGTTATTGTTATAACTGCACAAAAGGGTAAAAAATGTTACACTGAAAATGTCTAGAAAAGTTTTAAATGTAAAGATAGAGTTGCGAAACAAATGCAAGATGCACGTAAGCCATCAACAGCCAAGGTTTTCTTATTGCGATCACAGGGAAAATAGGACCTCGACAATCACAATTACTGCTGTCAATATGTTAGTTCAGTCACTAACTAACCTTTTCCATCTCGGTGCAGATGAGTAATGGGATGCAGTACTGGTTCCTCGTGGGGCTGTGTGTATGGTTCCCATGTCAATGGGTTGTGTTAGCCTCCCCCAATCACCCCATGTACCAATAGTAATAAGACTCCCATGCTGGGTACAATGAGCATATTTTACATAAAGTGCAGTGAAATAACAGTGTGAAACTCTAAAAATGTAATTTATTGTTGTAAGTGTAAATTTACAACTTTAATCGGTTACTATAAAAACATGCTTTTGATTCACATCACAGCAATGTTCTACCAGCAAAAAGGTTCAATATTTTATGTTCCGTGGGTTCAAAACACCATGGATTAATGTTTTTGTATATTTTGTTTTAAGCGGTTTTATTCAAATGAAATAATTCTGTTATAGAAATACAAAATAAGATACCAACATTAATAACAAAATTAATCTATCTATGAATTGATGGTATTGTTGCATTAAAAATATTGACTTCTTTGATTATTTATACTGCAAACTAATAAACAAGTAGCAAAAACATTGTTGTAAAGTGGTGTTTTTATTCCAAGTAAAAAAATTTATTGTAAAACTTGTTTAATTCTTTGTGCTGACAAGCATGTGCCCTCTGAAAAAAAAAGTAATTATAAAAATTATAAAATATGACATTTTATAACCAACACTTACATTTTTAAGACAACTATAAATNAAAAAAAAGTAATTATAAAAATTATAAAATATGACATTTTATAACCAACACTTACATTTTTAAGACAACTATAAATTTCAAAATAGTAAAATTGCATCTACATATTACTGTTTCTTGAAACGCTAATATTATTTCATATACTGTGAAACCCTGTTACAATGTTCAAGTTTTCCTGCTTATTAAGTTGAATAATTTTGCACCTTGTGTATATGCACATGTGTAATTTGACACTTCTAAAGNCAAGTTTTCCTGCTTATTAAGTTGAATAATTTTGCACCTTGTGTATATGCACATGTGTAATTTGACACTTCTAAAGTTTCCTGGTTAATAAGCATTATTTTTTCAGTCCCTTAAAAACGTCTTAACAGAGTTTTATTGTAATTNCTTCTAAAGTTTCCTGGTTAATAAGCATTATTTTTTCAGTCCCTTAAAAACGTCTTAACAGAGTTTTATTGTAATTTTAAAGTGTTGCGAAAGCAATTATGTACAGCATATTTTCGCACCTGACATAATTTACTCAAAAAATAACAATATTCAATGTAAATTTAAGGAAATCTTAAATAATAACAACAAATAGTCTATTTGACACAGTTAAGGCATATTTGCCTTCTCTTACACAGAACCATTTTTATGATTTACACTTGCTTATTAAAACTTGGAACCATATATTCAAAATTCTCCACTTTATGGGTCATGATGGCGTGACAGCAAGCACTGCACTAACTTCTTTTGGAACAGAGGGTAAGAACCCTCATCGCTTATGTTCTGGTCCATGCCATTTCAGTTCCAAGCTGCAGAAATGCTAAAGGAATTTCAAAAATAATTTGTTCAGTGGAATGGTATTAAATGTTTACTGTCCGATTTTGAGCAAGTAGAAAATACACGAGCGCTAGAGAGATAGCCAAAATAATTTTTTATACGAGAGTATCAGAACACAGGAGTAATAGAGAGTGCAGTTTCCTCCTGTTTAACCAGTGCAATTTATCAAACCACACACAGAGTTGATATCTGGATTTAAGGTTGTTATTGGCAGTAAAACAATATTAGGTGNGTGCAATTTATCAAACCACACACAGAGTTGATATCTGGATTTAAGGTTGTTATTGGCAGTAAAACAATATTAGGTGGTGGTGGTGGTCACAAGCTAGATTCCCAGGGTGCCAGGCCGTGAATATGCGCTCGGCCAAGCGATAGGCAAAGACTCTTNGTGGTGGTCACAAGCTAGATTCCCAGGGTGCCAGGCCGTGAATATGCGCTCGGCCAAGCGATAGGCAAAGACTCTTATCCAGGGTGTGACGTGGCTTCTTACTTGACGTCAGATAAAAAATACACAAAATACTGTTATATTCTGCTGTTGGCCACAGAATATGCCAGATACTATAACACAGCGGGAAAGGTACTAACTTACAAGAAGTGCCATACAAAGTGTAATTGCCATAAAGATTATATTAAAACACTTGAGGCAATTGAGAAGGTCCACACAAAACATATTACACTGCAAATTAGCCATGCAGCTGAAACAAAATAAGTTGAGGCATCTTCTGATCCAGCCCGACGTACACTACAAAAGAGTTACAAATGGAGAAAAGCCTTGCGCCAGAAAATCTTAATTAAGAACTCCCCTGAAAAGCGGGTAGGCTGAAAGCTGGCTGCGGGGCCAAAGACAAAAAGGTTTTAAAACAATTAGGCAAACAGAAAGACTATACCAGTAACACAAAGATGAAGTCCTCGCAGGTCATGCAGCACGCGTCTGTCCAGCACGAGCTTTGAGGAGAGATTGCCCAATGGNCACAAAGATGAAGTCCTCGCAGGTCATGCAGCACGCGTCTGTCCAGCACGAGCTTTGAGGAGAGATTGCCCAATGGACTTCGGAAGCGGAGCACGTGCGCGCTACCAAAAGTGACTGGCCTCGTCAACCACACAAGTATAGATGTAATATGAACCTGGTTGAAAATGGTATGAAAGAGAACACTATCACCAAGTTCACAAAATTGTGCACAGGAGTACACTGCCAAATAATTATACAGAAATTACTTAAAACCAACAACACCCTGGATCATCCCCGTGGCTACCTTGGGCTTCAGCGTGCATGCAACACACTGCAACGTTGGCACGCACNACCTTGGGCTTCAGCGTGCATGCAACACACTGCAACGTTGGCACGCGCACGGTTACAGCCGACTTTAAGTTGCCGACTACCTATAACTTTTCACTCGACTAGCTCAAGACGGAGTAACACGATTAAATAAGAAATAAAGTCAAGTTCCGGTTTTGTTTTGTTCCATTCCTTTATTTATCAGTTCAAGTGACACAGTTCACATACGAAGTTCAGGTATGCAGAGTACGAACTGTTCACAGATAAATAGACCCGTGCAGAACAGAGCCACAGTCGTTTACGAATTATTCATATTATAAAAACTTGCCCGAAGAAAATTAAACGCAGCAACCTCCCACACCGGCGGAGAAATAATCTAGTAAGGTCTAGTTTGCCGGTGTGGGGGTTAGCGCTAAGCCCGACACGGCCTAAACAAGCACTAGTTGACAACTGCTTCAGACGAATGACTTGATTCAACTGCTCGATAACAACTGACTGAAGGCCACTGACTTAGCCAACTGCTCAGTAGCAACTGACTTAATGGCGACAGGCACATGTACTTTTGCTACCTATCATCCCCCCCCCTCCCACTCCTAAGATAAGGGCCTGGCGTGGGCTGCCACGCACGCTCTCCGCACGTTATCGAAACTGCGTCGTACAAAACTTGTCGAGCAAAAACTGTCGACGCAGTCTGAAAAAATCAATCTAATGTTGACGCAACTGAAACTAAGACTTTGAAAACGGCAACCGGGCGCCTGATAAACGTACTATTACAATAAAACGAACCACCACGGCTTTTAATTTCAAACCAGATAAAAATATTACGAAGCTTAGCAACACAAAAGAAAAATGAAACACGTGTCCCGAAAATTAACATTACTGCGTCATTACAACACACACCACTCGCATGAGTTTTGTGTACATGCAGCCCGTGGCAGCCTTACACCAGCCGAGGGATGTGATAGCATGACACGGTTTATTACAAAACGTATGCGTGTTCTGTAACCTCTGCAACCACTAGTTAAGGTGATCTGCATCACAATACTCAATTATAGGAAGAGTACACACAAATAGTATCTTAATTTGCTCCAGTAGAATATTTTTAAAGCGCTTTATGGAATGCAGTGCTATATAGACCCCTCTTTACAAATACGTATTGTGCGAGCAGCCTGGGACAGCGTTTCGTCCATTAAGATACCCAGATTTTTAANGACCCCTCTTTACAAATACGTATTGTGCGAGCAGCCTGGGACAGCGTTTCGTCCATTAAGATACCCAGATTTTTAACACTGCTAGAGAAATTAATAACTGTCCCAAAAATTAAAATATTAGGCAAATTTTAGCAGCAGGAACAAGGGATGGAGAGCAAATTATTAAACACAGGGTTTTTACAGGATTAATTTTTATACCATTNTTTTAGCAGCAGGAACAAGGGATGGAGAGCAAATTATTAAACACAGGGTTTTTACAGGATTAATTTTTATACCATTAGCTTTAGAACATTTCCTAGCTTGGTCCAGATCGTAATTCATTTTGTGAAAAGTATATATAAATTGATTTTGAGTTGAGGATATGTACATCTCAAGATCTGCATAAATATAATAGTTCATATGTGAAAAGCATTTTGGAAGATCATTTACAAATAGTGAAAACAACAAAGGGCACAATTCAGATCCTTGAGACACACCTTTACAAACAGCATGCCATAGAGATTAACTTTGTTCATTAATACACACACTGATATGTCGCATTAACATGAATATCTATTTGCATACGCTCAGCAAAAAATTGAAGTAAAGGTACACAAAGTTATTGAAGTGGTAAATGTATCAGCGAGTGCAGGTAAAATAACTGGTAATATTAAATAAATAAGTTTAATACTGATTTTGTCAAAACCCTTAACTCTGAATTTGCATGCTTTTTAAATTATATTATTGCAGTGCAGTATACTATTTTTATGGTAATATATGTTGCAAATTTTATCGCAGCTTCATATAGGTAACATAATTTATATTAAAGCAGAGAATATAAAGTTGTCCCGATTTGAATCAGTTTCTGTGGAATTTGCAGANTAGGTAACATAATTTATATTAAAGCAGAGAATATAAAGTTGTCCCGATTTGAATCAGTTTCTGTGGAATTTGCAGATATTGACCAAATCAGCATTTCTGCTAATGTTTGAACTGCAGATAATTTTCTAAGGATTTGACAAAAGCAAAATGTTACAGGTAGTTCTGAGTTATTGTTCAGTAGGAATTGAGAAGACTTACGTTTATGAANATTTGACAAAAGCAAAATGTTACAGGTAGTTCTGAGTTATTGTTCAGTAGGAATTGAGAAGACTTACGTTTATGAATAATGAAAGGGTTCCCCTGTAAGGAAGGGCTTTCACCAATACACAATCTGGGAAAGGAAAGCATCAGTGAAAGAGACTAACTTCCACTGTTTTTTCAACAACAAAGTTTGTAGTTTTTGTTCCAATCTGTAAACTAGGGAGGCCATACTACCTGCCTGAAACTGAGGGCCATAGTCAACGGTTGAGGGGGGAGGTCAGGACTGTGAAAGGGGGAAAAGGGAAGGGAGACTGTTTTCACAGCTTGGCCCTATGGTATTATTTTCTGTGACAAATTACACCAACTCACACAGCAAACCAGATGACTGAATGGGGATCAAGCCTGCATGTATTGCTCCTCAGAATGCATGAATTTATTTTGGTCTCTTGAAAAACTAACCGTACAGGTTGCAATATTTTCCAGTTTTGACTTTGGTTTATATTCAAAGTTTCCTCTCTCTAGTAAANAAAACTAACCGTACAGGTTGCAATATTTTCCAGTTTTGACTTTGGTTTATATTCAAAGTTTCCTCTCTCTAGTAAACAAAAGAGTGTTCCCTTCAAATTCATTATAACAAGGTTCTACTGTATTTATGAGTTCATTAGTAACATTTTCATGTTGAAAATGAATTCTGTGACCGGAATTAATTTTGAATTTTCCTGTTCATAAGTGTAATGATTAACGAAGTGAAACANTTGAAAATGAATTCTGTGACCGGAATTAATTTTGAATTTTCCTGTTCATAAGTGTAATGATTAACGAAGTGAAACACTGCAAACCGCGATTCAATGGCGACTAACTGACCATAGCTTTATTACAAAAAGACATAGAGAAAACAATAGGATGATATAAAGAAAACAGTTTTGATAGAAATCATAACACCCCCACTTATCAAAATATTACACACTTTCAATTCCCAAAAGTTTTATAAATATATAACGTTTTACTGAATTTAAACTCTTGGTTAGCATATCCGCTGGCATATCAGCTGTTGGCAAATATTGAATATGCACAATTTTATCCGATATCATGTTTCTGCAAAAGTGGTATCGGACATCAATGTGCTTGGTTTTATTGTGAAAAATAGGATTTGCCGACAACTTCTATGCACTCTGATTATCATTACATATAGTGATTGTGTACATTTTCTCTGTAATCTCATATTGCAAGTTTCTAAGATATATTGCCTCTTTACAAGCTTCTGAAATGGCTATAAATTCAGCTCTGTGCTAGATAATGCTATTGACTTCTGTTTTTTACATTCCCACAAGATGAAACAACCTGATAACATAAAACAAAATCCTGTATATGACTTTCTGTCCATAGTATCATTAGCCCAGTCGGCATCAACAAAACCTTTAACATCATAATCTTTATAATTTCTATATTTTAAACCAAAAGTTCTTGTGTTTTAAACATTTAAGTATCCTCTTTACATATGACCAATGCTCTTCACCATGACAATTATTAAACTGACTCAAATATCCTACTGCATAAGCAATATCCGGTCTTGTAAGGACTGCCAGATACATCAAACTACCTATAAGTTGTTGATATGGATTCTGGTTTTGAGCATTTTCACATTTAGTAACATTCAATTTAGCCTCCATAGGAGTCTTAACAGTTTTACAATCAACCATATCAAACTTGTGCAAAAGTTGATCGATATAATTTTCTTGGCTTAAAGTAATTACATTATTACTCTTATCAATTTTAACATCCATACCTAGACAACGCTTTACTTGTCCCAAATCTTTTATTTTAAACTGACAATTCAATATTTCTTTTAACTGTAACATTTCTTTTTTATCGTTCGAAAAAACAAAGAAATCATCGACATAAAGAGTGACCATTGTCTTACAACCATTTACAACTTTGCTATATAAGCATGGTTCCAGTTTAGATTTCTTATAACCATTTAGAATCAAACAATTGTCAACTTTCTCATGCCATGCTCTGGAGGATTGTTTGAGGCCATATATAGCCTTTTTCAACTTAAGGACTTTGTTTTTATCATTCTCTGAGCAAACAAAACCGTCTGGTTTTTGCATATATATAGTCTCATTCAATTCTCCATTCAGAAAGGCTGTTTTCACATCTAAATGTATTATATCAAGATTTAACTGTACAGAAATTGCAAATAACAAACGCAATGTGGTGTGCCTCACAACAGGGGAAAAGGTTTCTTCATAGTCCACACCATACTTTTGACTATAGCCTTTGGCTACTAATCTAGCACGGTAACGAATCTGGTTTTCACTGTCACACTTTTTCTTCAATACCCACTTGCACTTTACCACTGTTTTACCGTCTTCAGGTTCCACAAGCTCCCAAGCATTGTTATCCTCAAAACACTGCAGCTCCTCTTGTATAGCTTGCGACCAACACTCCTTATCTGGACCCTGTAGTGCATCTTCCACCGACAACTCATCAATATGTAATCTGTCACTTTCTGCACGCTGTAATGACGCAATATTCTTAATTTTTCGGGACACGGGTGAAAATTCTTTCGTGTGTTTGAAGCTTTGACATCGAATCATTATAAAAATAGCCCAAGGTCAAATTTCGGCACCACGCTCGTTTCCCGTGTTAGTTTATCTGGCAGATGTGTGCTTTTGTACGTTATCGGGTGGAAGTCTGCTGTTTACGTTTATCAGGAGGACGGTTACAGTTTTCGTTTCGAACTTTGGAGTTTTGGTGAAGCGTCAGCATTAATTAGATATTTTCTGGCTGCGGCGTACAAATTTTATACGAGAAGTTTGTTTCTGTGGATTTAGGCGACGTCAACAAGTTTTAATTCCTCCGGCGCCGTTTTGTTGTACGAGAGGTTAGTTTATCTGGATGTTGACGGTGTTAACAGTTTTAGTTACTACGGCGCAGTTTCGATTTCGATAACGTTTTGAGAGCGGGACACAGCGCTGTTCTGCACTAGTATATTTATCGGTGAACGGTTCGTACTCTGCATACTGGAACTTCGTATGTGAACTGTGTCATTCAAATGATAAATAAAGTATATAACTAACTTGGAACTTGAACTTTATTTCTTAATGAATCGGCGTCAATGGTACTGAGTCTCGTATTCTACCTTGAGCNAACTAACTTGGAACTTGAACTTTATTTCTTAATGAATCGGCGTCAATGGTACTGAGTCTCGTATTCTACCTTGAGCTAGTTGTGGCACGTAGCATCGGCAGTTAACAAGTGCCGAACGTTACAACACATATTTGAGAAACCGTATCTATCTGGTTTTTGTCTTTGTCTAGTAGGCAACGCGCGTGATTGTATTGTTTCATCAACTTCACNGAGAAACCGTATCTATCTGGTTTTTGTCTTTGTCTAGTAGGCAACGCGCGTGATTGTATTGTTTCATCAACTTCACTGGAACTGTCCGAGTCTGCAGTATAACCCTGCACATAGGTTTCATCATTATTATATCCTGAAGTACTAGTATACGAGTCATCAGATTGATTGTTGTCCCCCACTGAATCTGCATTTACTTCGCCATTATCAGTATCAAAATTCTCCTTCTCTTTAACTTTAGTCAGCTTCTCTGTATTCAAATTGTTTTCCATAATAATGACGTCTCTGCTGGTTGACACTATCTGAGTTTTAGGGTTGTAGACTCTGTACCACTTTACTTCCTCTGAATAACCTACTAAGATGCACTTCTTAGATTTCTTGTCCCACTTTGCATGTTTAACTTTGGGGATGTGCACCATCCCAGTACTACCAAATATCTTCAAATAACTAATATTAGGCTTGCTGTTAGTCCATAACTCGTACGGAGTTTTATTATTTAATCCAGCTGCTACCGTTCTATTTTCCAAAAAAACAGCAGTATTACTTGATTCTGCCCAAAATTTCTTCGGTAGATCAGCTTCAAACAAAAGGCATTCCGCTTTTTCTATTAAAGTTCTGTTCATGCGTTTGCATAAACCATTTTGTTCAGGCATGTAAGGATTTGTTTTTTAATGTATTATACCCATTTTGTTTAGATAATCATCCAATTCTTTATTACAGAATTCACGTCCGTTATCACTCCGTAAAGTCTATCTTCTTTCCCAGAATAGTTTCAACTTTAGCTTTGTATTGTTTAAAGCATTCAAAAGTTTCACTTTTATTTTTCAAAAAATTAATGTGTGTCATTCTGCTGTAATCATCAACAAAAATAAGAAAATACCTTGACTCTCCTAGAGAAGCATTCTCCATAGGTCCGCAAAGATCTGTATGTACTGTATTCAATAATTCAGTACTTCTGTCACCCTCATGAGAGAACGGCAAGCGACTTTGCTTCCCCTCACAACATGTGACACAAGACATCTTGCTTATATCTGTATTCTTATCCAATTGCAATCCTTCCACAGCATCCTGCATCTTGTTAAGATAGTTGCTATTAATATGTCCCAGTCTCCCATGCCAGGTTTCACCGGATTCCATCACAGCAGCTGACAAACACATGGGCATGTTTAGTTTGTATACTCCATTTACTAATGAGGCTGTAGCAACTTTTTTTGCCTTTTCTATTATAAATGATACAACTGTCACTCGTGAAGGACACTCCATTGCCATTGCAGATTAATTGACTCACAGATAAGAGATTTGTTGTGATACTTGGAACACACAACACATCTTTGACTGTCATATCAAACTTGCTATTTCTGTTAAAGTTTTAATCTGCACATCACCGGAACACTCAACAAGCACCTTACTATTGTTAGCTACAATTATTTCTTTAGTGCTCTGTTTGTATGAAACATTTTTAAACCAATGTTTATATGTTGTTAAGTGCACACTTACCCCCGAGTCGACATACCAATCGTTTTTGCTAAAACTGCCATTTAAAAATACAGCACTGAGAGAATTTGTTTGCTTTTGTTCACTGTGCGTATTATATTTCTCTTTATTGGGACATTTATTTTGGAAATGGCCAGGCTGTTTACATCTAAAACATTTGATGGTTGATGACTGACGTTTGTGAGCCATCTTGTTTATGGTCTTTAACCACAGACTTTTCTTTTTTCTTATGTTGGTATTTACGAAAACTAGCAAATGCACCACTGCTGCAAAACATCATTCACTATAATTCTCACGTCCTTTCAACTTAGGGACGCTTATCACATAGTTCGAAGGCATTACGCGGTCACACACACACACGATACACACAATTAATAGTCTCCTTCAGCGAATCTAATTATACTCCGTACTTATCATACCGTACAAACTATCGCAAGGTTATTCAATTGTTTTCTGGGCCCATAACCTGTAATGATTAGCGGAATGAAACACTGCGTACTATAGGATGACGTAGAGAAAACAATAGGTGGCACAAGTTGTTACACTTTTGATACAAATCATAACAATAAGCAAATATGTTTATACTTAATACCAACTAAGGTAGTGTGATTCTTAGTTTTATTGGTCGGTTTGGTTCTGCATTAAGAACCTCTGTTTTCCATTCTGGTTTCGGTTTCTGCCTAGGCCAAACTTAGCTGACTTGTCACATTTATGCTGCACAATGTAATAAATATATTATAAAAAGGTTTAGAGTATTGTAATGATAACAATGTTATAAAACNGTTTATACTTAATACCAACTAAGGTAGTGTGATTCTTAGTTTTATTGGTCGGTTTGGTTCTGCATTAAGAACCTCGGTTATCCATTCTGGTTTCGGTTTCTGCCTAGGCCAAACATTTATGCTGCACAATGTAATAAATATATTATAAAAAGGTTTAGAGTATTGTAATGATAACAATGTTATAAAACACAAGTAAGGCTTGCACACTTAGTGTATTTAATACTGTAGGTTTTATAAGCATTACCTACTATATTACAGTAAGTGCATTGGATATGCCACTAAATATGGCAAATAATAATAGTAGTAATATAAAATTGCATGTGTACAACTTATGACCTCAGTTAAATCAAAGTATATGTGTATTTTCGTGTAAAAACATGAGAACTTCTACATTTGAAGTCAACAGTGTGNACCTCAGTTAAATCAAAGTATATGTGTATTTTCGTGTAAAAACATGAGAACTTCTACATTTGAAGTCAACAGTGTGTGCCGACGCCTGCTCACAACATTGCAAGAACTTGAAAACAGGTGCTCACTACATACTTGGGTGGCTGGTNCAGTGTGTGCCGACGCCTGCTCACAACATTGCAAGAACTTGAAAACAGGTGCTCACTACATACTTGGGTGGCTGGTATTGTTAAATAACACATTGCCAAAGACCACAACTAAATCAAACGCATCTTGTTAGTCTTCCACCATTGCAAAGGGTCCTCTTCTTGGAATGGAAGATTCTAAAAAATAATTCTTTATTCCATCACCAACTGCAAATGATGATTTGCTGTCACTTTNCTTCTTGGAATGGAAGATTCTAAAAAATAATTCTTTATTCCATCACCAACTGCAAATGATGATTTGCTGTCACTTTAAGTCAGCATAACATAAAAATGGTAAAGTACTTGAAATTAATTTTGTTGTAAATTTAAACTTTTTACCTGAAATTTTACTTTTTAAAATAGTTTTCAACACATTTGTTTACTTTTGCCTTTTTGAGAACATAGGCCTACTATAGTTTAAAAATATTTTTAATGCAGATTTTTANACACATTTGTTTACTTTTGCCTTTTTGAGAACATAGGCCTACTATAGTTTAAAAATATTTTTAATGCAGATTTTTAGGTACATCTGCTGCAGCTAACACTATTTTCCACGCTACTTGAATTCACAATCAGCTTTTTTTAATTTTCATCATAGCAGTTTGTAATGACACAATATTCTGAATTTTTCNGCTACTTGAATTCACAATCAGCTTTTTTTAATTTTCATCATAGCAGTTTGTAATGACACAATATTCTGAATTTTTTGGGACTCAAGTGTAAAATTCTTTCGTGTTTGTAAAGCTTTGGGACAGCTTCGAAATATTTTTATCGTGTTTCAGTTTAAAGCCATGGTGGCCAGTTTCCCGTCTTAGTTTATCAGGCGGACGTGTGCATTTGTAGGTTAAGGGGCGGACGTCTGCGTGTTAAGTTTTTATCAGGAGTCCTGGTTACAGTTTTCGTTTCGAACTTTGGAGTTTTTGAAACCCCAGCATTATTTAGTTCCTTCAGCGCAGTTTCACTGCGTCATCCAAATTTTATAAGAAACGAGAGGTTAGATTATCGGGATGTTGAATGAGTCAACAGTTATAGTTCCCCCAGCGCAGTTTTAGGCAATGTCAACAAGTTTTTGTGGACGGCGAAGTTTGTTAATGTTGACGGCGCGGCAGTCGATAACGTCGTGTTGAGCGCGGGACACGTGCAGTTTTAGATGACGCTGCTGGCAGATGCCGGATGCCGGGCGCTTATCGCAGGAGTAGTTCGTACGGAGCAGTTAGATAACGAGGGAGAGCGTACGTGGCCAGGCCGTTATCACAGGAGAGGGGGGATAGGCAGTAGGATATAGGCGTCTAGCTGTCGCCCTTACAGGTTCTTCTTAGTCGTTGAGTCTTCTTAGTCGTTGAGAGTCTTCTTAGGAGGGGCAGTCTGCGGCGAGGGCCGTTAGAAGCGGTCGTCTTCTTTAGTCGTCAGAGAGAGTTGTCGTAGTACAATGATAGCGTAGATCGCATCAGGTGTGACGTGAACCCCCACATCGGCCACTAGACTGTATTATTTCATTTCTCAGCCGGTGTGGGAGGTAGCAGCAGATATTCTTTATTCGGGCTAATATTCATGAGACGTTAATACACGGAAACCACTGTGGCGCTGTTCGGTACTTGAATATTTATCTCTGAACGGTTCGTACTCTGCATACTCGACATTCGTATGTGAACTGTGTCATTCAATAAAGTATAGAAAAAACTAATTTCGTACTTTCTTTCATAATTAACTAACATCCAATGGTACTGAGTCTCGTGTATTCTACCTTGAGCAAGCCGTGGCNCATACTGGACATTCGTATGTGAACTGTGTCATTCAAAAAAATGATAAATAAAGTATAGAAGAAACTAACTTCGTAATTTCTTTCATAATTAACTAACATCCAATGGTACTGAGTCTCGTGTATTCTACCTTGAGCAAGCCGTGGCAAGTAAACAGTCGACAGTGTAAGCGGCGAAACGTTACAAGATGGCGCCTAACCTTTGAGGCTGCTATATTATTAAATATACGCTTGTAACAGTAAAGACGGAACTTTACAAGTTTCAACTTCATGGGACTCTAACAGTACACTCGAAGCAGGGATCCAATATCATTGACAGCAGGAGAGCACCATTCTGCTTCACAACAGGAAATCTTGAAAGAACTGATTTCATAAAATTGTTTGAAAATATTTGTGCACTACCATGGGATTGTTTAATAAAATTGCCTAGATAGTTATACAATTAGTTAATAATACATAGTAGGATAATAGCTAAGAGTAGGAAACTTTTCAAAACATATTTGTTCTGTTGCTACAGCTAGTGGCTTAAGTTTTGACAAAACCTTCTGCTAGTTTCCATTCAACCTCCGACAAGTCAAGATTTTTGTGTTTTCAAGCAGCTAATTCAGCAGAAACAACAGTAAGTAAGTTTAGATGTTTTATAATGGAATGCTCAGAATTCCATCTTGTCTGCATCATTTGTACAAGTTCAAGGTCTGGCAAATTCATAGTTGCTTGCATTTTGTGTAACCGCTGTTTTGCCTGTGAACTGTGGGAATAGTGCGATACTATATTTCCAGCCTTGTACAACCGCACTTCAATCAATCCCTCTAAGTTCTTTCTTAGCATCTGATATGCATTACTGTAATGTGTGAGCAGAGCAGAATATTGGAGTGCATTTCATTTTTGCTACTGCAAGTTTAATGTTTTATGCATTGTCTGTGATGACAAAGATTGGTAGAAAAACTTTCCTTAATTGGAGTCCACTCCTCAATGAGGGAAGTCAATTTCAATGTTATTGAATTTGCATCATGTTGACCTGGGAAATATGAATTTTGAAGGCAGTACTTCCTCATTTCAAGGGCTGCATCAATATAATGCAGTGTCAAAGAAATATAAGGATGACTAAAAGCTGACGTCCACGTATCTGTACTCCGAGAAAAGGAATAAATATCGCCATTATCAAGATCACGCTGAATTGTATTCCTTACCTTGGTTCTGCAACTCGCATACATTGCGGGAACAATTTGCCTTGAAAAGGAGGTTCATGTAAGTATTTCTGGAATAGATATTCTGGAATGGCAAGCAGTAAAGTCCATTTCATGTCTTGTTCGCCAAGAAATGAATATGGATGAAACAATTCCACCATCCATTTTGCTATGGAATCAGTAGTGGCCATTGTTTTCNTTCGCCAAGAAATGAATATGGATGAAACAATTCCACCATCCATTTTGCTATGGAATCAGTAGTGGCCATTGTTTTCCATTATTTGAGGGCAGTTTTTATTTATATTTTGCAACATCTAGCAGCGTTGGTTGCTTTTTAGAGGCACAATCCTTCTTCCAACTACCTCTTTGCACAAGTTTTTCCCTCGCCTTAAATTCCTCATTGAATTTGGCAATCAAATTTTTATGCGTCAAAATGTGTTTTGCCAAACTAATTGTGCTTCCAAATTAACATTGCAACAATTCTCCACACTGGATGCACTTAGCGTGGTTTGACTTATTTTTATTCTCGCTTCCAGCATCACTTTTTGGAAGAAGTTCCAAACCANTTTCTGGAAGAAGTTCCAAACTGGTGATCCCTGTCGGCCTTCTAATCCTGTTGATCTAGAGGTGGATGGAGTTGGGGAAAACAAATTTTCACTGGCTTCTGGATTTCAGGAACTCCTTACTTTTGGATGCAACACTGCACAGTTTAACTTTATTCCAACTTTTTTTCTTTGAGATTTTAATTAAGTACGAGTAGGCTAGGACATTGAGTAAAAGAATAACATGCATACATCTTTTGTTTTGGCCATGGCATCGGAATTCCTAGACCGAACAGAAANGACATTGAGTAAAAGAATAACATGCATACATCTTTTGTTTTGGCCATGGCATCGGAATTCCTAGACCGAACAGAAATAATGCTACAGAATCACCGGCAATATAGACGAGTGCATCACTTACTACCATAGATATGTAAACACACATTTCAGCTGTGCAACTGTGAGAGTACAGTTCACACTAGTTTACTGGATGAAAAGTATGGTTTAGCTTATTTTTCAACTTGGTGTCTACATGCTGCATACTACTTGTATAATCTTTAGAGATTTTTTTCTTTGCAAATGCCAAAAAGTTATTTGTTTACATACTTGATAGTTTACAGTTAGCATTTGCATTGCATGGGAATCCTTTAATTAAGTTTGTTACCTCGAGAAGTTGAAAAAACAAATAAATTTAAAGAAAAAGACCTGAAAATAAAAATTTGAAAACTCGGCTTTGGGTCAAGTTATTAAGAGGAACCGGAATCTTAACTTCAGGGAATAGCACAGGTCTAATACCAACCCAAATGTGTAGCAAAGCACCCAAACAAAATCAATTAGCCTACATTTTTTTAATAATTAGGTATAACAGTATATATTTGCAAGTAACATTCATCCATTATATTGCAGTATCTCTACACACACAAAAACAATCCACCACTTTTGTTTCAAGTGTATCACTTGACTGTCACCAACAACAATACATGTATACAACTTTACACACACCTACTGTATTCTGTATACAGTCAACTTCCTATCCACAGTTTTTCACGGGACTGTCAAAAAAATTCCCATACATGCAGGATTTTAGTAGATGAGAGTTCTGACTCTTACATCAATAAAATACAACTTCTGATCTTATTACACTTAATTATGAGTATGAGATCTGTACTTTAGCTGTAAATAAAANCATCAATAAAATACAACTTCTGATCTTATTACACTTAATTATGAGTATGAGATCTGTACTTTAGCTGTAAATAAAATTTAGCTAACAAACCCCATAAAAATGGGAATACAAAAAAAAATACTATATCAGTATTACTGTAAATAACACATTAAAAAACATTTCGCATAAACTTTGTCTTTTAAAGTAATTAATTATATTTCACTGCAAAATAAATTTTATCTTGGGACAGAAAAAAATAAATACAGCAATTATAATTTATTTCTTCATGTTCTTTAATAATTAATTATTCAAAACCACATCCTAAAATTTTGACTGTCATGAGTTATACTACACTTGGGCTCGGTGCTTATCCATTATTAGACAACCAAAGATGTCGAACAAGCCCTTACATTTTACCGGTTTATTTAAAAAAAATGTGTGTATATTGAAAAAAATTAATATAAATCATCAGATTTCCTCGAAAAAAGTTAATGAAATTGAACATCAAAAAATTTTTGGCGACAAGGAGAGGTCAAGTACATGCTTCTAAACATATAATTTAATTCACAAAAATGCTGTCCATTGATTAAATTAATATTACGTTTTAAAACCATGTTGATTTTACGTCAGATACAATGAAAGATCAACTTTGCGGGAAAAAACGACCTTAAATCACAAAAGAAAACATCTTTGCAAAATTATAATTCCTTGTTAGAATATATTGGGAAACATTTTCAGGCAAAACCATTTGCTTTGAAATACAAATGATGATTATTTTGAGAAACGGACAATCTCTTCATAAAATTTGCACTTTTTTGCTCTGCTGCCAGCGTGTGAAGGAGAGCACGCGTGGCAGACAGAGATAGAGGATACACTTTTTTTTTTTGTTTGCTAGGCAACAACTTCCCCTCTCGAAGGCATGTAAGGGATGGAAGGGATGGAAAAAAGGTGCGCAGCAGAGACAAAGAGGGGGGTGAGAGCACGCAAGNCGCAGCAGAGACAAAGAGGGGGGTGAGAGCACGCAAGGTCGCCACGCTGGTTGCTAGGTAACAACTTCACCTTTTGTCAGGCTTGTACGGGGAGGTAGCAAACTAAGACTCGCACCGCACGTCACACCATGCTGCAGACATGTTGGGAAGACAAGACAACGCAAAACAAAGTAGTGATAAACGGCGGCACGTGTGATGTATTTCACATCCAGAGNCATGTTGGGAAGACAAGACAACGCAAAACAAAGTAGTGATAAACGGCGGCACGTGTGATGTATTTCACATCCAGAGACTAGATGCTTGCATAAACAACCAGCTTAAAAACGATCGTTGCGGGAAATCTTAGGTGACGGATCTGAAATATATTTTGATTGATGAAACATCCAATAAATGATACAAGCAGTAAGCTTTACCATTATTTATATAGGAGTTTTGCTGGGACCACTAAAAATTAACTGTGGATATGGTTTATCGGTACATGTGTTTTCTGTATGAGAGTCGACTGTATTAATGAATAAGTACTTTTATATACATAGACTGACTTTCTTAATTTTTGTCTTCACTTCAACTCTCATGGTTTGTTGCATTACTGTACTTTCTTTTCGGTCTAAACTGAAATAAGTTAAGAAAATTGCTTTTAATTTTGATACATTACACCTTTAAAGTACAATAGTAAACTAAATTAATTTAAAATATAAACAAAAAGTTTTTTCACACATTGGCAGCACCTCGGTGAATCAGCATTACAGAAACAGAACATCGGGATATTTGTGTGAAGCAGCACTAGTAGAATATAACAATTATTTTATTGCAGAACAATATTTCAAGGGTTTTATTGCAATGTGACATGCCAATATTTTTATTGCACCATGATGTCGCAATTTTTATTATGGTGCGATGTTGCAATTTTATCATGGAACAATATAGAGTAATTTTTATTCACAGCACAATATAGAACAATATTTATTGCAGCACAATACGTCACATTTTTATTGNAGGGTTTTATTGCAATGTGACATGCCAATATTTTTATTGCACCATGATGTCGCAATTTTTATTATGGTGCGATGTCGCAATTTTATCATGGAACAATATAGAGTAATTTTTATTCACAGCACAATATAGAACAACATTCATTGCAGCACAATACGTCACATTTTTATTGCAGCACAATAAGTCACAATTTTTATTTGCAAAAGGTCACAATTTTTACGGCAGTGCTGCATGTCATGGTTTTTATCGCTGTTTGATATAGCACAATTTTTATTGCAGCGCTATATATCACAATTTTTATTATGATGGAATATATTGCTTGAATAAGAATTATTTTCATATACTGTATTGGATCGCGGTACTGTATCTATGGAAATTGCATATCACTAGGGGAATCTGATGTGTGTATTCCTACAAGTTCTGGGCAAGTTGCAGTGCCGAAAAGGATGAACTTTTAGGAGTGAAATTATTTTACTTATCCTGCACTTAAAAATTATGGTTCNAAGTTGCAGTGCCGAAAAGGATGAACTTTTAGGAGTGAAATTATTTTACTTATCCTGCACTTAAAAATTATGGTTCCACCATTAGGCAATTACATAAAACTAAATGAAAAGACTTCTGGCAAATAAAAAGTAGGTGAAATAAACAAAGTTAACAAGAAAAAGCACAACTGACACCATATAGGAAAAATTAACTCACCTGATACTACTTTTTGTGTTAGATCAGACGCCTGGATGCCAAACTGAAAACTTGGTATTTCAGTTCTGGTACCAAACATGAATGGCTTATCAGAAGATGTGTCACTCTCCAGTGATGTCAGCGATGAGAAGGAAGGCAGTGTACCACTGCTGGATTTTGCTTCTGATGGGATGCCAAATGTGTATTGGACACTGTTGGCACTAGTGGATTGGCTGGTGGTGAAACCAGATTCAACATTGAACCCAGAGTTCTTTGAACTTACATCAAATGTAAATGGTGACTGCTTCTGCATATGCTGCTCATCTGTGACTGGAGCACTAGGGTTTGCAGACCCACAAGCTACACAAGTAACAGCACTGTTGTTGTTCCTGATATAACACATCTTACACTCCCAAGTGTCTGCACTTGGTTTGAACGTCTCCCACAATGGTTTAATAGGCTCGCTAGGTTTCGTAGTTGCAGTAACATCATTCTTGGCTTTCAACACATCAGTTTGACTCTCATACGATGAGTTGTTTACGTTTGGCTTAATAGCTTCACAGGCAGCACACTGCAGTCTGTCTGCATCATTAATGAGATAGCAACTGTCACAACTCCACGATCCTTCTTTTGGCTTGCAAATTTCAGAAAGCTTACCTTGACTATTGCCAATGGCAGAAAATGCATGACCCTTGGGTTGTGGTGGCCTTTTCTTCTTACATGAACGACATTGCCTACAATTTTCAGAATTGGGGAAAAGACATTCACATGTCCAGATTGGTAACTGTTTAATGGAGCAATCATGCTGTGGGCTAGCAAACTGTGATGAATCTAAATCTGAACTGATAGATTCATCGGTTTCTGCAGATTTCATTTCGAATTGCACCCGGTCAATAACTGTTTTGAAATTCTGCGCTTGTTCAACAGTCTTAAATTTAATGGCAAGTAATTCAGCCTGCAGCTCTCCCTCTGAATAATCTTGGGCGTACCATGTCCAGGCTTTATCTGATGTAGAGAGAGAATTGAATTTCATTTCTTTGGTCAAATGGTGGTTGCAACATACTTTCAAAACTTGCTCCCGACGCATCAGTAGTCGGATGCGACCAGTTTTTGGATCGCGGAGTATTTTCATTTGGCCGATGCCACGCTCCTTCCATTGTTTTGTCTCGGAATCAAAGCGAAGAAGCTTTGCTCGCTGCTCGTACAAGGTTTCATGTTCCTCCTCCCCAGTTTTCACCTCAATCAGCTCAGGGAGTGGAACAACAGGTTGAAACTCTACAGTAGGAACAAAGTCTTCAACACGATCATCATCCTTAGCTGGTAAGGTCCCACTAAAAACTGGGACACAAACTCCCTTCTGCCANCAAAGTCTTCAACACGATCATCATCCTTAGCTGGTAAGGTCCCACTAAAAACTGGGACACAAACTCCCTTCTGCCAGCCAGGGAAATTGCTGTCTTTCTTAAATACAAACTGACTAGACTCCTCCGCTTGTTTGGCAAGATTACTGAAACTCAGTCCCCCTGTGTCTGGAAGTTCAAACACTGAAGCTGAACTAGTGGCTTTGTTCGCCTTCCCAGCATCTGTATCAGAAAAAATATTTTTATTTTCATCACCAGAAGTACATTTTGCAACAGGGTCTGGAGAGGTTTTGGATGTTGCAAAGAAAGTAAAACCAGACATTGGATTTTTCTTCTCAGATTCTGTACTAGCTTGTTTGGCTTTGGAATCACTGCCTTTAGAAGAATTCTTAGAATCTTCAGTTTTATCATCAGATTTAAAATTTGGAGCAGATGTAAAACTGAAACCACCAGCTGTAAACTTGGCTGGGGTTAAAATTGGCTTCGATTTGGTAAAAGCCGCAGCTGTAGTAATAGGAGTCTGTCTTTCGGATGGTTGCAAAACACTTTTACTTTCAGTGGCACGATTGTCCCCTTGCTTTCTTGAAACTTTTGAAGCCAAACTTTTTTCTTCTTTAGACTTCACAGGAGTGACCACAACCATACCCTTAACCTTCTCGAATGCATTCTTGAAGTTACGAGCCTCCTCTGCAGTCTTAAAACGAGCACACAACTTCTCCAGTCGAACCTCCTCATCAGCAAAGTCATTGGCAACCCACATCCAGGCACGGTCATTCATTGCTGTGAGCTGAATGTCTGGAGTGATATGGTGGTTGGNAAGTCATTGGCAACCCACATCCAGGCACGGTCATTCATTGCTGTGAGCTGAATGTCTGGAGTGATATGGTGGTTGGCACACACTTTCAGAACCTGCTCTCGACGCATCAGCACACGGCCCTTCTTTGTCACAGTGTTAAACAGCAGCTTCAGCTGTCCAACTCCTCTTTCTTTCCATTCCTTCTCCACAAACCTGAAANCTTTGTCACAGTGTTAAACAGCAGCTTCAGCTGTCCAACTCCTCTTTCTTTCCATTCCTTCTCCACAAACCTGAAATAAAACAAAAGAAATTTTAACAAATAATTGTTATCACAAAAACTAAACTTGGATTAACCATTATCAAATTCTGTAGTTTAACAGCAATAATGGAATGAAATTAACACATTTTTCCAAATATACAACAACATGATGTTCTGATGACTTCCAAAATGGTACTGGGAGTCGTATTTTTGAAACATTACAATATGTTAAAACCGTATTTTTGCTTCAGTAGTTAAGTAGGAGGCCAATATATTTTTAAGTGGAAATATCTTTCATAGAGTTCCATTCATATGAGAAAAGCTTTTAGAAAAAAATTACAGTGAGTTGCCCAGTAAGAACAAATCATTAAATGAACAAAGGATGTGCAACTTCTTTAGCATAAATTAGCTTTATAAGGTTGAACCTTTACGAATAATTGATTGAGGGACAAAAACCTCCTTGGGGGAAAGGGAAACNTAAATTAGCTTTATAAGGTTGAACCTTTACGAATAATTGATTGAGGGACAAAAACCTCCTTGGGGGAAAGGGAAACCATGCAAAAGTGAAGTTAGTGTCTGTGTGCAGGTGTGTGTGTGTGTGTGTGTGTGTGCAAGATTGAGCATGTGTATGTGTCAGTCTGTGTCTCTCTCTGTGTGTGCACATGGAAAGAACGACAAGCACAAACAATATTTCTTAAAGAACAAAAAAAAAAAACTTTTGTTGCTTAGCAAAGTGGCATCTGGCATTTTAAATTAGTGATGTTCTTTTTAGTCGTATTGCTGCAGCCTGATGTTAAGAGTTGAGTAAATTAAGTTTGCAGCAGAGGAGAGAAAATACTTGAGGTTAGAACGGCCATTACTGATTGTGCCGATATTTTAGTGCCGATCTCCGATAATGGTAAATGTACCGATAATACTGATATCCGATACTGGATATAGGCTGTCGGGCCATCACTACTTCGTACTTTCATTTTGGGCTACAAAAAAAAAACATTGTCAAAGTAGATTAAGCAGAAATATTTTTATAACCTGATTCCTGAAAATACATTGAGTATCAAGGGTGAATTGTGTCGANGGGGGGGGGGGGGGAGAAGTAAAGAGAGATTTGCTGTGCTGTTTTGTTGTTACAGTGATGGCTCTGAGAAGTTGGAGCCACTTGTCAATGGGAAGTATGCTTAGCCAAGATGTTTGAAGAATTTGAAACCCTTGCCATGTGTTTATAAAAACACCACCAACTCATGGATGACTTGCATCAAGTCCAAAACAGAAAGATTTTGCTGTTTCTTGACCACTGCCCTGCACACAATGTGCAAACTGAGAAGCTGAAGACTGTCAAGGTAGTGTTTTTCCTTCCAAACTGCACAAGAATTGAATGTTCTTGAGAGGTATTTTCTCACTTCTGAAGCACTGACCCATCACATGACACACTATTTTCAAAAAATTGAAAATGTCAACAGAAATGAGAAAAAAAAAAGAAAAAAAAAACAGGCTGTGATGCAAAGACTTCTTTCCCAGGGTTTAATTTAAATTAAATACAGTATTACAGTAAATTTAATGCAGGTTGTGTTGACCAGTACCTACCTAGTGTAGCAAATATGTCATGAAGTTAATTTCATGTACTTTCGTTGAAATTTTTGTGTGCGCTTCGCTATAAAGAACTTTACTATTACAAACGAGCACCAATTCTGGTCCCCTCGGGTTTGTTATATTGAAACTTTACTATAGGAGAATTTTTTTAGAGATTCCTGTCAGACACTTGAAACAATTAAAAACAAAACAAGATATTTAAAAAAAATGTTATATAAAAGTTTAAGACCTTGACAAACTAATTACTAATACTGAAAAATGATATACACAGGCTAGATTAGCTGAGATATAACTTTGTGATACAATGTAATAAACATTAACCACTTCCTTATGCAACATTAACTACAAATCAAAACCAACAATACTAATAGCTACAACAAACAATTATATTAACAGTTTCACTAACTGTGAGAATACAGATCACAATACACAATTCAAACACAAGCTGCTGCTGCTGCTTCTGTCATCGAAGTTCCTATTCTGCTACTACTTCTACAAACAAAAATTACAACTGAACTCAAATATTTTTAAACGCCTCAATTCTTTACAAAAAAAACCACAGCATGAATTTGAAACAAGTACAGTAAACCCTCTGTTTATCAGACTAATTGGGAGCAGGTAGCCTGGTAAACCAGAAAGTCCAGTAAATGCCAGTGTACCCAAAAAACCTACAGTTATGTATATTTAAGTGGGTCAAGATGTTTGTGCAGCCAGGAGGGAAGATTAGGCCGCAAGTAANAAAAACCTACAGTTATGTATATTTAAGTGGGTCAAGATGTTTGTGCAGCCAGGAGGGAAGATTAGGCCGCAAGTAAATCTGATAATTAGCTTTCCAAGGGAAAGGGAAGAACAACGTGAGCTAGTGTAGTTGACATATTTTCTGGATCTCGCCTGAGTNTAATTAGCTGTCCAAGGGAAAGGGAAGAACAACGTGAGCTAGTGTAGTTGACATATTTTCTGGATCTCGTCTGAGTAGTACATATTTGTGGTACGCAAGTCAACTTGCACTGTGACATTTTTCTTATTATTTTGCATCCTGACTTTTCCACTCCTGTGCTTTTATTTTCTATTTTTATAACTTCCTCCTGCCTAGATCATAATCTGGAAATGGAAACAGGCAGTATACTGTCCTTTCCCCTGCTGTGCACACGAGTGTGTGAATGTTAAATTCAGTATTTACCAGTGTACAATTTGCACATTTTTTCTCAGAAGTGAGAAAAGTACAGGTCTTGGTCACCCTCTAGTGGCAAGAATATGATAATAGGCATACTGTATATGTATGTGACCTGAATAGTGGTATTATCTGCAGTGTAACGGTCTGTCACATTTGACCTCGCTCTCCAAGCTCCGACTATAAGTGCTGACCTTGATGTTCCGGTCGTGTTATCGATAGCCAACCTTCTTATTCTTTCTCATGCGTCACAACAGGCAGACATTCTGTCTGTATCGTCGCTCTTTAAACTTAATTTTGAGCAAATTTTCCACTTTTCAATAAATTATGGCATTTCAAATACTGTGATGTGGCGTGGAGCATTACCACTGAAACACCTGCTTCTAGTTTTTTTCTCCTGAGTGGGAAGCCATTTCACACAACCAACATGAAAAATAGTTAACTTAAATGCCGGATTGACTATAATATGTTGCACATGGTATTTCCCTTAAAAAAAAAAGNAACATGAAAAATAGTTAACTTAAATGCCGGATTGACTATAATATGTTGCACATGGTATTTCCCTTAAAAAAAAAAAAGACTGTTATACGTGAGCCACACCAAACTCAATGACCAATATAACCAAGCCGTTGCATGATTCTAAAAATAACTTCCTTCTTGGTGTCCTTCACGTAAGTGTGCTTATCTTACCTATGTACAGTAACAACAAATTTCACGTCCTACAAGTGGAAAAGTAGATACGTTTATAAAAACCATTTATAGTGTACAGTAAAATACCATATGTACTTCGTGAATTCAAAGAGCAATGCAACAATACACTTTAAAAATAAGTTTCACTTTCAAAGACCTGTTACGATGTTGGCGTAGTTAAGTACGAATCTGTTGAAAATTAACATCCTCCCATGAAAGGCAATGGACTAAAAACACATAAATTTCTTTGCAGGAAATATGTATTAAGGAATATTTGATTTATTTTTATACACTATTTTTTCATGACATCTTCCTGCTCACTGTAAAGTAGCAAAGTCGTGTAAAAAATTTAAAAACACACTGGACTGAAACACTTGCACACATTTATTGGCTTAAGTTTATAGTAATCAAAATCAAAAGGAACAAAATGAATCACTAATGGCAACATCTAGGTGAAAAAATGATATGGAAACACAGCAATTCATAGGAATGGGGTTTGTAAAACATACAAAATTGCTACAGTAAACAGAAACAGAGAGAGATATTGGGCATGGTGCATCGTTCACGAGTTATGCACACTCATAGAGAGCACATCCTACACAGAAAATGATGTATGCATTGTAACGTTCGGCGTGCAGTTACACTGCCGATGTTAAGTTGCTACGCTAGCTCAAAGGTAGAACACGAGACTCTCTACAATGGACGCCAATTAATTATTAAATAAAGTAAAATTCATTTACGTGTCACAGTACACATTCAAAGTTCCGGTATGCAGAACACGAACGTTAACAGATAACCATACAAGTGCAGAAACAGTGCCACCGTCGTTTACAGATTATTCATGTCTCAAAACTTGCATCGAAGGAAATATTAAATGCATCAACCTCCCACACCGGCGGAGAAATAAAATAANGAAGGAAATATTAAATGCATCAACCTCCCACACCGGCGGAGAAATAAAATAAAGTCTAGTTGCCGATGTGGAGGTTATCGTCCCGACCGACGCGGCCTAGGCGAGCATTCTTGAGTGGAGACTGACCTGAAGCACTACTACTCTGCTCCAGGATGGCATCAGAGTAGGAGGTGTGTTTGTGAGCTCCTGGTTTTTCGGCCAGAAAACCGGNTATAACTCGGACAATAGCGGACTGGAATTAAAGAACTTTATTAAAAATATTAGCAATTGGTACAGTAGTAAAAATTGTTTAAATTTAGAGTCACTAAAAATTCTAACGGGTCACTGCCAGATAAGGGCGTACTTAAAAAATATAAATAAAATTGTAGACGATACATGCCAGTGCGGGAACGGCAGTCAAAATTTACATCACCTCCTCTATAGTTGCAAACTATTTGAATTAGAAAGAGAGATTTTAATTATTAAATTAACTTTACATCTTGAAAATTGGCCAACCAACCATCTAGTAATTTATGATCACAATATAGTTCAATATGTAAATTCATTTCTTAATAANTTGAAAATTGGCCAACCAACCATCTAGTAATTTATGATCACAATATAGTTCAATATGTAAATTCATTTCTTAATAAAATGTACAGGGTAGTTAAAACATTAAATGATGATTTAGATTTAGATNAGTTCAATATGTAAATTCATTTCTTAATAAAATGTACAGGGTAGTTAAAACATTAAATGATGATTTAGATTTAGATTAAAACAGTGTTTCTAGTCTCTGGTCTGTTTGTTCAAATATTTAAACATTTTCTTGTTTTCACATTTCACATTTTTACTAATACTGTTAAATTTTTCAAAAATATGTCTTTGTTTGTATTGTGGTGAGTGTGAGGTCTGTGTGCAAAATTGTTAGTATAGTATATATAGTTAATGTCATTCTGGGTGGAGGGTGTTATTAGTTTATGTTGATTGTGTTGTATTTTGTTTCTTAGTTATTGTTAGTCTTATTTTTTGTTGTGTTTACAAATTGTTTTATTACATTGTGTTATGTATTTTATTATTCTCTCGTTGTAGTGTCATACTCATTTCATGTCATTATACACTACACTCTTAGATACAAATTGNTGTATTTTATTATTCTCTCGTTGTAGTGTCATACTCATTTCATGTCATTATACACTACACTCTTAGATACAAATTGTGTTATTGTTTTTTGTTGATGTTACATTGTTTTATGTATTTTATGTTATATTTTATGTGTGCACGTTGTGTTCAATTATGTGTTTCATATTATGTTCATTATTTTCACAAAAAATAAAAAAAACAGGAAAAGAGAAAAAATTAAAAATGAGGGGCTGGGGAGCCGGGCGGCGACCTCCACGTGGTTCCTCGCGGACTGGGCGCCAGTGTGGAGTACAACTCCATTCCCTACGCTCATCGGAAGGAAAGGTCAGGTAGTTCTGAAGGGAGAATTGTCCTGGATGGCTGCCGGGCTGGACCGGAAAGTGGGCGTAGGGATAAACTCGGGATTAGTCTGTCGAGTGGTGTCCGCCGTCTGCGGCGCCGGTCGGGCGGCCCTGTGGGATTCGTGTGGGAAACCACGCGGTCTCCGGCATGATGCCGTCAGGTCGGCGGGGCAGCGGCGGAAGTGCCTTGTCGGTGTCGTGCCGGACGGTGGGCCCCCGTAGCCGTCCGGAGACCGGATAGCTGCGGGTTGTGCCTGCCGACCGGGGGGGCATCGGCGAGCGTAACTCGGCAGAATTAGAACACAAAATTTAGTATATTAGAACGATCTAGAGCTCGCCCCTCTCTGAAAAGAGAGGGGATTGAGAATAAATAGTAACCTTTCATCTAAATTCACGGGCGCCCAGACTAACTGCCGCCTTCCTGCACCCAAAAGATCAGGGGTGCAGGACCNTTTTTCATCAAAATTCACGGGCGCCCAGACTAACTGCCGCCTTCCTGCACTCAAAAGATCAGGAGTGCAGGACCTCATAGATTCCCAAGCCCTGTTAGTAATCCAAAAATTTGTTAACCCATCTGTCCAAATTCCATATCCCTAACTTAGAAAGTTCACTTGTCAGTGGTATTACAGTAAAAACTTAAATTTTCACAAATTATTCGGTATTCAAAATTCAGTAATGTCAGATGTTAAACACGGTGCCGTATAAACAAATTTAAATTCAAAAATAAATCAACATATCGCGAAGTAAATCGGAAACTCACAACATACACAATACTAGTGAAGGCCCGGGGGGGGCGGACTGTCGGCCCCTTCCTTCATTGCTGGCTCGGCCGATGGCGGCTGAGTGGACCGGCTGAATAAGCTAGTACGCAGGCTGCCGGCTGGCCGGGGCGGTGGTGGCGGGCGGGGCCGGGGGGCCGTTTCCCCCGGGCCGGAACTTCCAAAACAACATACTTGGCGGATTGTGTGGGGGGTCCGAATCAAGGACTCACTGCTACACTCCGCTCGGAACAAAACAAACACAGACAAATACACTAACGATATAAACAACAAACAAAACATACACAATCAACAAAACGCCACAACATAAAGAACAAAACAAACCGCGAGAAAGCCCTTTGCCTCCTACGGGTGGCTGGGTTGTGGCGAAGGGGTGGAGACAAAGGCACCGTACTTTAACATCTGACGTATAAATCGATAATCACTTCTTCTTATAATTCTTTTCCAAGCCCTGCTAATTTTTCTTTGTGTGAAATTTTTTGTAACTTTTATAACGACACCGCCTCGGATGGCCCTTATGGCTAAGTGGGGTTTAAAGTATTTCTAAATTTCTTCTTCTTCTGACCTGAAGCACTGCTCGACCTGAAGTGACTTGAACTGAAGTGACTTCCACTGACCTGCCCTCAAGGGCGACTGACCTGAAGTGAAGACTTGAACAGCGACACACACACGCGTATTTGTTATTTGTGCTACCTATCACCCCCCTCTCCCCAGATAAGGGCCTGGCCACGCACGCTCCGCACGTTATCGAAGCTGCGTTGTACAAACAACGGACTTCTCTTACAACAAAACTTGTTGACGCATTCTGAAAGTATCTAAATAATGCTGACGCTTCACAAAAACTGAAAACTACGATGTTTGAAACGAAACGACAACCGTCCGCTCGATAACCGTAAAACAGCAAATGTCTGCCCGATAAACAAACTACCACGGGAAACGAGCCACCACGGCTTTAAACTTCAAACCCGATAAAAATGTTACGNGTCTGCCCGATAAACAAACTACCACGGGAAACGAGCCACCACGGCTTTAAACTTCAAACCCGATAAAAATGTTACGAAGCTTAGCAAAGCTTAAGAAAAACAAACGAAATTGAAACAAGTGTCCCGAAAATTAAGAATACTGCGTCATTACAGCATCACAAATTATTTTCACTGCTATTGTAGATGCCTGCAGCCGAGACATTGTAAGATTCTAAAAATAACTTCCCCACACCTAACACAGCTGTTTACACATGTGCATATCTCATTGCTGAACAAAATTTTTTATGCCATGCAAGTGATCATGGACACAGCGATAAAAAATAATTGTGATTTCAGATTTTGTCCAGTGAATACGAAGTCCATTGATTAGAAATCTGACAAATCTAGGAATTACTGTATTCTGAATTAAATGTCAATTCAATAACAATGTGCTGTAGATACATATAGATTTACAGGCACAAGAGACAACAGACAAATACAGACATAGAAAGAGACACAGAAATAGAGACAGAGATACAAGTAAAGATAGACATAGGTAGGCAGACAGAAAAGAAAGATAGAGGTGGCATTTTACCTGAACAACTTGGCCCTGTTCTGGAACATCAAGGTCTCACCCTCCTCGCCTGTAGTGAGCTCCACTTCTGCAGGCAAGGGGATGACTGGCTCAAAACTAGGATCATGCTCATCCTGCTCTTCCTCATCTTCTTCTGATTCTGAGTGTTTTTTCTGGCGGAACTCCTTGTTTGGAGAAACAGCAGAGTATGTTGGTGAAGGTACATTTGAAAGTAATTGCTCCTTAGAGATAGGGATAATTGCCTCCTTTGTTAGTACCGAGGGCTGTGGGGGTGGTGCATGGGTAGGCAATGAGATCTGAAAGACGTGTGGGGCTTGGGCAGCAGAGGATGAGCGATGCTGGGGAGGAATGGTTACACTCAAGGTGGGCTGTACTGCCGGAACGGACGTGGGCAGCGTGTCAGATGAGGTAATCACCACATTCACTGGTGCTGTGGGGACAGGTTTAGGCGGCACGAATGCAGGAGGTGCAGGGGGTGGTCCACCCCGGAAGTCTGGTAGCTGCTGGCCATCTGAGAAAGGAAGGGCAGAGGTGCTGTAGTATCCACCTGGATTCGACAATGGAGGAGCTGGGTACACCAAATGTGGGTCCATACGGGGGTAGAACGTAGAGATCATGGGAGGCTGTGCCTCTGCTGGGGGAAACATTACTGGGTACGTTGGGTGTGGTGTGTGGAAGGACCTGTATTGTCTACCAGTCACCATGTCGTCTGCGTAGTCCTCCTCGTCAAACACGTAGAGTCCTTCGTCGTTTTCAACCTGCAACCAGATACACATCCGTAGAGGACCTACCTAATCTGTCTANCAAACACGTAGAGTCCTTCGTCGTTTTCAACCTGCAACCAGATACACATCCGTAGAGGACCTACCTAATCTGTCTATTCTCCAGGCAATGTGAGCAATCCAAGGAGCCCCATATGCTGCAATAACAAGCAAGCTTAAATTTTATAGTGNTCTATTCTCCAGGCAATGTGAGCAATCCAAGGAGCCCCATATGCTGCAATAACAAGCAAGCTTAAATTTTATAGTGGATGAACAAATCTTATTACGTTCACCCCTAAAACTAGTCAACTACTTTTAGTTAAAATATGAAAGGAATATATATTTTTTAATGAGTAAATAAACACACACCGCTAGCACAAAAAAATTAAAATGTAGTGGGCAATTGGTAACTTTGGTGCATGCCATATAAAGTTATCTTCAGACACACACAGTAGTAGCACTTGCCATAAGGTGCAGGGCACATCTCTTCACACTGGAAGCTCTTTCCAAAAAGAGCAGAGAAACATGCCTTCACGATGGCAGCTCTTGCCAAAGGGTGCAGGNTTCACACTGGAAGCTCTTTCCAAAAAGAGCAGAGAAACATGCCTTCACGATGGCAGCTCTTGCCAAAGGGTGCAGAGACACATGCCCTCAAAAGAAAAAATTTAACAATCCATAAATACAGTTCCTAGAAATATTTATTTCCCATCTCAACTTTACAACAAGTACACAATTTGCTCAAATACTGTGTTTCAAGGTTGTGTCATCTCACTTCANATTTCCCATCTCAACTTTACAACAAGTACACAATTTGCTCAAATACTGTGTTTCAAGGTTGTGTCATCTCACTTCATGTTACACATGAATGAGTTTTATTGCAACTTTTTGCAGCACAAGCGTATTGTACCTGTAATGCTGTAAATTTTTTCTTGGTGGAGATACCGGAAAAAGCTTCAAAACAGTGGCAGTACAGCTGCATTGGGACACATACCATTACAATATTTACACTAGTAAAAATGCATTGAAGAACACCTAGTAAACATTTTGTGTGTGCGTGTGTGCGTGTGCATGTGTCTGTGTAGAGGGAACTCTGACCCTAAGTGGAAAGGCACCACTCGCCTGCACATGCCTACAGTCATTAGACCAAGAGTTTTATTGCAGGTCATCTGACAACACAATCAGTGCAGTTGGGTGTGTGATTCCATTGTGCATCACAGAGAGTGTCTGCAATACCTGGAAGATGACGGCGAGCACCAACTGAACACTTAGTGAGACTGAGCGCTGCTGTGCAGTGCGACTCCAATGGTGGCTGGACATTCCGCATAATTGCCACTCACTTGGGGTGCAACGTGTCAGTGGTCCATCGGTGGTGGAGATGGGTCACAGAAGGTTCCCACAGCCACCTAGTCCTCTAGTGCCCCCTCACAGTACTGATCAGCTAAACAGAAGGATCGTTCTGTCCGCTTTAACTGACAGAACAGCAACTTCATGTGTAATCAGAGCCAATGTGATCCCCAACAAACAATTGTTTCTTGGAGGAAGTTTTACGTCCTCATTTTCCTCTGATAAGTATTCCGTTGACACCTGCTTATCGCTGTGAGCATCTCCATCTCCGGTGGTGTCGGGAGAGTTGGAGAGATGAATTGAGAGCAGTGGTGTCCAGTGATGAGAGTTGTTTCTGCCTTGGAAGCAAAGTGATAGCCATGTTCGCGCTCATAGATGTGCAAGTGAGCACAATAATCCATTTATGTATCACACTTGCCATACCAGTCCCACACCTGGGATGATATGAGAGGCCATAAGCTACACATCCCCAACACATATGGTATTCATTCTTGGTAGAATGATGAGTGTGACATACAACCGTGATGTCGATCCTGTCCGACCATATCTCAACACACTGCAAAATTGAGGGACATGATGGGATTGTCCCTAACATCCAGTCCAGCCCCAGCAACAACAATCACTCAACTATGCCAACAAGTGCAATCATTCAGCATTTGTACAACAGGTTACATGCCAGAATTACAGCAAGTGTGGCTGTTCAAGGTGGTTACACTTCTCATTAGTGTGTCAGCTGTATGTGTTGCATTTAATGTTCTGGATGTTCCACGTACTTGATGTTTTGATCAGTCCGGTACACCACCACCTCCTCCTCGAGCACAAACTTTAGGGCAGATGTGTGTATTCCAAAGGGGTATTCCTTAAATGCATTTTCACTAGGGAATTATATACAATATTTAATGGTATGAGATTTTTGCTTCAAAATTATGTTATTTTAGGATTATCCTTATTTGTGTTTGTGACGTCCCAAATTAAAATTTTGAAATGTAAACATAATTGATTTTTATGTTACCTGACTACCTTTCTATCTTAATTTTTTATCTTGTTAATTTTCAGTATCTGGCTTTAGTATTTCAACAGTCCTTTAATGAATTTAAACGACTCTTAGCTTGATTTTGGCAGATGACTGTTATGCCTAAGGCCGCTGCTCTGCTGAAATGATTTAAAACAGTCTTCTTTTAACACAGTTAAATTTAGTTCTTCACAATACTACTAAATTTATTCCATTTGAGAATTTGGACTATGGAAAATGTAGTCCCACTGCCATCTAATTTAATTTTCTCAGTGTTCAAGAAAATGAAGGTATATTGTTTCCTGTCCCACAGTAAGCCAACCAAATATTCTTTCTTTAATGCAAACTTATTTATATACTATTTGTTGAATGGTTTTATTGCTAAAAGAAAGTTTTCTGCATTGAAATTAAATATTTTACTTTCTACTGTGCAGAAAATACTTTTGTCACCGTATGAATGGTCTCTGGTCTCCTAGACATAAATGCTAGTTGCAGATTCAAACTTTTTAAAATATTGAACAATTCTGGCATTTTTGTTAAAAATATTTAGAATTGCAAGCTGATTATATCACCGACTTACTGCTGTTTGCACCATTCAGGTTCAAAAATGATCAAGGATCAAATATCGACTTGATCCTGGTTCAGCACATTTTGCTATTGCACCATAGTGTGCGGCACGCCGAACTAAGTTCAATTTGAACCTCGCTTTGAACCGTGCATTTTGGCGGTTCAGGAAGATGATCCCGGATCAAGTAAATATGAGTGTTTATTTAAAAATATCATAGTTATATTGAAAAGAAAATTAGTTTTAAAATGGCATAAACATTCAAATATGTGGTATTTAAGCCCTGTTTGGCACATATAATTATTTTAAAAGTAAATAAAGTGAACAAAGAAGAATAAAAGTCTGTGCTGAACATAGGTTATATTCTATAATATAAGGAGGCCACTTTTTGACAGCTCGGCGAAAGTAGCACANAAAGTCTGTGCTGAACATAGGTTATATTCTATAATATAAGGAGGCCACTTTTTGACAGCTCGGCGAAAGTAGCACAACTGTTTACATCTGACTACGTATCCTTCCCCCATCAGCTGGTCCATCACATCGGGGCTGTATTTTTCATCAACACGNACTGTTTACATCTGACTACGTATCCTTCCCCCATCAGCTGGTCCATCACATCGGGGCTGTATTTTTCATCAACACGCCGTCAGCTAATCCAATTCTCATTGTACTCTAATGCTAAACAAATATTGAGATATTTCAAGACTGACATCTGTCTAAAAATATAAGTAGGTTATAAAAGTAAAAATATAAAATGTTGNAAATATTGAGATATTTCAAGACTGACATCTGTCTAAAAATATAAGTAGGTTATAAAAGTAAAAATATAAAATGTTACAAATAATTAGATATTTGATAACTCTTTTTTTAATTTGTCCGAGATAGTGAATTTGGGTTAACATTTGCGAGACGGTCTGTTGTATCTATTATCACACTTTGGACATTATAGCTAATATATTTGAGTTGGAAATATGTGACCTGGAATAACGTTATAATTGCTTAAAAATTATTCACGCCTGTCTAACATTCTACAGAATCAAGGAGATGGGTTTCGAGAGAACAATATGGCATATAATTTACGTAGACGAACGATTACCGGCCGAATATAANAGATGGGTTTCGAGAGAACAATATGGCATATAATTTACGTAGACGAACGATTACCGGCCGAATATAAATGACTTTCACTCCAAATCTTTGTACATGAAATATATGTTACTTTAAAAATTATGCAGAGCTCGTTGAAAAATATAACTATTGGCATATGTTTGTAAATTCTNATGAAATATATGTTACTTTAAAAATTATGCAGAGCTCGTTGAAAAATATAACTATTGGCATATGTTTGTAAATTCTTTATATATCGCGCAGGAAAGAGGTTCATATCTGGCTGGTAACAGCTCGCAGAATATCCGATAGATAGCGCTCAGCATGTCACGGCGAAGTTTGAGTAACTCTTTTTATGGTCAACAGATAGCGAATGTTTAAAATTGATAATTCTTATGTTACGGGCTGGAAATATATTTCAAATTCGTGTTGTTTCGTCAAATTATTAGAAAAAATAATTAAACAATATTATGCAATATTTCTGTATGCTTTTGGAATTAATATTATGGACGTGTTGAAAGCAAGGTTGGAGATGGATGATACGACGTGAAAAAGCTTTCTGAAGTTAGCACAACTTCAGAAAACTTTTCCACGTCGTATCGTTCTATTGTACATTTCATTTTGATCACCTATACATAACTACATTATCACAAAGATTAGTTTTTAACACTAACAACCATTGTTTTGTGACGAACATTTTATTTTACATAATTATTTACGTTCTTGAGAATCTTATCCGCATATTTTCTGCTTTTGTGATGTGCATTGGCAGTGCACTCAGAATCGCCAACGTAATTTTAACTTTTGTTCGTTTGTGCATCAGCTGATACAGAATTTTGTAAATGGCGCTTTGTTTGTTTCGTATACATCAAGTTGCCACTCACTGACTGTCAGAAAGTGGCCTTCTTATACGGGATGGGCCATATGTGAAGATTAAATAAATATTACAGATTGTTTTTATTTGAAATTGTCATAAAATGTTTACGTACCTNATGGGCCATATGTGAAGATTAAATAAATATTACAGATTGTTTTTATTTGAAATTGTCATAAAATGTTTACGTACCTACATAAAATCTATTTACATGTTTACGAAGTGAACAGAGAAGTTTGACATGCTGTACTAAATTTAGGCTATGCACAAGTTTTTTAGGTTAATAAACACTACCATCACTTTGTGTTTATTTCATTTAATTGTATCATGTCGGAATAAGAATTTTTCTGAATCGGGAATCAGATAATGAAGATAATGCATTGAACTGGTGGGCAATACTTTACCATGCTTGTTCATTAACTTTTAAAAAATGGTGTCCTTGTATTTATTTTAGATAACCAAAATATTTTCCTTCAACGAGAAAAATAAGTAATTCTTTTTCTTTCTCTGAAAAATTAATTTTTCCTTTTCCACAGCTATAAATGTAAATATACAAAACACATTAATACAATGCAGCCATTTTATCTATTCAAAATACCCACCCAAAATAAAATAACTCCACAGAACTATGACATGACATATTTATAGCCAATGAAAAGCGGCCAGCAATTTTCTCACCACCGTTGCCGCTATGCACATACCCATGAACCAGAGATCACAAGATCCGAGATGAAATAAGATGAGATCTTGGTAGTGCAATGTTTACAGCTGTGATCCTTGGATCATTTTTGAACTAAGATTGGCTGATCCTGGATCGGAGGTCATAACAGTGCAACCGGGCATAAGTAAATTACTTTTATACCATTTTCCCCTTTTTAAAAACATGATGCAAGAAAAGTGGTATTCAACTCAGTGCGAGTTTAAAGAAATGGTAGATTTTCTGAAGCTGTGGCAGTTTTATTATTTTTCAAATTTCCTGGAGCTGGCAGCATAATGTATCATGCTAGTTGCATCCCAAAGCCATCTTCACGCTAGCATAAGGAATGCTTCACAGACCTGCTGAGGGCCTACAAAAANATGCTAGTTGCATCCCAAAGCCATCTTCACGCTAGCATAAGGAATGCTTCACAGACCTGCTGAGGGCCTACAAAAAAGGGCTAGTGGGTACAAAGTGGTACACTACCTACCTGAGCTTAGTACGGATAGAAANCTGCTGAGGGCCTACAAAAAAGGGCTAGTGGGTACAAAGTGGTACACTACCTACCTGAGCTTAGTACGGATAGAAAGGTGGTGAGAAACAAATATACCACTGAGCTGATGCAAGGGATGTTCCAGGTCAAAGGGACCCCATGCTAAGTGCTGGTATCTCTATAGAGCTAACTCTCATTTTCACCATCATAGCAGGATTGGAGTGGACAACAATTGGGGAATCCTCGATTTAAGCAGTTGNGAGCTAACTCTCATTTTCACCATCATAGCAGGATTGGAGTGGACAACAATTGGGGAATCCTCGATTTAAGCAGTTGCCTACAATACAAAATTTTTTTTTTGTGTGTACACTCTCCTTTATTTTTTTAATGTAAAAACTATTGACTGAAGTAAATCAAAATTTAACACNTTTTTTTTTGTGTGTACACTCTCCTTTATTTTTTTAATGTAAAAACTATTGACTGAAGTAAATCAAAATTTAACACAACTCTCATACACTTCAGTTTTGACTTGGCTGCATCACCTTTTCTCTAAAGTATGTATTTAAATCTTAAAATGCAATCTCAAGTATCAAGATTATCCTCTATGGGAAACGTAATTATTCCCTTCAAATTAATTATAATAGTTATACCATATTGTAATTTAATTTAATTTTGCCCGTAACTAACATATATTTTGAAACTAATGGCAGTCAATCATACAGAAATCCAACAACTACTTCATTATCCATCATCAGTACTTCTGTCTGCACAACACAGTTTTCATGTATGATTGTTCAAAGTGTATTACAAGTACCTGCAAAAACCAAGACCACCAAGTTATTGCTCTGAATCTTTTCTCAATTATGAGAAACAGTTTTGTACCGAGCATCTTCCCTTATGGACCTATTCTTAATTAAAATACAGGATAAGTATAAAAGAACACCCCAACTTTGAAGGTCTATAATATCAAAACCAAACAACCTACAACCTTGGTTGACCAATCAAATGAACCGNACTTTGAAGGTCTATAATATCAAAACCAAACAACCTACAACCTTGGTTGACCAATCAAATGAACCGTGGAACTGTCAAGTTTGTTTACCATATCTTCATAAATGTTCAATGTGACTACCACGAGCAGCCTGAATGACATCTACTCGTTCCACACTCTTGTCAGCATGTCTGGTGTTACGGTTTGGATGGCATCCGTAATTCTTGTTTTGAGGTCGTCAATATTAGCCGGCAATATGATGGACGAAACACTTGATCCTTTATGTACCCCTATAGAAAAAAATTGCACGGGGTAAGATCTGGGTNCGGCAATATGATGGACGAAACACTTGATCCTTTATGTACCCCTATAGAAAAAAATTGCACGGGGTAAGATCTGGGTTTCTTGGGGGATCAGTGATGAAGAGCCTGGTCACCAGCTGCTCCTCGACCAATCCAGCGTTGCTGCAAAGTCTTGTTCAGGTATCTGCGAACCGCGAGGTGCCAATGGGGTGGCGCACCATCCTGCTGGAAAATGAAGTCCCCCACTGCCTCTTCAGACTGAGGAAACAACCACTGTGTAAGCATGTTCAAATAAGGGATTCCAGTAACAGTGGGCTCGTGAAAATAGAAAGGGCCGAAAACAGTGTCTTTGGATATAGCACAAAACACGTTCACTTTGGGGAAAGTGCGCTCGTGTTCTGTGGTTTCATGTGGAGGCTCCTAACCCCATATCCGTACATTGTGCCGGTTCACCTTACCATTTGTATGGAACGTCGCTCCATCGCTAAAAACCAGCTTAGACATGAAGGAATTGTCTACCTCGTTCTGGAAAGAACGAATGCGAAGAAATCACGTTTCAATTCTTTATCCCTTTCAGTTAAGAGCCTGTACAAGCTGTAACCAGTATGGTTTGTACAGCAATCGTCTCCGCAACACTGCCCATACCGTCGATTGAGATATTTGCATTTCCTGGCTAGCTTGTCGAGTTGATTTTCTCGGACAGCGAACAAACACATGTTGAATCCGTTTCACATTCTCTTCGGACACACGCGACCGCCTGGAACTTTTGTCTTTGCAAAGGCACCCTGTGTCATGGAACTGATGAAACCAATGTACGATATTCCACCTATCGGGAGGACGACGTCCGTATTTGCGACGGAATTCACGTTGAAGAGTCGTAACCGATTCACATTTGGCAAACTGGATAACACAGAATGCCTTCTGTTGTTCCGTCGCCATCGTGAAGCGGACTAACACACAAGACACGCCCATAGTGCGACGACAGACGCTCCCAGTGTCATCTCTCGACACATAAAGGAAACATCAGACTTCCCCCTCCCCACCACAAACCGAGCGTTACAAATGCCATCCAAACCATAACACCAGACATGCTGACAAGAGCTTGGAACGAGTTTGATTATCGCGTAAATGTCGTTTGGGCTGCTCATGGTAGTCATATTGAACATTTATTAATGTATGGTAAACAAACTTCACGGTTCCATGGTTAATTTGATTAGTCGATCAAGGTTGTAGGTTATTTGGTTTTGATATTATAGACCTTCAAAGTTGGGGTATTATTTTTTTACTCCTTCTGTATATCAAAACAATTTTGTCTCCTGTTTGGCAAGCAGCATAAAAGAGAGCTGCTTTTCTTTACAGCCTCTCTACAATTTTAATGTCATTTATNTGGACGAAACACTTGATCCTTTATGTACCCCTATAGAAAAAAATTGCACGGGGTAAGATCTGGGCTTCTTGGGGGATCAGTGATGAAGAGCCTGGTCACCAGCTGCTCCTCGACCAATCCAGCGTTGCTGCAAAGTCTTGTTCAGGTATCCGCGAACCGCGAGGTGCCAATGGGGTGGCGCACCATCCTGCTGGAAAATGAAGTCCCCCACTGCCTCTTCTGACTGAGGAAACAACCACTCTGTAAGCATGTTCAAATAAGGGATTCCAGTAAAAGTGGGCTCGTGAAAAAAGAAAGGGCCGAAAACAGTGTCTTTGGATATAGCACAAAACACGTTCACTTTGGGGAAAGTGCGCTCGTGTTCTGTGGTTTCATGTGGAGGCTCCTAACCCCATATCCGTACATTGTGCCGGTTCACCTTACCATTTGTATGGAACGTCGCTCCATCGCTAAAAACCAGCTTAGACATGAAGGAATTGTCTACCTCGTTCTGGAAAGAACGAATGCGAAGAAATCACGTTTCAATTCTTTATCCCTTTCAGTTAAGAGCCTGTACAAGCTGTAACCAGTATGGTTTGTACAGCAATCGCCTCCGCAACACTGCCCATACCGTCGATTGAGATATGTGCATTTCCTGGCTAGCTTGTAGAGTTGATTTTCTCGGACAGCGAACGAACACATGTTGAATCCGTTTCACATTCTCTTCGGACACACGCGACCGCCTGGAACTTTTGTCTTTGCAAAGGCACCCTGTGTCATGGAACTGATGAAACCAATGTACGATATTCCACCTATCGGGAGGACGACGTCCGTATTTGCGACGGAATTCACGTTGAAGAGTCGTAACCGATTCACATTTGGCAAACTGGATAACACAGAATGCCTTCTGTTGTTCCGTCGCCATCGTGAAGCGGACTAACACACAAGACACGCCCATAGTGCGACGACAGACGCTCCCAGTGTCATCTCTCGACACATAAAGGAAACATCAGACTTCCCCCTCCCCACCACAAACCGAGCGTTACAAATGCCATCCAAACCATAACACCAGACATGCTGACAAGAGCTTGGAACGAGTTTGATTATCGCGTAAATGTCGTTTGGGCTGCTCATGGTAGTCATATTGAACATTTATTAATGTATGGTAAACAAACTTCAGGGTTCCATGTTTAATTTGATTAGTCGATCAAGGTTGTAGGTTATTTGGTTTTGATATTATAGACCTTCAAATTTGGGGTATTATTTNTTAATTTGATTAGTCGATCAAGGTTGTAGGTTATTTGGTTTTGATATTATAGACCTTCAAATTTGGGGTATTATTTTATACTCCTGTATATCAAAACAATTATGTCTCCTGTTTGGCAAGCAGCATAAAAGAGAGCTGCTTTTCTTTACAGCCTCTCTACAATTTTAATGTCATTTATNTGTCTCCTGTTTGGCAAGCAGCATAAAAGAGAGCTGCTTTTCTTTACAGCCTCTCTACAATTTTAATGTCATTTATTTCTTCTCTTTTCTCCTCTTTATTATTTTTATCTTCCTGCATTATGTATCTCTTTCTCAGTACCCTTGAAAAGTGAAAAAAATTTTCATTGAAGTTCCACACAGTCAATATGTATAATGAGCACATATGTGTATCTGTTTCAGGTACTACTAAACCCTACCTGTTTAACAGTCGAGGAGATAGGCGATTCAGACTGGACAAAACAAGAAACTGTTATCTGATTTTACAATCGGGTGAATTTCTTCAGTCCATTGGTGGCTCCACAAGGAGAGCCATGGGTCCCTGGCCCTTCCTGTTAAGTAGGGCAGAATTTCCTGTTAAGAGATTAGTTATTTAGAAGTATTTTCAAGACTTTTAGTAGGCTTAGTTGATGCTACTGCTAAAACTGTTGCAGTTTCTAAGGTTGTAGAGCGCATGAAACACAGTGAAGAAAAAATGACCCTTGGCCATTAAACCTACGGCTGTGTCTGTACATTGTAGTGGCCAACTGCAACAGTGTGTCAGAACAAGGAATTCCCACCCGCCGTGCTCCAAACTGCAGCTCTTACATCGACAGGAACAACCAGGTACTTCACATGTAAGTAACTGATGGTAGTTAGTACAATTGCTTGGCTCCAGAAGTTTATTACTGAGAATTTGAAAGCACTGTTAAGGTAATAAATAAAACATTTTTATACGTGTTCTGAGTGAAGTGGCTGTGTTTGTAATTGCTTTCTGCTGTATTTCCACATACAGTAAACTTTCAATTCTAAGACCTTTCATGGTTCCCAGGGAAAGGGTTGTTTTTTCAAAGGGGTCGTTATTATATTACAAAGACTTTTTCAAGGTTCCCCAAAAAAGGGTTGTTATCTCGGAGAATGAAAAAAAAAAAGGAGGGGGGGGGGGAATTCCAGAGGTCTTAGAAACAGTTGACCATAGTTTCTTTTCCCAGAAATTCTAGAAATTTTCCATACTATTCTGATTTGGAAAATGTGGCGCTCAATACAAATTGAAACCTAGAATAAACTTGAAGCAACATTGGATGAGTGTTTTATAATTTGCAATATGTGTTGCAGTTAAGAAAGTTTAAATAAGTGCGCGTGCGTCTGTGTGTGTGAAGATTTAGTATTAAGGTGATTCTGAAATTACGATAATAGAGTTAATGCCTCGGCATGTCACTCATTTTGAAACAATATATGCATAAAAATGTTTTATACATCTTGTGAAACATTTCTGGGATATGTTAAATCAGTATTATAATGTCTGTCCAAAAAGTTTAATTTATATGAGCAGATATATCAAACAGTAAGTACTAACTTCCACTACTCCCTTCAAAGTAAGTAATTTGGGGCAAAATTAGATTCTCCATTAATGTGTTGATGCGGTTTTATGAAATAAATTGTCATCAGCTAGGTATTGTGTTTTTATTAATGTTGTGAAGTTACGCTCATATCACTGATGGCATTTAAATTTTATAAGCAAAAAGTGATTTTTTTGTAGGCAAAGCAGTAGGTCTTCAGAAACATCAGTGTTATGTGCATTAAAAACTGCGTGGCTAGACAAATTTTCACGAAATTTTCATTGAGTGACAAATATTACTGTGGAAGTATGCTGTAAAAATTAAGATTAATTCTGTTCAGCCATTGAGTTTCATGATAGTGGTTTATGTTACTCGCAATTAACAGCAGCGTGCACCATTAGCTTGTGCATATAGTCGATTCACGACTGGAAGAAACTTTTGAAAATCAACCTTTGAAAAAACACCCTAGCCGTTAGCGACATNCGCACCATTAGCTTGTGCATAGTCTTGTTTTAAAATATTGATTTGTGAGGTACTTATGCAATGTAATTAAACTCGTAAAGAATATTAATCATAANACTCATTTTGAAACAATATATGCATAAAAATGTTTTATACATCTTGTGAAACATTTCTGGGATATGTTAAATCAGTATTATAATGTCTGTCCAAAAAGTTTAATTTATATGAGCAGATATATCAAACAGTAAGTACTAACTTCCACTACTCCCTTCAAAGTAAGTAATTTGGGGCAAAATTAGATTCTCCATTAATGTGTTGATGCGGTTTTATGAAATAAATTGTCATCAGCTAGGTATTGTGTTTTTATTAATGTTGTGAAGTTACGCTCATATCACTGATGGCATTTAAATTTTATAAGCAAAAAGTGATTTTTTTGTAGGCAAAGCAGTAGGTCTTCAGAAACATCAGTGTTATGTGCATTAAAAACTGCGTGGCTAGACAAATTTTCACGAAATTTGCATTGAGTGACAAATATTACTGTGGAAGTATGCTGTAAAAATTAAGATTAATTCTGTTCAGCCATTGAGTTTCATGATAGTGGTTTATGTTACTCGCAATTAACAGCAGCGTGCACCATTAGCTTGTGCATAGTCTTGTTTTAAAATATTGATTTGTGAGGTACTTATGCAATGTAATTAAACTCGTAAAGAATATTAATCATAATTCTTAAGACTAACTATTGCTTGTGCACTTTGTCGTCTGTATGAAGGAATAAATAAATAGTTTTATCTAAAATGTGCCTTTTTTTAACAGCAGAGAGTTTTAGCAGTAAGATTTTAATACAGGTTAACATTTGAAATGCCTTGGAATGGTTTTTATAATGGGAAGAAGAATGGGTAGTATTAAAATTTTGAGCTGTTCTGTTGACAACCTAAATCAAAAGTAATATCTTATGTACTTTGAAGTGTTGACCACAGTTAACAGCATTAATTTACATCTAAACAGAAAAGAATTGTAAACATCAATCAGTATTCACAAACCAATAAGCCAATTATTTATTTCCTGAAATTTGTGTGTGCACATTTATAGTGCTGATTACAATATTTATTGCCGTTTGATGTTTATTTAATGACTATATAGTGGGCATATGAACCAGCTGATGTAAACAACAGCTTGTCATGTGGCAATGTTTATTTTGATGGATAAGCAGAAAAATATGCAAACAATGGGCTGAAAGCATAAATTTAGCAAGGCTTTTTAAAGTGCTCATTTTACCATGAACAGGTTTTACTCTTGTTGCATGCAATTAAAAATTAATAGTATTGTTTGCAAATATTTCTAAGAATTGACTTTTTGCACATCCATTTCTATTTAACTTTCATCCTTCAATGAAAGTATGGTCAAGACAAGAATATTTCCCAGTAACACAAAAATAACACACCATACTAACACTTTTATGAACAGTTATCTGTAACAAACCCTTAATTGTATCCATCACCTTTTCAAACCCACTTTAATTCTTGGTTTTGTTCTGATGAGTTTCTAGACATGTATTTGTTCAGTTTTTATGATTTTTTTGATGGTGAAAGCAGTGCTGCTACATACTTCAAAAATATTTTCTAAAGAAGATGCAGTTTGAAGTACAAGAAAAAATTTGTGGTTGGGGGCTGCACATCATTAGCAGCTTCGCTAAAATTGCTGGACAGTTCTTCCTACATTCTCTCTCACAAATCATGTCCCAAACTTCACAAATTAAAGTGAGGCCCAAAAATGCTAGCAACAGGATTTTTGGTCCAGACACGTAAATTGTGTTAACTTAACCTGCTTGTCTCAGATTTGCAAATGTTACCTAGCCAAAAATTACTCTTGAGTTTTGTCATTAACTGGTGGCATTTGATATTGCAAAGGAGNATTTGCAAATGTTACCTAGCCAAAAATTACTCTTGAGTTTTGTCATTAACTGGTGGCATTTGATATTGCAAAGGAGTTTATTGAAAACCTTAGCAAGCTCTATGATTTTAGGGAACTCTTTCTAAAGCGCCAGAAATTGATGCCACAGGTGTNTTTATTGAAAACCTTAGCAAGCTCTATGATTTTAGGGAACTCTTTCTAAAGCGCCAGAAATTGATGCCACAGGTGTATAGTCAGGTCAAAAGCATTTGCCTTTTCTGCATATTCTTCCTCTTCACCAGTTTTTTGAAGACTATGCAGACACAAAATGAACTATGCCTGCAGATGCTATAAGTGTTAGTTTACTCAACATTATAGTACTGTTGCACAGTAATTTTCCACATTATTCAAGCCATGCTGTCAAGCATCTTTCAATACCTTGTCAAAAATTGAGAGTGAGCGTGTCTTTTGCCAATCCGACAAAAAAAATTGCTTGAAGAAAGCACTAGAATCATGATTACAATGAGCTTNTTGCCAATCCGACAAAAAAAATTGCTTGAAGAAAGCACTAGAATCATGATTACAATGAGCTTGACAACATTTGAGCAAAGGAAACAACAGCACAGGCAAAACTTCAAAAAGAATATTTTCATTGTACATGTTAATACCCATGTTTTCATATGTCTTTTACAAATTTCTTTTCANAAAACTTCAAAAAGAATATTTTCATTGTACATGTTAATACCCATGTTTTCATATGTCTTTTACAAATTTCTTTTCATCCTGCTAAATTTCCTATATTTATAATGGTTCACATTTCCAGAAAATACATTAATAAAATAATACATTTTCCATACCTTGTTTTTTCTTCAATACCACAGAATAATACGAAGTAAAAGGAAACTTAATGTCACATAAATATTTCCAATGGTCCTCAGCCAATGGAAACTGCCATTATTGTTACATTATTACCTCCCATAAAAGGAATTAAATTATATTTTGTTGGTTTGGTCAGGAATTTTTAAAATTCTGCCAAAAAAAAAANTTACCTCCCATAAAAGGAATTAAATTATATTTTGTTGGTTTGGTCAGGAATTTTTAAAATTCTGCCAAAAAAAAAAGTGAATGATTATTGCACTCTTAAATGTGTACACTGAAGAAATTTATGATACTTATTTTACATTACAANAAAAAAAAAGTGAATGATTATTGCACTCTTAAATGTGTACACTGAAGAAATTTATGATACTTATTTTACATTACAAAATGGCAGGGAATGGCAAGTTACTTCTGTGTTACAGTCACTCCACTGCAAAACTAACCAGATAAAGCTTCAGTTCTTAGTGACGTAACAAAGTTACTTTTCACATTACTTTGAGAAAAACATAACGGAGGTCCCAATTAAACAATGGGTTGTTAAAACCCAAAAGAAGTTAAAAGGAAAGGCCTTAGACTGGTGGAACAAGAGTGGAGGAACAAGCAGCCCACCCGGAACCCCGAACCACGAACAAAAGTCTACAACAGGAGTATCCAGCTCATGCCGGTAAGTGATGAACCACCCGCACCTCGAGAAGATACGTCAGTCAGGACATTGCTTTCGACTCTGACGGACTTCATCCAAAAAGTGGCCATCAAGCACGGCCGCATGACCCCGACTGGGTCCGANGACTCTGACGGACTTCATCCAAAAAGTGGCCATCAAGCACGGCCGCATGACCCCGACTGGGTCCGAACTGTCGTGGCGGAGCCCCTTGGACAGGAAGCCCTGCCGACGACCCCAGCCACCCAGCACCATCCAGGAGGATGAGCCTAGCCACGTCAACAAGGCAGAGGTGCCTGATGTGCCCCTGCCTCAGATGGCATCTCCAACCACGTCCACCCAGGAGCAAGTGGTGACCTGCAGCGTCTCTGTGCCCGACAGCCCCGNGGCATCTCCAACCACGTCCACCCAGGAGCAAGTGGTGACCTGCAGCGTCTCTGTGCCCGACAGCCCTGAGACCCCAGCTGCCAACTCAGCTCCCAAGGACAAGGAGGAGCTCAGCTGCACCGACGAGGTAGGGGTGCCCAAAGAACCTCTGCCTCAGACGGCGACCCCGTCCACCCAGGAGGACATTGTGACCCGCCGGGCCCCAGCACTGGACGGCAGCGAGACCGTCACTACACAGCCTGCCGCCTGGCAGGATGTGCCCAGTACAGCCGAAGGGACAGGGAAAGCAGAGGAGTCCCTGCCTCTGACGGCTTCCCAAACACCGCCCCTCCAGCCGAAGGGGACAACCAGTCGTGCCTCGGTGCCTGGTGGCCCCGAGCTGGCCACTGCCGAGGACGACACCGAGGAACCCAGCAGCTGACCTACGACCAGTCGAATGAGAGAGGTGCTTCTCCGCACCTGCCACACCACCTCTCAAGGTCTGCCAGGGTGGTACAGAGTCACCGTGGTGACCCACTACCAAATTTACATGGCCATACCCACAGCATGAGGTCTTAAGAAGGAAGCGAGGCAATCCGTGCAAACAACAGACATCCCACATAGGGTGAAACCCAAGCTGAAAGACAGCCAGAAACAGTTAAAATAGACTGGACTACTGCGAAGTGTACTATGGTACAGCAGATTTTCTGTAAATATTTGTAATATTTTGAATGCAATATGTTTTTTTCATTATTTGTGGGTGTCCTGTACGACAATTGTTAGTGTAAGTAAATTTCAAGGATACTCTCATGTTGTATATTATGTAGATAGAAGCCGGCCCACGTGACGAAAGGTTTAGAGGCGAAACAGCTAGAATCTTGTAACACAATTTACCTGCCAGGCGACCAGAAAGGAGGCTACAGAGCAGAGCCAGTTGTATACGCCTTCAGGTCCATGGCAGGTAAATAGGAAGTCGACACACACCTCACAAGTGGGACTTGAATACACGCAAGAGTTCAACATAGAGGTGAGCCGATATGGTTTTTGAGCATTTTCCGATATTGCCGATACAAACTTACCGATATTGGCGATACCAATACTGATACTGCCTTGACAAGGAAAAATAACATTATTGCAAGTTTTAAAAAACAAAAACTTCATTTTTAAACATTTACATAAATCAAATTCTAATTGTCTTCGTTTTTATTGTTTCAGTGATAGGTCTAACTATTACGATAAATATAAATCTAGGAACCACATATTAAGCTTAAGCATATTTATAAGACAAAAATAACCTCCAAAAGCATGTCATTAAGCAATGAAACTCTTAAAAAAAAAAAAAAAAACACTTCAAATGGTGCGTACATTCAATGTGCCATTTTGAGTTTGTGGTACTATAGGACCTTGATCATGTACCGCCTCTCGAAACCAAACATTTGCAAATATTGTAAACAGATTTGCATTCTTGGAAGTTGCTTACGGTACAAAGAAATTCCACAAATCACTTTTTCTTCCAGCCATATCATTTGTTTATTGCTGGCACACGTAAATAATTTCACCACGTTCGNACTTTTTCTTCCAGCCATATCATTTGTTTATTGCTGGCACACGTAAATAATTTCACCACGTTCGAACCCTAACCTAACAGCGTCATGTTACTACAGCAGCAGCAAACAAACCAACAAAACAAACAAAAAATAGGCAAACTGTCGGAATGGCACCGCTAGGCGGCAGTAATGTGCAGCATATAACCAAGATTACATAAGTTTTTTTATGTGTCGCCATGTTCGCGGTTTGTTGTGAAACAATTAAGACAAAATGTTTTTGGAGGTAATCGCAAATATTAATTATTGTTAATATCATATATGTGTTAGGCTGATTAAATGTTAAGTTTTGTTTATGCCGTAAGCTTGCCTACATAGATAAAATTCAGTAAACGCCAATGGTGGCTACTATTGTTTTGTTGTATACATGTTTTGTAAACAATCATGCAAAACGTGCCTAATTTTGCTTTGAANGTAAACAGATTTGCATTCTTGGAAGTTGCTTACGGTACAAAGAAATTCCACAAATCACTTTTTCTTCCAGCCATAGCATTTGTTTATTGCTGGCACACACAAATAATTTCACCACGTTCGAACCCTAACCTAACAGCGTCATGTTACTACAGCAGCAGCAAACAAACCAACAAAACAAACAAAAAATAGGCAAACTGTCGGAATGGCACCGCTAGGCGGCAGTAATGTGCAGCATATAACCAACATTACAAGATTACATAATTTTTTTTTTATGTGTTGCCATATGTGCGGTTTGTTGTGAAACAATTAAGACAAAATATTTTTAGAGGTAAACGTAAATATTAATTATTGTTAATATTATATATGTGTTAGGCTGATTAAATGTTAAGTTTTGTTTATGCTGCAAGCTTGCCTCCATAGAAAAAATTCAGTAAACGCAAATGGGTGGCTACTATTGTTTTGTTGTATACATGTTTTGTAAACAATCATGCAAAACATGACTTATTTTGCTTTGAAAATAAACACAGCCAGTTGGGTACTTTAGTAAAAACCAATTTAAAAATAGTGATTATTTTAATANTTGAAAATAAACACAGCCAGTTGGGTACTTTAGTAAAAACCAATTTAAAAATAGTGATTATTTTAATAAAACCAACTAGTGAGCAAAGCACTCCAATTATGGCAAGTTGAAAACAGCATCATCTTAGATTCTTAGGGCAAAATATCGGTTGTAATATCAGCGATTTAAAAATGAATTGCGCACAATTCCAATAATTACTATATCGGCCGGTTTCGATATATCGGTACCGGTATCGGCTCAGTCCTAGTTCAACCATTTTATTTTCATATCCGCTGTAAATTTGGTTTATTCCAGAATAAAATCTGTCAAATTATGTAAATAAAATACAGCCTTCAGCTGACTTGTGTGAGCGACACGTTTCCTTATTGTAACTAAAAAGAAGGGATGTGCGCTTTCACCCGACACCGGTACATTGTGTGATAGCTGTCCTCCCCAGGGGGTAGAACCCATTAGCGAGTCACTCGCCACCAGCCTGTGCGCTAGAGAGAGACAGCACTACTCCTACAAGAGGGAAAGTGACATGGTACGCGCCGGAGCTGAGCGCAACACACAGAAGAGGAGCGCTAACACCAGTCAAACCAGACTTTTTCGAGTGACAGTTCTAAATCACTCACACCCACAGAATTCTACCAGATGAGTCTACGCCACAACGAAGATGGTAGGGGGGTGGGGTGACACGTATTGACATATTTTTATATATGATTTTGCCTCATCTTCACGCGTCATCACATGAACCCCCGGGAGGGGTTTGAATCCAGAATGATTTGCTACCAGAGCCAACCAGCACGCCCCTAGGTAAGGGGCACTCTTGGACACAGAGCAGTCAAGGCCATCAAAACCAGTATGTCGTACCTCACGTCACCCCCACTTGTGATGGAAGCCAGTCAAGCAGTCCAGCGCTGCCCCTAAGCTCACGGGAGCGATGCAACTCTTATACAAACTGCCTTCACCACTAAGGAAGGAGCTCCACCCAGAAGATACCCGACCGGCCCAAGGACCCACAGCCAGCCATCCATGTAGGTGAGCGTACAGCCCCCGAAACGCCAGTTGATACTCAGCAACTCGCTCCACCACCTCGTGTGCTGGAGATCTCTACTAATACCGCCTTCCTCACGAATGACCACTGCTACCTTCAAGGCATCTTCCAGACATTCGCCCNCTGGAGATCTCTACTAATACCGCCTTCCTCACGAATGACCACTGCTACCTTCAAGGCATCTTCCAGACATTCGCCCAGTGACTCCCTTTGGTAGTGACACCAGAGTCTCTTCTGGACAACAGCAAAGAGTTAGTTAGGGTCATAGCTACCTAGCCACATCTGCTCTTGTCTAATTTCGACCCAGGTCCCCTTCACCTGGTATTATCGTAGTTTACTTCCATTACAGTTCATTGATAGTTAGGAGCTATTATGGGCCACTATGTCTATTTTTCTGGGCATAAACACGTGATCTTACCTAACTCAGAGTACTTATTTCTAGGGTGACTGTGATTTTCATCCCAATTAGACGTCCACCTACTACTGAAAAGCAGGAAACCAAGTCTTGAAACGCCCTTTGCCGAAACTAGAGTAGAACTGCTAGCTCCCTTAACCGGACACACGTACCCTCCAAAATACACACATTTGACGGCCACCTGTACTGTGGACCAGGTACGCATAGATACCTCGTGCACACGTATGGTAGAGCCACTGAAGTGTTAGGCAGCTTGATTGCAAAGTAGTTAGGCCCAGACATTTGGGCGGCAATTTTGAAGAGGGATAGGATTTTGCCTTTCGGAAGTGTGTAAATATTAAAATTAAATTGTTTATTATACTTTCTTGTGATAAAGAGAAAACCATACACTGTAAAATATGTATGAAGTTTTGTCGGGCGTGCAAGTGATGACTGCATAAAACTCCAATTGTGCCACTTGCATTCTCTATGATAGTGGCGTCTATCAAAGAGGACAATGACGCCACGCAAGTTGGCATCCCTTTGACTAAATGTGACGTGAGAAAATTTGCTTAAACTTGCAATTGTGTTACAGAAAATGTCAGAATATTTAAATTAAAACACAGGTAAGTAGACACTGCAGCAATAACATATTAAGGACTATTCTTCATAAGATAAAATACCAGACACACATACTCTTTGCCTTAGCATATCAGAACACAAGATACAATTTCATACAATTTGTACAAAAAATAATAATGAGACAAAACATGCAAATTACTGAATAAAGAAACTCTAACTACTTCAACTTCTACGTGAAGGATAACAACAGGTAATTGTGAGAAAATAGTTGATTTATTAATCGAAAATTCTTACTTGAAATAGGCATTCATAATTAATCTGAAAAAAAATCAGCAATTGAGTGTGCTGTGTTAAATCGATCAAAAACCATGAAAAATAGCTGTCAAAATAAATTATGTTCAGTTTTAAATGAAATAGCATACTAAATCACCTCTTTAAACATTAGCAAACAACGATAATGTACGTGAGATAATCAGGAACATCAATAAAATCCTTAAAATGTTTGTAGCAGTAACTCAGAGTTAGAACATAAGATTGTCACTACTGGTTTCTGGTAATGTTCGTGGAAACTTAAATGCCCGTCTTAAACATTAAAGATAAAATTTAAAATCGTCCAAAATCACCCTCATCAAGTTCTAATTAATTTAGAAAATCCAAAATCGAACAAGCAAAGTCGGTACCTCTCAAACTTAAAATAATGTTATGCATATTACCCAGTCTCTGTAGGTCTTACTTAACATGTTGGTGGAGAGGCTGCCCAAGTTCTTGAAAACATTCCAAAAACTAACAACAATGTGGCTAGGGCCTCTTTTTTCATGACCCCCATTTGTAAGGCAACTTGGTGCCTCTCTAACAACATGCCTACTATTATGATGGATGGTAATATAAAATTACATGCAATCTTGCAGACAAAATCTTACGTTGATCCAATCATGGCATCTGAGGAAAGAGTAATTGGTCACCGGGGTTCACATGATGATACTAACTAATTACATGGGAAATTCCTAATTAAAAGACATCACTTTCTTCTACTTCAAAGAATAATCATTCCTTTCTCCGTGGCCAAAACTGCTAGATAAACTTAGGTAGAAATGCAAAGAGAAAAACAATGATACAATTAAATTTAACACTGTCAAAGATATGTGCTCAGTTCTCATGCATCAAATAAAAAAAAAAGAACTGTCAAAATGTAAATCGTACACAAACTCCAAAACATAATTTAAATATAAATTTAGAGGTGATATCCTGATAATACAAAACTAGCTATACCCAAGGGTAGTGGCTTTAAAATAAAAATAAATAAAATGAATAAACATACATCCCAAAAGAAAGTCAAAACATAAAACAAAACTTTAAATGATTAAATTGTTACACCACAACCACTAGAAACTCAATCCACAAGGCAGTCAGTCACCCAGCTCAGCCGATTCACTCCNATTAAATTGTTACACCACAACCACTAGAAACTCAATCCACAAGGCAGTCAGTCACCCAGCTCAGCCGATTCACTCCATCCACTGTGTTATTATTTTCACCAGTTGGAGCCACGACTGGCTGCACACATAGCAAGAAATTCTCATCGCCTGCTCTTCCTTAGCGTGGTAGACCATAGTTCCTTCCTCTATGCCCTTCACCCATACGAGTGGTGCAAAGTGGAGAGCTATGAGGGCAGCTACTGCCTCTGAGCTTAGCCAATTGAAATGCAACCCCGTGCCAACTGCACTCAACAGTCTATCCACACGGTCAAGAGCTCAAGCCACCAGCCAACTGGAGAGGCCTCACCTCCCAGTTTCCCATAGCTCCCTCTTCCAGCCACCCTACAAGACTGCTGGCGAGCTGCACCCGATAGTAGAGAGAATTCGCCAAGGACTTCCAGAACCACTGGGAATCGCCAACCTGTGGTTCAGACCCACAAGGACCAGTAGCCTACCGCGGGCACCAACCAGCTTCACCAGCCGCCGCAGCACCATCACCGCCCAAGGACAGGGCCTCAGTTCTGGCCAGCAGCAGCAGCAGCGACCACGCCAGGAGTTACCCTGGGTGATGGCCCCTGCAGGTAAACAAACCAGTGTCTGTTGCTACACCAGCAGTGCGAAACCCACACCTGATTTTTTGCCATGCCGCAAGGCCACGTGCCACAGCCTATACAACACTCACGGTCCAATCAGCAGCCAGTAAGTAAAACCCTCACCACAGTTAGTTAACCCATGTCTCTCACCAGCACAGTAGAACCTAGTCTGACAGTGACGTAGTCAGTCAAACCAACGCCATGCATCAAGTTTTTATGTGTATAAAACAAAACAAAACCGGTTTCAGTTGCCGCCAGTTTTNAGTCAAACCAACGCCATGCATCAAGTTTTTATGTGTATAAAACAAAACAAAACCGGTTTCAGTTGCCGCCAGTTTTAACAGTGCACTTATATTTGGATGTTAATGCCCAAATGCGAGATCTTAAGATCTCGCATGATTTACTGTCTCACAGTCAATATAGCTGTATGCATGCCAGGGGGTATTTATGTGAGTGTATATGCATTTCGGGTAATTTTTTTAAAACGTTAATTTTTATCAATGCTTAGTTAACCGCAAACTAGCTACAATTATGCATTTATTCTACGTCAGCAAAAAGGTTTACAGCGTCACAAAACAACATCGGAATAATGTGCCTCATTAATTATCATCAAAGCTTGAATAAATTCAAAAGCGCAAGAAGTGTGACCTGGGGCACATGCATAACTGTATGTAGTCAAGTCGAAGGTGACAGCTAAATTTAAATACCATCGCATGCAAAACATTTATTCACTTGTCAAATTTATCTACAAAGTTGGTAATTTTAAGAGATTTGCTGCGACTAAAATACAAATCTACTATGCAGCTGGCCTATGATATCCGTCTACGGATAATAGAAGTGCGGTAGTTGACCGTAAATCGTGATTCAGTTACATTATATTTGCTTACTTAATAGATTTGTCGATAGGAAGTTTCGGCCACCATTCACTTTTCTGGAAAAATATCTGAAAGTTCAATTTATTTTAGGGGGTGATGATAATGAATAAAGCAGGAGATGTAGACACTTAATGAAACAAAAAATTTTGTGCAGAGAGAAATCATTGAAATAATGAGTGTTTTGGGGTTTATAAATGGGCTGTATCAAAAAATTAGGTTCACTGTGAAAGTGATACTGATAGCGAAGCTAACATAGCATTGTCCTTACCACACCACCACCTCTTATTTTCATATCCTATCCTGTGCACGGGTCTGTATATATCTGTATGTATGTGTGTGTGAATATATGTTAATGTATTTGAATGTATGCATATGCATGTGTATATGCATGTATGTATAAATTTATGGGGTTAAGCCTAGTCTTCTATTAAGAGTCGTGTGGCGTTTAGCATTTGAATATAGCGTATACAAAGAATTACTGTTTTTACATGATACAAGCAAGGATGATGAATTATACTTGATCCAAACTGTCTGTGATCCTTCATTATAACACTTGAAAACTTATGGTATTTAACCTGCAAGTGTAACTATAATTAGCCTACTATACGAAGGAAAACAAGACTTACACAATCACTTTCGCATGCATGTGCGTGCGTATGCCTGTGTGTGTGCCTAAGTGTGTGTCCCTCCTTTTCAGTTTTTGAATACGTCTTAAAGAATTTAACCAAACTTGGTTTATATATAGTACATAATTAGTAAGGAAACCTGACTTTCATAGTTTTTGACAGTGCCAGTCACTTACTTTCAAAATGGCGGCCAATGTGTGGTATCTTGGGAACCATTCGACCGATTTAAACCAAATATTGTATGCTGGCAGAGCAACATATAAACATTNAGTCAAACCAACGCCATGCATCAAGTTTTTATGTGTATAAAACAAAACAAAACCGGTTTCAGTTGCCGCCAGTTTGAACAGTGCACTTATATTTGGATGTTAATGCCCAAATGTGAGATCTTAAGATCTCGCATGATTTACTGTCTCGCAGTCAATATATCTGTATGCATGCCAGGGGGTATTTATGTGAGTGTATATGCATTTCGGGTAAGTAATTTTTTTTAAACGTTAATTTTTATCAATGTATTTTTTATTAACCGCAAACTAGTTACAATTATGCATTTATTCTACGTCAGCAAAAAGGTTTTCAGCATCACAAAACAACATCGGAATAATGTGCCTCATTAATTATCATCAAAGCTTGAATAAATTCAAAAGCGCAAGGAGTGTGACCTGGGGCACATGCATAACTGTATGTAGTCAAGTCGAAGGTGACAGCTAAATTTAAATACCATCGCGTGCAAAACATTTACACTTGTCAAATTTATCTACAAAGTTGGTAATTTTAAGAGATTTGCTGCGACTAAAATACAAATCTACTATGCAGCTGGCCTCTGATATCCGTCTACGGATAATAGAAGTGCGGTAGTTGACCGTAAATCGTGATTCAGTTACATTATATTTGCTTACTTAATAGATTTGTCGATATAAAGTTTCGGCCACCATTCACTTTTCTGGAAAAATATCTGAAAGTTAAATTTATTTTAGGGGGTGATGATAATGAATAAAGCAGGAGATGTAGACACTTAATGAAACAAAAAATTTTGTGCAGAGAGAAATCATTGAAATAATGAGTGTTTTGGGGTTTATAAATGGGCTGTACCAAAAAATTAGGTTCACTGTGAAAGTGATACTGATAGCGAAGCTAACATAGCATTGTCCTTACCACACCACCACCTCTTATTTTCATATCCTATCCTGTGCACGGGTCTGTATATATCTGTATGTATGTGTGTGTGAATATATGTTAATGTATTTGAATGATTGCATATGCATGTGTATATGCATGTATGCATAAATTTATGGGGTTAAGCCTAGTCTTCTATTAAGAGTCGTGTGACGTTTAGCATTTGAATATAGCGTATACAAAGAATTACTGTTTTTACAGGATACAAGCAAGGATGATGAATTATACTTGATCCAAACTGTCTGTCATCCTTCATTATAACACTTGAAAACTTATGGTATTTAACCTGCAAGTGTAACTATATTTAGCCTACTATCCGAAGAAAAACAAGACTTGCACAATCACTTTCGCATGCATGTGCATGCGTATGCCTGTGTGTGTGCCTAAGTGTGTGTCCCTCCTTTTCAGTTTTTGAATACGTCTTAAAGAATTTAACCAAACTTGGTTTATATATAGTACATAATTAGTAAGGAAACCTGACTTTCATAGTTTTTGACAGTGCCAGTCACTTACTTTCAAAATGGCGGCCAATGTATTATTTATAGTAATGTGTGGTATCTTGGGAACCATTCGACCGATTTAAACCAAATATTGTATGCTGGCAGAGCAACATATAAACATTAAATTTTGACGTGGACGTTGTTAGACCACAATTTTGGAAGACAAAGAAAAATGAAAAAATAAAGTTTTTACATTATATATTGAAAACTACCAAAGCAATTCTCACCCAATTTGGCATGTAAGTATTTCTACAACAGGTCAGGTAAACACACGTAATTGAACTTGCGTAGATACTTATTTTCAAAATGGCGGCCATAAAAATATTTTAGGTTTATTTGATATATTAACTATACCATTTAACCAATTTTGATTGGGCTTCAGTGGAAGAGCGGTCAGTCTCCTCGCCTCCCACCAACCAGGTTCAATCCCCGACTGGGACACCAGATTTTCGCAAAAGGGAATCTTACCGGTCCGCAGGTTTTCTCTGGGATCCCAATTTCGCCTGCCCATTCATTCTGGTGCCACTCCATTCTCACCAAAATCACCNATTCATTCTGGTGCCACTCCATTCTCACCAAAATCACCCTAATCTGCCCTCAAGACCTCGCTGTTAAGAGATGCCGAAATCTCTTNGGTGCCACTCCATTCTCACCAAAATCACCCTAATCTGCCCTCAAGACCTCGCTGTTAAGAGATGCCGAAATCTCTTCACTCACTAATCAATTTCATCCAAATTTGTACGCTGAAAGTGTGTACTACAAGCATCAATGTGCCAACACATAGCCACTTGTCAGCCAGTTTGTAAGATAATGCCACACAAATATAGTTTTTATGTCATATCTCTGTAAACAATATGCAGATTCATACAAAATTTGGCAAACAAGTAGTACTGCAGCAGATGATGTTCAGTTATAAGTTTCAGGTATCTCAGAAGCTTATTTTCAAAACAGCAGTCATATAGTATCTAAGCCTAGAAAGTTATATTGTCTAAACCATGCAATTATTTCCAACTTATTTGTATGCTGGGAGTAGATATTACAACTATTNCTAGAAAGTTATATTGTCTAAACCATGCAATTATTTCCAACTTATTTGTATGCTGGGAGTAGATATTACAACTATTAAATGTGTCTACACACAGCATCTTTTGTCAATCAATTTGTAAGACAGCACCACATGAATAAATAAATTTCTACGTAATATCTCGGGGAAATAATTGACCGATCCCAACCAAATTGGGAAAACAGTTTTCACTGTCGCAGGTGGTGTAAACTGCTATGTTTTAAAAAGGTCAGGCACTTATTTTCAAAATGGTGGCTATATGAATATTTTAGCTTAGTATCTTTTATTAACAAACCAATTTCCAATCTTAACTTTGTATGCTGGCAATATCAATTACAACCATCAAATATGTCTATACAGAGCTTCATTTTTCTGCCATTTTGTNTAACTTTGTATGCTGGCAATATCAATTACAACCATCAAATATGTCTATACAGAGCTTCATTTTTCTGCCATTTTGTAACTTAGTCCAACAATACCAATGAAGTTTTTGACATATCTCAGGAAACAACCCATTCGTACCAAAATTTGGCGAAGAATTTGTCTTGTGGTAAGACATTACTATATGTATTTTTTCAGTGTGACAGACTTGTTTAGAATGGCAGAAATAAATTAATTTTAGGTTAGTGAAAACAATTTTAGCATTACTTTGTAGAAGGGCGGTATACAATCATTGAATGTGCTAATACGTAACATTTTTGTCCTCCATTTGTGAAGATCGTCACATGAAAAATATGGTGGTGTTTAAGTCATATCTCGGGTACTATCTATCAACCGATATTTACCAAATTCTTCACACAAGTAGCGCAATAGTAGGCCATGTAAACTTATGTGTTTTAAGTGACTCAGTCATTTATTTTTAAAATGATGGCAATATAAATATTTTAAGTTACGGAAACCTGCCATTCGCAACCATTGACTGATTAAATTCGAAGTTGATGCTCTAATCCAACCTCCGTTATGGAGTTGAATTCATTTAACACTAACTTATGGTACGAGGTTTTCTGGTTCGAGTCCTGGGTTAGGCACGTGTGTATTTGTAATTGTCTCACTACTGTAGCATATGTTTCTGGTTTCATCTCTAATTATATTGCTTTCAACAAGACGACAAGTCCTTCCTACAAACTCAGCTTTTAAGAAATTTNTCTGGTTTCATCTCTAATTATATTGCTTTCAACAAGACGACAAGTCCTTCCTACAAACTCAGCTTTTAAGAAATTTAAAAATTTATTCTACCCACATTGAGGAAAGCAGGCTCAGTAATTAATCAATAACTTCGTATTTGTGTTGACTNATTTAAAAATTTATTCTACCCACATTGAGGAAAGCAGGCTCAGTAATTAATCAATAACTTCGTATTTGTGTTGACTATGAATGCAGTGATAATTTACTTGCACTTCTTAAACTACAACAAAGTAAAATAATGATTCTCGCAAAGTAATATCGCAACTTGAGATGTCTAGTTCGAATACAGCATCTATATTTACTTTAATAAACTTAGTATTTACAATAATATACCGATGACTACTTAATTATGTCAAGAGTGTCAAAATATCTGGCATGTGCAGTATGTCAAACAATATAGACATGTTCTGAAAACTTGAACCTATTTTATTATGTATTACGCATGCTTTCAATGCCTAATGAGTAGGGTCACATGATTTTTGGGAAAATAATTCCGCGCAACCTACAGTTCAGTGTCATGTGCGCATCTTCAGTGTTCCTTTGTTTATTAGACAATTGTCTTGATANATTCCGCGCAACCTACAGTTCAGTGTCATGTGCGCATCTTCAGTGTTCCTTTGTTTATTAGACAATTGTCTTGATGAGAAAACATATCTTACTAGACCAAGCCAATGACATTTCGGTCACTCTAGGAGTAAGCATCTATAATTTGCTGGCAGATGCTAAAATCCAGAACCAGTTAAAATCATCAAGTTATGAAAGACAATCTAAGTTTAAGTGTTTTGGAAATACAGCAACTCAGGACATTTTTTGTGAAAATCTGGCGTCTCCAGTAATTAGTGAATACAGCCATTGGGCAGATTACTGAAATGTCTAAATACTATATTCTTCCCTCTCTGACAGAAAAAAATGTTATTAGTGAAGTTTAATTAAATTATACTGCAACAGACCAATCCAGNATATTCTTCCCTCTCTGACAGAAAAAAATGTTATTAGTGAAGTTTAATTAAATTATACTGCAACAGACCAATCCAGGAGTGATAACATTATATTCAGTTATAGACATTTCTCGAGATACGCTATTGACTTCACCGAAGTGCCCATTACACATTGACAAATACTTTATTTTGTACGTATAGACCCTGTGACAATAAACAAAGATGTGCTTTTGTTAGTTCACAAACTTAAAAATTTAAAATTTGAAATGCATATGGTTATTATTACANAATAAACAAAGATGTGCTTTTGTTAGTTCACAAACTTAAAAATTTAAAATTTGAAATGCATATGGTTATTATTACAACATCAACCTTATTTACACAACTACAACTTTTGCAGAGCAGCAATTATTTACATCTTCCCTGATCCAGGTGAAAATNACATCAACCTTATTTACACAACTACAACTTTTGCAGAGCAGCAATTATTTACATCTTCCCTGATCCAGGTGAAAATTCCCCGACATTTCCTTGTGGGTGGGCACCCTGAATAATTAGAACAAAAGTTAGTTCACAATATAAGAACGTGCATCATAGTTAACAGTAATTATGATTTCATGAAAAGGAAAGGTTTATTAATAATTTTAATTCTAATAGTTGACATATGTATGGTATAAAAGAGGGGGTGGGGGAGGTTAAAACACCCATAACCCATATCCCTCTCTTTGACTAAACTGCTGGTGTTAGTGTACAAGTGTCAAATATATGATAGTACATACATTTTCTGTGTCATAATTTGAAAGCAATTCTGCTTTGCAGGATTTGTGGTATATGTACAAATACTGAATTCCATTAGACATAAAATATATGTAGAAACTTTCCGTGTGCAAACTCTGCCAGAACATTGCCACTTCAATCGACTTTAGAAGAGTCGATTTACTGTTTCAAAAGAGTGGGAATATTGCTTCACAATACACCACCACAATGTTTCTGAGATGACACGATTAGTTTCTTCAAATAACAAAGAATTTTAATGCTAAGTAACAAATACAGATAATACTAAGTAGCAAATAAAAATTATTTGCTCTACATAGCTGTGCTTTTGCCGTACGCTCTTGCCAATACCTAGTCATTTTCTTTCATAAACAAGTAACAGAAGCAATATTTAAGGTGCCATTTTGTAGAGCAGGAACGTAATCTGAAACAATAAGAGCTTACAGTTTTTCAACTAAGTTGGTTTTCAGCTGTGCTTTGTTTAGTGACAGAGTGCTGCTTGTTTTTTTATTTTCATGGCAACATGTGAATAGGTAAATTACATTACGTGAGTCAGCTGAGATGCACATTATAATTAAAATTAAATATTTCGCCTCGGAGCCCGAGAGAATACATCAGCATAACTGACCCAATAAAATACAAAGACATGTATCGTACTGGAAGAAAATGTAAAAATATCAAAGGCTGACTCTGCTAATACCAGCAACCTATCGCCCGAGGCCCAAGGCTAGTACTAGTACTTTATTTTCTCTATGGGCCGAGGCCCTTGGAAATGGACAATCGAAAGCAACCTGGTAACGCTGTTCAAAGACATCACGAGCACAGTCCTTTNGGCCGAGGCCCTTGGAAATGGACAATCGAAAGCAACCTGGTAACGCTGTTCAAAGACATCACGAGCACAGTCCTTTTAGTTCTGTTGAGTCGTGCAGAGCGTAGCAGTAAACTGAGCTATCTTTACGGCAAACAATATGAAAGCTGCGACTATATTGTAGTTGCCGTAGTGTTTAATTGCACAGTTTANTGAGCTATCTTTACGGCAAACAATATGAAAGCTGCGACTATATTGTAGTTGCCGTAGTGTTTAATTGCACAGTTTAGTGTTAGGTACTGGTCAATTGTTATTTATTTAATTTTGCGAGATTGCAACAAATACCAAATTTTTTTGGTAACAAATTAAACCACTTTTGAAAAATTTTGAATTTTAAAATATTCAATATTTTGTGTTTTTATTTTTTTTTNTTGGTAACAAATTAAACCACTTTTGAAAAATTTTGAATTTTAAAATATTCAATATTTTGTGTTTTTATTTTTTTTTTGTAAAAAATATGTTAATGAAACCATATGCGGTGTAACTGAAATGTAGCAGTTGTGATCATATATATCTGTTACAGAAATATTTAATTTTTTTTGTTTTCCATTAATAAAGTGGTTACCAGAATGTCTATTTTCACTATTTTATTTAAATACCTTGTAGTTCATTTAAATTCTCCAAAGGAAAACATATACTTGGTCATAGACATTACGTCCAGATCCATTGGAGCTTTCTTCCCATTCTTATTGCGAGCTTGGTGAGACTTAGAATATTGGTACCTAACTGATGTTTGTTGTTCCTGCACCAGAATCACTTGCGAGAGGTATGGTGCAATGGTATTCACATTAAAAGTTGTTAAAATAAAAAGGATGACAGTGTCTTACACTAAAAGTATGAAATCCTACAAATGTTTCGTCAAGCCACATAAAAATTTGTGTGTTGTATTTGTTGAGGGAGTAGAACTTTACCTCAAGGGGTTCAACATGTCTTCAATTACTTCAACTAAATTCTCATAGGACATACGCAATCCAGCCGATTCCTAAAGGGTAGATCTTTTAACTGCCAAGCACCCCTTACAAGTGGCCAACATAAGGCCATACAGTCCCTCTAACCATATNATAAGTTACAGATGAAAACTACCTAGTTTTTGTTTGGTTTGATTAAAAATTTTCTTGACTAAAGGCATTTTTTATTTTCATGAAATCATTGATTGGTAAATAAATAGTTACGGCCCATACTTCTTTCGGGAAAAAAATATATAAAAGCTGTCCAAGAATGTTTTTTAAAATCAGTATGCTAATTGCCACTGCTTGGTCCTACTGTTGTTACACATGATTGAAGTCTCTGTTGTAATATTATTAGAGCCTAGAAATTTTCACAAACTGTGAAATGATGCGAAATAATGCGAAATACAGGCAGTCTTCTACTTTCGCGCATTCGACTTTCGTACAATTCGCGCTATCATACATTGGTTTATTACACCATAAATTTGACTTTTGCGTGTTTGCTTCATTCTTTCTTACATAACCAAAAAAAATATTGCGCGCATGCCTCCACGAGAAACGTAAACATCAAAGTTGACTTATACTACGTAGAGACCTCTGGTGTGGATATACGGAACTATGTTTCCGATATTACTGAACAAATATGCAGTTGAATGTCTGATGTGTTACTACGCTATGGCGATTCTACGCATTAATGCCGTTCCTGTTTAGAGCTTCTGTTGTTTTTATTATGGTTTTTAGTTTCCTGCGAGGTTAATTTTATATCCATTGTTTTTTTTTGTTAATCTATTGGCGCACGTACATAATTATTACACTACGCAATGAATAACAAACGTAAAAATGAAAGTAATGAAGACTCAGTGTGTAAGAAACAAAGAAAACATGTTGTAAATAGCGTACAAACGAAATTAGACATTATCGTGCAATCGGAAAGTGGCAAATCACTTGCAGCTCAGGTCGGTCTTTCTACCTGAGCTAATCCACTGTGTGTTCTATCGTAAAAAGTAAAGGAAATATAAGGGACTCTATAAGGGATTCTGTTATAAATTCGGGAAATCTTTCTTCTAAAATAATTTCAAAATGGCGGGGTGCAGCAATGGAAGAGATGGAATGGTCTTTAAAAGTGTGGTTAGACGATCAACACCAGAAAAATATCCCTATCAGCCTTGCAATAATTCAATGCAAAGCTCTCAATTTGTTTGAAGATTGGAAAAAACAGCTTGGTGAGTCAGCTGCTAATGCTCCAGAGTTTAAAGCGAGCAAAGGCTGGTTCGACAAGTTTAAGTCAAGGGCAGGACTGCACAACATAACATTTACAGGGGAATCTGCCAGTGCGGATACTGAAGCTGCCGAAAAATTTATAAAAACTTTTGAGAACATTGTTGACGAGGGAAATTACTCATCTCACCAAATTTTTAATGTTGATGAGACAGGCTTATTCTGCCTTCAAGAACTTACCTGGCAAAAGAAGAGGCTGTTGCACCTGGACACAAGGCATCTTAAGACAGACTGACACTTCTAATTGGTGGTAATGCTGCAGGAGACTGTAAACTAAAACCTCTGTTAGTGTACTACTGTGAGAATCCCAGGGCTTTGAAAGGAAACCCCAAAGAAACACTGCNGAAGAGGCTGTTGCACCTGGACACAAGGCATCTAAAGACAGACTGACACTTCTAATTGGTGGTAATGCTGCAGGACATTGTAAACTAAAACCTCTGTTAGTGTACTACTGTGAGAATCCCAGGGCTTTGAAAGGAAACCCNATGCTGCAGGACATTGTAAACTAAAACCTCTGTTAGTGTACTACTGTGAGAATCCCAGGGCTTTGAAAGGAAACCCCAAAGAAACAATGCCAGTCCTATGGAAATGGAACTCAAAAGCTTGGGTTACTTCAGCATTATTTAAGGACTGGTATGTAATTAATTTTTCCATGAAGTGAAAAATTATTGTAAGCAAAAGAATTTGGCATTTAAGGCATTGTTAGTGTTGGATAATGCACCTGGACATNTGAAGTGAAAAATTATTGTAAGCAAAAGAATTTGGCATTTAAGGCATTGTTAGTGTTGGATAATGCACCTGGACATCCACAAGCATTGAGAGATTTATGTCCAGAGGTAAAGGTCATATTCTTGCCTCCAAACACCACAAGTTTAATCCAGCCAATGGATCAGACTGTTATTTCAATTTTCAAAAGATATTACATGAGGAGAATAATCGACAAAGCTGTCAAGGCAACAGATGGTGATGGAAGACCCACTCTAAAAGAATTCTGGAAAAACTACAATGTCCTTAATGCTGTCACCAATATTTCTCTCTCTTGGAAAGAAATAAAGTCATCTACAATGAGTGGTTGCTGGAATAAATTGTGTCCTTACCTGGTGCCAAATTTCAGAGGTTTTGAGGAGACCCCAGAAAGTGCAACAGAACAAATTGTTAAAGTTATGCATCAGCTGTATCTGGAGGTTACTTCTGAAGATGTTGATGATCTGATGGCCTCACATTCAGAGCCATTGACAAATGAAGATCTACTTGCTCTTCAAGAGGCAAATTCATCAGTATCCACAGCTGCTCAAAATAATGGCTGTCCAGGACAACCAACAAAAACCCTTACAGGGAAAAAATCAACAATGCTTCAAAAAACCTTGAAGATTTTTTTAAACACCATTGAAGAAAATGATCTAGATGAAGGGAGAAGTTCTCGAGTTCGTCAAGTTGTTGAAGCAGCTACAATGTACTACAGACAATTGTATGAAAAGAAGGGTGGCGTTCAACTGTCGCTAAATAACTTTTTCTGCAAAGCTGATAAGTTANAAAGGGTAGATCTTTTAACTGCCAAGCACCCCTTACAAGTGGCCAACATAAGGCCATACAGTCCCTCTAACCATATGAATTATGCATGACTCACAATCTTGGAGAATCAATTTAATGCTAAATTTGCTGGTTAGGGGTAGGGTTTAGAATGAATACTGGGACCACTTCCAGTACCAACCGCATATGGCATCGGATGACAACAATCTATGATACAGTGTATGCAAAGGGCTACTTCGGGGGAACTGCTTCCCACAGCAACTGAAATGGCCCAACAGTATCATTTCCTCTGCCAGGTGTGCGAGCTATTTTGTATTGACAGGATTAAATTTATTTTATTTCTTTCTACATTTTGTTCCTAGGCTAGGAATTGGGCAGTTTGAGCTTAGAGGCACCCAGCCTTGCTTATTGTTACAAAACATTTTTCTGTGTCCGTGGACCAGCAAGGTCCATTCCCCCTTGGCAGCGTGGAAGTTTGCCTGCAGAGCCGGTCAGTGTCTGCATTTCAGGAATCACATAGTGCAAAGGTGATTTTCTGGGGCTGCATACAGCTATTTGATGCACATGCTTGTTTCCGATTGGCTGACTGAGCTCGATCACACAGCACTGCCAGCGACAGCAGATGGAATTAGGCACAGGACAGTGTGTTTTAAGATGCCACCGAGGTCAGGAGGGCATGCATCATTTACGTAATAAATAAAATGGGAAGTAGAGGAGGGGGGGGGCNGGTCAGGAGGGCATGCATCATTTACGTAATAAATAAAATGGGAAGTAGAGGAGGGGGGGGGCACAAAAATTCCAGCAGGTTTCCCTGAGTAGTTACAGATATGTATCTATCAGGCATTCACAAGGAAACACCCTGAAAGCAGGTTATTTTCCAAGTGGAGGAGATTTCAGGGTATGTTGTGTGCAGGTGAAGTGGACTGGGTGGCAAGCAAGCAAAGCATGAACATGGAGCAGAGGCCTTTACGCGAGTTACAGAGTCTGCAACTGCAAAACAATCAGGAAGTTGGGAGAATCCGCAGCAGTATAAATCTTGTATGTCATCACATGTTTTATAGAGAATATGGACTGCTCATCCCCCCCCCCTTTACGCTCCCTCTCGGGTCATTCTCTAGCAAACACTGTTATAAGTTACAGATGAAAACTACCTAGTTTTTGTTTGGTTTGATTAAAAATTTTCTTGACTAAAGGCATTTTTTATATTCATGAAATCATTGATTGGTAAATAAATAGTTACGGCCCATACTTCTTTCGGGAAAAAAATATATAAAAGCTGTCCAAGAATGTTTTTTAAAATCAGTATGCTAATTGCCACTGCTTGGTCCTACTGTTGTTACACATGATTGAAGTCTCTGTTGTAATATTATTAGAGCCTAGAAATTTTCACAAACTCTGAAATGATGCGAAATAATGCGAAATACAGGCAGTCCTCTACTTTCGCGCACTCGACTTTCGTACAATTTGCGCTTTCATACATTGGTTTCTTACACCATAAATTTGACTTTTGCGTGTTTGCTTCATTCTTTCGTACATAACCAAAAAAAATATTGCGCGCATGCCTCCACGAGAAACGTAAACATCAAAGTTGACTTATACTACGTAGAGACCTCTGGTGTGGATATACGGAACTATGTTTCCGATATTACTGAACAAATATGCAGTTGAATGTCTGATGTGTTACTACGCTATGGCGATTCTACGTATTAATGCCATTCCTGTTTAGAACTTCTGTTGTTTTTATTATGGTTTTTAGTTTCCTGTGAGGTTAATTTTATATCCATTGTTTTTTTTTTTGTTAATCTATTGGCGCACGTACATAATTATTACACTACGCAATGAATAACAAACGTAAAAA
>NQII01003717.1:127841-140341 GCA_002778355.1 Clitarchus hookeri
AAGAAGGGTGGCGTTCAACTGTCGCTAAATAACTTTTTCTGCAAAGCTGATAAGTTATCTACACCAGGTCCCAGTGATTGTTAAACTGGCTACGTACAATTCCAAAGAGAGCTGAATCTGTATGTATGTATGTACCCACTGCAATTAGTCAAATCGGTGTGTGTGTGTAAAATGTGTCTTTTCAATTGTTTGAACTATTAGCTATATATTTAAACACTTTTAAATAACTTTGATGCATGATCTTGTTTCTTTGTGTGTAAATATATGGTTTTGAATATTATTTTTTTTGTTTAGTCAAGTTTTTTTCCCCATCTAGGAACGGAACCTCATTTATCACATTAAAATAAGGGTTCTAGTTTCATACATTTCAACTTTCATACACAAATTTAGGAACACATTGTGTATTAAAGTAGAGGACTGCCTGTACTGAGAAATTATGTTTTTTTTGGGAAATTCTTTAATAGTTCCTGTATTCACGAAACATCAATGAAATTGCTTATTTAAGTGTATTTAAAACCACAGTGCAAGCTTCTGTTACTATGAAAATTCTTACAAGAATTAAGTTTTACAATTGTTACATACGTGCGGATAACAAAACTATTTGCGTGGTGATCCCGTTGTCGACTATAAAAATGTAAACTAAATTTTACGTCACTGGAACGTATCATAAATTAATTGGCAGCAAGGTCGAAAGATCATTGTTGCATGTACAATTCGATATATATAAAACCGAATCACTACAGCGCTCTTTCACGGGCAGACTCAAACCTACATGTATTTTNATGTACAATTCGATATATATAAAACCGAATCACTACAGCGCTCTTTCACGGGCAGACTCAAACCTACATGTATTTTATTTATAAACTTAACCTCTCTAACCAAAAATGTTTGGTCATATGACGAAAGTAAATAGTACATATATATATNATTTTATTTATAAACTTAACCTCTCTAACCAAAAATGTTTGGTCATATGACGAAAGTAAATAGTACATATATATATAACACAGATTAATATATTTTTTTGTGAAATGAAATAACCACACACTGAACATTTGCGCGGTATTTGTANACACAGATTAATATATTTTTTTGTGAAATGAAATAACCACACACTGAACATTTGCGCGGTATTTGTAAACTCCGCTGACTATCTTCTGTTCTTTATGGTTCGGTTCTTGACAACTAGCAAACATGGCATTTGCAACTACTGAGCGAGGGTGGTGATTATAGTCAGTTGCTTACTTTGCAAAACCGGTTAAAAATGCCAAAAATAGTTACNAACTACTGAGCGAGGGTGGTGATTATAGTCAGTTGCTTACTTTGCAAAACCGGTTAAAAATGCCAAAAATAGTTACTGTTTTAGATTGTGTCCGCCAATTTGAAAAGGTTTTTTTTTTTTAACTGACCAAAACAAAACTACAATGTAAAAATTAAGTGGATGGGAAAAGACAAGTGCAGAGTGATTTTGTGATAGTGGAGAACATAAAAAATAAAAAGACAGGTAACATTCGTTTAGACACATTAATACATATTGCCAAGAAAACAAAAATTAATAGGTTTCTGCCAATTCTTTGTAGCAACATTTTTACTATGTAAGGATTATTTTTTTATCAATAATAAAATATTTATTAGTATTATTTAGTTAGGTTGNTAGCAACATTTTTACTATGTAAGGATTATTTTTTTATCAATAATAAAATATTTATTAGTATTATTTAGTTAGGTTGTGCATTTGTGTTGGAGTAATATTTAACAGAATGGGATTTAATTAAAATATTGTTATATACATGTGAACAAAAACTGTTGTGAGCGACAAAAATCTTTTCAAACTCAACACCAGTGAATGTTTTTGGGCAATTTTAAATGTCTCGATAAAGTAAAAGATTCATCGCACAAAAATTATGTGACATGACAATGTGTGTTACATGACAAGTGTGCTCTCCTAAGGTTGTCCTTTCTTCCTTATTGTTAAATATTTTTTTATGTTTTCTACTTAAAGATGTACTTTTTAAAAGAATAAATAACAAACTCCATTTAGTTTAAGTGAAATGGTTACAAAAACAACAGATTCATGTTATAATAATAATGCATGCATTTTTCTATAAAATTAATTTGATGAAATAAAAATTTTTTTTTATGAAAACNTTCATGTTATAATAATAATGCATGCATTTTTCTATAAAATTAATTTGATGAAATAAAAATTTTTTTTTATGAAAACGTAAAATTTTTATGAAAAAAATCTGCTTGTTTTATTTACCATAAAAGTGGAGGTCTAACTAATTTTCTCAGACGCTCTATCCAGAAGGGTATGATTTGACATTTTGAGGGGGTCACACTGAATCCCCTCAACTACATAATGCTATTATAGCCCCTATTTCTGCTGGTTACAAGATGCTTAATTCTGAAATTTTTTCACAAGATATGTAGGTTGCAAATGCATTCTTTTATTGATAATGGTCTTAACCCCCCTAGTTGACAACTTCTATTTCAAAGTCTTAAAGTCAAAGTGTTCCTATCGTAACACAGCTCTTGCAATTTAGCACAAAAAAAAAACACATCATCTATCAGGAATTTACAAACTTCTGATGCTTGACTTGAATTTGAAGTGCATGCAACAGTACTGGGTGTTTGTAAGTCATCAAAATATACATACTTAATGCTACTTATGGGCTAACAGCATTACACAATCACTGTTTTTAAAGAACACCATATGTTAGAGATCTTTAGAATCAGATGTTTTGGAAAAATTTGTGACATGTTGAAATGTACATTTATGAGGTTGGCAGTGGATTGGTCTGTTGCTAACAGTAGTGTGATGGATCCATGAGCTACTGGGTGCTGTGAGACATGCCACCAATTGTTAACAGTTTTTTTGTTACAGTATTATAGAACTCTGTGAATTTCTCTACATTCTGTCTGAATTTTTACAAGTGTGCATAGTTCTGATAACTTGATAAACTTTATGAAGCTCTCAAACATGAAGTCAATGCTTTATGCATCAACGACACTGTATGAGAACAGGAATTCCAAACACCACAGATAGAGCAATAACATTAAAAAGTTAGGTGTAAAGAGATGCACGCAACTAATAAAAAGTCAATACATTGCTACACTAACACTTGAACTGCAAATACTGTACTTGTAACATTATAAATCGCAGAAAGTACTTTGTGAAAGGCACAATACCTGACCAAGATCTGCATTTAGGTGTGACGACGATGTGCTTTTACGAGTTTTCATTTCCTTCTTGAATTCTTTCATAACTTCCATTACCTCTCTCTGTAAAATTACCACACAAACACTTTCTTAAGAGCAGAAAAATATGATGCTAACCCTATCATTTCTGAACATACAAAAAAATTTGACTACAGAGCAGTCAACACCAATGTTTAGATTTTTAAAGTTCATCATTATTAATTTTGTAATCTGATATATAACTAATCGTGTAGTAACATTTAATGTAGCACTTTCTATATTTAGCTGCAGAATGTTAAGGAAGCATGCAGAACCACAGAAAATCACTAGTGTATTAACATATTCAAAAATGGTTTAAATATTAAAAATAAAAGAAAAGTCGTTANAGAACCACAGAAAATCACTAGTGTATTAACATATTCAAAAATGGTTTAAATATTAAAAATAAAAGAAAAGTCGTTAAAAAAAATGTTTATATTTATATGCAAACACAACAGAAATAAGCTGTAGGAAATGCCAATATGACAATGTAATCAACATTAGTGCCCTGNATATTTATATGCAAACACAACAGAAATAAGCTGTAGGAAATGCCAATATGACAATGTAATCAACATTAGTGCCCTGTTATTGAACTTCCCCATAACCAACAAATTCCAAATTTCTCTTAAATCATCAACTAGTAATATCAGAAACAAGGAATATAACCATGTTGCTACAGCGGAAAGGTAATTATTTGTGGACAGCACAACAGAAATGAAAAATACTATCTCCTAACCCTACAAATAAAACAAGCAGGAAAATTTTTTATTACATTTTCGAACTTCACAAATGATCTTAGCAAATTCAAATGAAATTCAGTCAAGATTACTTACATGCACAACCAAATATCAAAATATAATATCAGCACAATGTGGACAAATTCATAGATTATAGCCTAAAATAAAGAATGTGCAGGTAATTCAAGTTTACATGTACTCCTTTTTAGTCTAAACCACTATAAAATNTTATAGCCTAAAATAAAGAATGTGCAGGTAATTCAAGTTTACATGTACTCCTTTTTAGTCTAAACCACTATAAAATTTTTTACTTCTTTAATGTAGTGAAGTAATGTGTAATGGTGCAGTTAATTATGATTTTTGGAGAATATTTAATTTTTTTGTTGTCTGCAAGGGAAAGTAATCATTTTTCAGTATTTCACACATTTTGGCAGTGTTAATGTGTGTATTTGTCGTAAGTTAGTTTTTTTCTNAAAGTAATCATTTTTCAGTATTTCACACATTTTGGCAGTGTTAATGTGTGTATTTGTCGTAAGTTAGTTTTTTTCTGAAGTCGTAAATTCAGTAGTCAGGAATAGGGGAATAAGGGCTGTTAATATATTTGATGGTGTTCTTTGATTTTGAGTAAGTTCTGGAAATGAGCAGGTAGTTACTTTGGTGCAGTTCAGCTCGCAAGGGAAAGTGGTTGCAACGGGGTTCACACCAGTGTCTGAAGGTACTCTTTTGTGATGCCCTTTGTAAGGTAGTGANAAGGGAAAGTGGTTGCAACGGGGTTCACACCAGTGTCTGAAGGTACTCTTTTGTGATGCCCTTTGTAAGGTAGTGACCTGAAGGTGCAGTAAGAGTACAATGTCCTTATTTGGGTATGTTTGTGGTGCAATGGACGAGGGGGGGTNGTAGTGACCTGAAGGTGCAGTAAGAGTACAATGTCCTTATTTGGGTATGTTTGTGGTGCAATGGACGAGGGGGGGTGGGGATGAAGCACTGCAGCATTATTAGCGGTGAGAGCCTGCCGCCACCTCAAAGACAACAACAGCATGTCGTGGAGAGAACATGACGTAAATTGGCCAGACGTGGGCAAGTGAGCGGAAGAGAACAGAGTTGTTATACAATTACAGGCGGCAAGTCACAAGGGATGTTTGAATGATAGGCGAGGGATAATCCAAGACAGACACGCATATTATGTTACGAAAAGTGTACGGCCATGATAATTCATTTGCAGCATGCGCTTCTGACCTTCAAACTTCTACATTTATCTGAAGCATAAAAGTGCGACGAGCCTCCGAGCCAGGAGTTGATGAGTGGAATGGAGTGGAGTGGAGTGGAGTGGAGAGTTTATAGGCATCGGCAGTCTGGGCGATCATGCAACGATGATCAATGAGANTGGAGTGGAGTGGAGTGGAGTGGAGAGTTTATAGGCATCGGCAGTCTGGGCGATCATGCAACGATGATCAATGAGAGAAATGAGTGGCGCCGGAAGTGACCAGCGGAAGGAAAATCTGCGTCTGCGCCTGTGAGCATCAGAGCAGTGAAAAGTATACCTGCCAGGCTGGACTACTGGACTGGATGCGTGAGTGAAAGACATTACAAATGATAGCAAAAGACAGACTGTACGTGTGTTAATGATGAGTATGAGTTAATTGATTACAACCAAACAAATGTATTAAAGACATTAATTACAGTTGAAATAAACAAATATTGCGCTCACTGCAAAATAAAAAGCGTAATAGTGGAGTTCAATAGACTAATGCTGTAAATAATAGCTGTGTGAGTATATAAATTTAGTTCTTTTATTTTTATTAAGACCTCCATCCCTCACAAACTCAGATACACCCCTCAGGCTTTTGTAACACTGTCATTGATAACATGCACCCAGAAACTTGTTTATACGAAATACTTCTAATCAGTTACATCCACTTTTGGACCATCAGAAAACATATGCAACATATTTTAGCATAACATTTCAGCACCAACGCAAAAAAGTAAACATATTGCTCACGAAACTGCCATTATTCTGCGCAACATAGAGTAAATAAAGCCCATTGTAGGAGCAAGACTCAGCATTGCCAAGACATTTGTATTTAATTCTCGAAACAGGGCAAAAAACATTCTTGTACCACACATTCAAAATATCTTACACTAATGTATTTTGAAATTTATTTTTGAAGTATCCTTTAATTCTATTTGTGGATTATATAATTCAGTGTTGTATGGGAGCGGTGGAATGACTTTTACAGTCAAGCAATAAGTGTTACTTACAGCAATATTCTATGCTTTTAGTAATGCCTTATTAATTACCGGTTCCAAAAGTGTTGTATAAAAAAAAAATTTATGCGCTATAATGACATGTATTTTGGTGAAGAGTTACTTCTGCTTGAATATGACTAACCAGGTTATCTTGTCTCTAGCAATCACGTGAGACATGTACTTTTACAGTTTTCAATGCACACCCAGTTCAGTCAATTGCAGAAGTGTGTGTGAGTGCGTGTGTGTAAACCTAGTGTGAGAAATATAGTTCCGGAAGAACATGTGACACTGGATACAATCCTGGAAGCCTTGAAGAACAGCGGAAATCCCGGGTTCCAGGGGAGTAGGACTTTTTTGCATTGACTGCTTCTCAGGCTGGGATTCTCGAGGAAGACTGATGCTCAGAAAGTGCTTTTGGAAGATGCAAAAAAACTCAAGAATGCAAAGGGATTTCCTGAGGCAATATCAGAAGCTGAAGGAAGGAGGATGGATCTTCGTGTACTTGGACGAGACATGGTTTTTCTCAAAAGGTATGTACTTTTGGTACCAATACAGACTTGCGACATAGTCATATTTTTTATGTACGGTTTTGGGTGGCAATAGTGGGATATTGTAAGTTGTGCATTAATTATGCCAGANACATAGTCATATTTTTTATGTACGGTTTTGGGTGGCAATAGTGGGATATTGTAAGTTGTGCATTAATTATGCCAGAAGTATTTTAACAACTTCTGCAATACTTTGCTACAATAAACGTACAAAATGACTATGGCCGAGTCCACATACCACTTTTTCTAATTCCGCTAATACGCAGCCTTATAAACAGATACTTTCAATGCTTGAAACTTATNGAGTCCACATACCACTTTTTCTAATTCCGCTAATACGCAGCCTTATAAACAGATACTTTCAATGCTTGAAACTTATACAAATATTACAATTAACTTTAGAGATGAATATTAATAAGAAAATCAAAACTTAATCCTTTAACAAACTGGTCCTTATTTAAGTACATTTGGAAAAAAAAAAAAAAGTTCTGTTTGCTAGTCTACGAACTGTGAATGCTGAAGTTAAATTTGTTATTGACTTGTTAATTGAAAAGTTTTAACATTGTAATTTAATTCACATGTAACACGCGAACTGTAATTTTTATATTAAGTAGCTTTGTGCTTGTGCATTTGCCTGCATGTACAACACAAAGTTCGCTGATAAAAGGAAACCACTTCCTATAGAAACATGTGGTGTAATGTGGTGCTGCCCTGAGCTTACTCTGGAGCAGGCCATGTGAGAAGCAGTCTTCTCTCAAGTCTATATATGTCACTGTTATCAATGGTATGTGGACCTCAGCTGTGGTCATAACAAAACAGGACTTATGGGAAATTGCAGTTTCATACATTTTATAAAGGATACCCTAATGTAATGACTGTATACTTGGTATGGAAAGTTATCCCACCTCCGCCCTGCATTCACATTTAGAGGAGGCTATGGCCTCAATTACATTTTATGCAATTCCTTAACTTGGAGTCTGGTGCCACTGTAGAAGTTTGACAGTTGGTTTCGGAGTAACATTAGTGAAGCCCCAGTCTTTAGGAGAAAATTTTGTGTTTCATAATTTTGTTTGAAATTATGTTGGTTTGAAATTTACTGACATGGAGGCAGTCCACTATGNGAAAATTTTGTGTTTCATAATTTTGTTTGAAATTATGTTGGTTTGAAATTTACTGACATGGAGGCAGTCCACTATGACAATTTTTTTTTTGAGATTTGCATGATCTTTGGGATTATTAATTACAAAATATATTCGGGTACAAATAGCACTCTTAAACAAACTAGCAAAGAAAAGAACAATATAGCAAGTATTTTACTGATCGCACAATTTAAGAAAATAACTTTCTGCAAATTTGACAGTAATGGGACTAACAAAAAAATTTTTAAAGCAACAAACATTGCAATTATANGAAAATAACTTTCTGCAAATTTGACAGTAATGGGACTAACAAAAAAATTTTTAAAGCAACAAACATTGCAATTATATAATACAGATTAGGGATGTCACTTTGATTCCAAGATACCCTCTGTTCTTGAAGAATCATATAATTGAGTATTGGAAGTCCAAGAATCGAAGCAATAAAAACCAATTACATGTACTACAAATACATAACCTATCACCTCCCAAAAACGGTTGAAAATTACTTGATGTATGCCAGTAGCTGAATCTCTCATGGAAAATTATTTTGTTCATGAAAATATCAGATGCGGATATAATCTGAAAATAAAACTGTACTGGCCNAATCTCTCATGGAAAATTATTTTGTTCATGAAAATATCAGATGCGGATATAATCTGAAAATAAAACTGTACTGGCAGTGTTCAAATTTACTATTTGGTATATTAGTATTTAGTAGCTTCAGTTTGGTCGCAATTTGGTAGTTTTGTTTTCAGCAAGTTTCGTTACATTCTAAAAACTGGAGGTGTGCGAGTCCCGAACTTCGGGAAAAATGTCAGGAATTCATAACGATTTTCTTGTTGCGCTAGAAAAAAATTTACCGCAATATTTTTGGGAAAAATTTATGTTCATATGTGTATTTGTTGTTCCACGTAAAATACAAGNCATTCTAAAAACTGGAGGTGTGCGAGTCCCGAACTTCGGGAAAAATTTCAGGAATTCATAACGATTTTCTTGTTGCGCTGGAAAAAAATTTACCGCAATATTTTTGGGAAAAATTTATGTTCATATGTGTATTTGTTGTTCCACGTAAAATACAAGNGAAAAAAATTTACCGCAATATTTTTGGGAAAAATTTATGTTCATATGTGTATTTGTTGTTCCACGTAAAATACAAGTCGGGTTTCGGGCGAGAAGCTTTGTATCGACTTTACGTAAGCAATTATGGTTTGACGAATCAAATGTTGTCGAGAAAGTTGCGATACTTCCGCTTATACGTAGAATTCAAAGATTGTTACATAAGATTAAAAAAATTGTTGTACGGCATATGTTATGCAACGTTAACACTACGTATTTATAGCGAAAATTATTATAATTTGGTTGGAAACTTGCACTGTTACGAAGCTACGGCANAACGTTAACACTACGTATCTATAGCGAAAATTATTATAATTTGGTTGGAAACTTGCACTGTTACGAAGCTACGGCAAACTGTGAACACTGCATTTCTTTTATATGCGAGCGACATCTAAAAGTTGCAAAGATTGATTGCAGGTTGATATGAGCTAGTTTCGATATACTTAACCTAAACATTCACATAAAAATAAGCTAGTACATGATTATTGTTTAATTAGACACCAAATGTTTAATTATTTGACTGAGATGTCACATGGTGTTTTTTTAAAATGGGTTTGGTTCAAACAATTTGCAACACACCAGCAAATTCTCTTTGTTTTTAATTGTGTGTTGTGCTCACTTNAAAATGGGTTTGGTTCAAACAATTTGCAACACACCAGCAAATTCTCTTTGTTTTTAATTGTGTGTTGTGCTCACTTGTCACCGGGACGTTGACAAACTCCAAACGTAGCAAATTTACTATGTGAAAAATATAATTTAATTACTTAGCTACTTTTCATTTTGTTATCGATAGAGGAAATAGCATACTGATTCAGTATGTTGCATTCATAACCTGCCCAATGCTACTTGGCTGTGATTGCAGTTGCATTGCGTGATTCGAAGCGTGTGTGTTCACGGACGTTACAACTTCCACTGAAAGTTAATTTGAGTAAATTTGTGTCAATGTACACACATTTCACTACCAAAAATTTAATGTGTTGGTGGACATTTATCATGGCAAGTGAGGTTAGGAAATATTTTCAAATAAACTATGCGGACATCTCTAACTGAAAAGATTGGTGATATAACGAAAGTAAATAGTACATATATATAACACAGATGAACACTAAACTTTTGCGCTGCATTTGTATAAACACTACCGACTTTACTCGCCTTCTGTCCTTTGTGGTTCTTGACAACTAGCAAATACGGCATTTGTAACTATTGAGCGAGGGTGGTGATCGTATTTTGCTGCTTACTTTGCAAAATCTGTTAAGTATGCCAAAAATAGTTACGGTTTTATATCATGTCCGGGAGTTTGAAAGTAAAGGGTATTTGGGTTTCATAAACTGACCAAAGTGCAAATAGTGTAAAACTGAAATGCTAGTGAATGTTTTTGGGCAATTTTAAATGTCTCAACAAACTACAAGATTGATTGCACAAAAATTTCTGTGATGTTGCAATGTGTGTTACACGACAAGTGCGCTCTCGTAAGGTTGTCCTTTCATCCTTATTGTTATATGTGTTTTGCCAAAATGGTGAAATTTTAATTACGAAGTCAGCTAATTTAATTTAGGTACAGTAAAAGTGGGGCAGTAGTCATAGCCATTCCGGTGAAAAGTACACTACCATGTGACTTTATCTCACACCACCATTCACCGTTTGCTACAAACATAACACAGTGTTTAAAGAAAAGGATTGTTTTATGAATATGGAGAGGTTACGTTTTTATATTGTATATACAACGTATACTGTACATGAATTTTGTAAGAAGTTTTCCTAAAAATGTGTTGGAGTGCCTCATGTTTTAGCTACACGTTACACTGCAAAAGCTGCTGAAGCCAACAACAGCCTATGGATAACACATGGTGTATTTGCAATTGTTGGGCTTACCATAATACCCTACATTTTAAATGAGCTAAACTAAGAAACAACATACAAATGACCACATCCTACATTGGTATCCCTAACCTCGGTATAAACAATGTGACAAGATTCGGAAAAATTTGTTGCAAAGTGATTTCAGTTTTATTGAGTAATGTACATCATGTAAAATAATTTTCTGTTTTTATACACAGGTTTTCCATCCAAAACATGGCAGGATGATACCACATACACCTGCAAGTGTCGAAACCTTGACCAGGGGAAGACANGTTTTTATACACAGGTTTTCCATCCAAAACATGGCAGGATGATACCACATACACCTGCAAGCGTCGAAACCTTGACCAGGGGAAGAGATTCATTGGCCTTGACGCAGGCTCGGAGCAAGGATTTGTAAAGAATGCTGGTATTGTCTTCGCTCCGGGTAGTAACTTGGGCGACTGGGAAAATCAGTTGCAGCATATGCATTCTCACCAAAAAATATTAACATTTACTCCCGATACAACACAAGAATATGGGGAGAGCAGGGATACGTAAAAACCAGGGGGGTGTTTGGTTGCTGGAAAATAGCATGACAGTTCATATTTAAATGTATGCATAACATATCTTCTTGGCACATTTGCTTATTTTCGGTTCTACCCTATATATTATATTCTACTGTTGTTTACATTTTCAGCCACAACCTGTTTTGTACATTGACTTTTGTCTTCAGTTATAAGAAGAGGGATCATCACCATCTACCTGAATTGAATAACATTCTACCAGCATTACGTTTTATTATGAGTTTTTTTTTTTACTATACGTCCCTACAAACCAACAAAAACTTGATAACTACTGTGATGTTAGTCGTTTATGTGATATTTCTCATCGCTACAATGTGCCTTTACTTTAAGTTGTTTTTTTTTTTAATGTAAAATAATGTGTGGAATTGATTTGTAGTTGTTGCCTATTTTCTTTAAATTACCTAATTAAAATTTTTGTAATCACTTTGAGTTAACATTGTTTTCTTGCGCTTGTTTGTGTTTTTAACTTGTTGCAATAAACATGACACTTTAAATTTTCCAGTTGTGATTACTTATAAGGAAATATTCATCAGTAGTTAATGGTTTCGTGTTGTATGCCTCATTGAGCTGTGAAAAGAGCTCATAAAAGTTCAGTTCTAAGACTACAATCTTCTTTGCATTTACTAGGTATTATGCACCCTGCAATAATGATTGTTGCATATTTTCTGTGCAAGTGTTACAAAATACCAAAATTTTACAGTATTAAGATGATTGATTGTGTGAAAGGGCTACTAGAGAGGGTTTTTCGTTATTGAAACTGTGTTGACAGTACCCATGGCTTCTTGCTGAAGTGGTACTGATTTTGCAACTTTATTTCACTGCTACCATAACATTTAAACTTAGTTATGGTCAAGTGCTGCTATTGATATTTTATTCAGTGTAGGTCTGTTAAATATGGTGCGTCCTTCAGTAGGTGTGAAGTATTTCAATTCCCCCTCCCTCCACAATTAGTACACAACATAATTTGTAAAAATTTATGCTTTTTGAAATTTGAGGTAAAACACTACACGTGCTTATGGTTGGTTAACTTATTATTTACTT
>NQII01003717.1:145341-174952 GCA_002778355.1 Clitarchus hookeri
ATTTTTGCCCNTAATTTTACTAATTAATAATTTTAATACATTTTTTTGTGGTTACTAAATTTATATAAATTATTTATATTTTTGCCCTTTAACATAACAATTTACTGAATAATTATTTATGTACACATTACTATAATTGCAGCTACGTATTTCTGAGTAGCAAGTTTGCCTAAAACGTCCCACGAACAGTATATTAACAAGNCATTACTATAATTGCAGCTACGTATTTCTGAGTAGCAAGTTTGCCTAAAACGTCCCACGAACAGTATATTAACAAGGGGATCAGCTGATAATGACAGCATGAAAATAAACAACATTGTTGCCATGTGGCCGATAAGCTGATGGCAGAAGGATACGTAGTCAGATGTAAACAACTTTCGCAGGCCTGTCAAAAAGTGGCCTTCTTATATAGTACAGGGTATACTAGTATCTACTTTCAAGATAGTTAATATTCATTTGTATAAATAAACACGCTGTCATAGACATTTTCTCATGTTTTCTATCCCGTTTATCATATTTTATTTAATCTATTTTTTTCATCCATGGCATACTTCCTACTAACTGCAAACTTGAGCATACACAATAGCCAGTTCTGTCTATTAACTTTGTTTTGCCTTTTCAGTAGTGCTGTTTTCGTTATTTTTTTAAATTTTGATGATACAAGTTTATTCCTGTATGAATCACCCACCAAATGTGTTTGTATCTTGACAGAAGCTAATATTTGGTACCACACCTGTGCTATTCTCTGTAACACATAAAAACCTGTTAAATGGTGGACTGTTGCTGCAACATGCTTAAAAATGCAGCAATACTAAGTTCAGCCTCTAATAGTAACTGAGCTAAAAATTCATAGCCAGTTTATTTTATATTTGACTTTGTATTCATTAGTATTGCGAATGCGTACATTTGGCCAAAATGAAATAACTCTAAACTGACATCTGAACGTGCCTTGCATTTTTAAAAATAGTTTTGTACACAGGAAAGTGCAAAATAACTACTAGTACAAAGTGATTATAGATAATTTGACTTATTTATCCTACATGGTCCAGAAATAATTCAAATGAACTTGACAAACAATTGAATGACATTTGAAAAAATAACCGGGCTTTATTTTCACACACTTCATTAACATATTCAAGGTAAACCTTTGACCAAAAGTTATAAATTGCAGATACCCTAATACACACCGACATTCGTTTAGGATACAGAAATACTTTATAATTATACTCAAAATAATAAAAGCAAAAAATTCCAGACAAATGTGAATAAATACATATCACGTAACGTTCGAGACAAAATTGGCTAAGCCTACAGAATTACTTTGGCCTCGTGTAATTACACGTAATGAATAAAATAAAAAATTAGTAAGCTATGTATGAAGTTAGCATATCTTCCCTGAAACTGCTGAAATTCAAATTCAGACGATACATGCTATATAAAATGTTTTACTGGTCACAAAAACTGCTAACATATGTTCTTCAAATAACGGTCACTTCAGTAACAAGAAAAATGTCTTCAAGTGTAAATGTAAGTGTTGCGACACATTTATGCGTGTACTGGTATCTATAGTGAATGGTTTATTTTTAGTTTTGCTACGGATGCCGCCATCTTGTATACATTGCGCACAAAGGCACTGCTGTGCCATCCCTGGCACTCGTTTTTGTAACCTATTCAATGTGATGTGAACAGAAGCCACGTTATCACTCGTTTTAATGTTTAGGCGCTAATAGTATGTGTTTGATCATTCTGTAGGCAATTCATACTGGAAAATTTTATCACATCACAAATATACATTGATGCACATGAGAGAAAGAAAAACATGTTCCAGGGAAGTTCCACAGACATGAGAAAATGATAGCATAGCAAAATATTAATAGCGCACCAACAACAGCACTGCATTGGAAAAAGTAAAATATTTTGTTACACTAAACTACAGTATAAACACTTCTAAAGCAATAAAATGAGAAATTGATAAATTTTCTTGCAAAAATAAAACCAACAAGGGTGTCCCATCACACGCAGAATCTACTGGAATCTCGTTCACAATGGCAGAAATGGGCCATAGCAATGCCTCCTCTTTAAAAATTCACAAGAGTTGAAACTGTTAAAAGTACAAATCAGCTACACCTAAATAATTTAAAAAAACGATCATGTTATCAGATCACAATATTGTTGTCAACTTTTGAGGGAAATTTAAATTTGCTGATTTCTTTTGTGCATGCTATTTTCAGTAAGCATTGCCGCCGTGAATCCATGGCCAAACATGTTACGAACCAGCTGATCACACAGCACTGCAAATTNTTTTCAGTAAGCATTGCCGCCGTGAATCCATGGCCAAACATGTTACGAACCAGCTGATCACACAGCACTGCAAATTGAGTAATTTATTGTAACGTTTCAAATTTGGTGGTTCTGTCCAAAAAAAAAGNAGCTGATCACACAGCACTGCAAATTGAGTAATTTATTGTAACGTTTCAAATTTGGTGGTTCTGTCCAAAAAAAAAGAAAAACAGCCTTCGTAAATAAAAACCAGTATGCTTTTTCTTACTTTCAGCTTCATTGTGGAAGCAATTTTTTGGGTNAAAAACAGCCTTCGTAAATAAAAACCAGTATGCTTTTTCTTACTTTCAGCTTCATTGTGGAAGCAATTTTTTGGGTATTATTATTTTCTCTCCATTTTACAGAGATTCCTGTACAACATACATGCACTTGCATTGACGTCATTTAAGTGTCCAAATGTCTCGTAACATACGTAGATCCGTATGTGAACGTAGCTTCTTACTTGCTGGGGATGCTGGTGTGCTTTATACAAGTCGCTGTATTTATCACTGACGAGCTGAGATTTTCATGTTATCCTAANTGCTGGGGATGCTGGTGTGCTTTATACAAGTCGCTGTATTTATCACTGACGAGCTGAGATTTTCATGTTATCCTAATGTGTTGGGAAAGAAGGAATTGCATTGCCAGTGTACTGTACACAATAAATAAGGAATTCTTTGTTTTCATGTCATAATNTGTTGGGAAAGAAGGAATTGCATTGCCAGTGTACTGTACACAATAAATAAGGAATTCTTTGTTTTCATGTCATAATTTCCGATTCAAAGTAGTTATAGGCTATTCACGGTAAAGTGGACACTTTTTGAGGCCCTACTCAAATTTCCTTTCAGCCAATTTCTACCTTTCTGCCACTTTTTTATATCAACGTTGCCATGTGACTACTAAACATAGCATATACATTTCACCACTATGAAAAGTTGGAAGTCTGAAGCTACAATAAAATGTATTTATTAATGGTAAATGTCTGTTGAGGGGTCTTAAAAAATGCTCACTTTATTGTGAATAGCCTATNAATAAAATGTATTTATTAATGGTAAATGTCTGTTGAGGGGTCTTAAAAAATGCTCACTTTATTGTGAATAGCCTATACTGATAATGTAGTTTTAGAAAATTTACATGTTACAAGTTGTTTAATATTTTTGTGCTGAATGTTCATTGTATGTTACATGCAGGTTGTAAGAAGTCAAGAACACATTTATATTTTATTGTCTGTCTCATATAAGTTGGCGAGATTTTGACAGTCGGTGATTGGAAACTTGATGTATTCGAAACAAACAACGTGCCATTTACAAATCCCTGTATCAGATGATGCATGAACGAACTAAAATTAATATTACGTTGGCTATTCTGAGTGCACTGCAGACGCACATAAAACCAGCAGAAAATACGGGAATAAGAAAGAGTTCCTAGATCAATAATATATTTTATTTTACGTGGTCATAAAACAGCTGTTTTTAGTGTTAGAAACTAAACTTTGTGCTAAAGTAGAAATGTATAGGTGTTCAAAATTAAAGGCACATTAAAACGATCCGTATCCAAATGAAACGCAATTTCAAAACCTATTTTCACGTCTTATCACCCCTCTCCAACCATGCTTTCCATACGAGCCTGATATTAATTCCAAAAGCATACAGAAATATTCCATAATATTGTGAATTATTTTTTCTAATAATTTGACGAAATATATTTCAAATTTGTGTCGTTCCTAGCCAGAAGTAGAAGAACCGTTAGCTTTAAAAAGACGCAATCTATACACCTCACTCTTGACATGCTGTGCACACCATCTATAAGATCTTTTCCAAAGCATTACCAGCCAGAAAAGAATAGCGTTTGTGTGCAATACATAACTAATTTACAAACAGATACCAATAAATTATTTTTTGCAACCTCAGCATACTTTTTAAAGTAACGTACATTTCGTGTACAGCGATTTTGAGTACTAGTAATTTCTATTCGGCAGGTAAACGTTCGCCTACGTAAATTATACGCCATATTGTTCTCCCAGAAATCCATTCACTTGTTTCCGAAGAAAGTGGGACTCGCGTGAATTGTTTTTAAGCAATTCTAACGTTATTCCACTTCACATATTTCCNCTTGTTTCCGAAGAAAGTGGGACTCGCGTGAATTGTTTTTAAGCAATTCTAACGTTATTCCACTTCACATATTTCCAACTCGAATATATTAGCTGTAACCTCCAAAGTGTGATAATAGCTACAACTATCATCTCGCAAATGTNACATATTTCCAACTCGAATATATTAGCTGTAACCTCCAAAGTGTGATAATAGCTACAACTATCATCTCGCAAATGTTAACCCAAATTCACTGCCTCCAACAAATTAAAAAAGAGTTTGCAAATATTTTTTTTTGCAAGGTTATATATTTTTACTTTTATAACCTACTAATTTTCTAGACAGATGTCAGTCTAAAATACTTTAAAATTTGTTTAGCATTACAGTACAATGGCAAGTGGATTAGAAAAAACGATACATGAACGAAATGTAAACATTGGCGCTACTTTCGTCGAACTGTCAGAATCTCGCCAACTTGCAGGGGACAGACTATATGAATAAGTTTCAACCATTTTGCAAGCAGGGAATAACACATAGTGAAAATTAGATACAAAGCTATNGACAGACTATATGAATAAGTTTCAACCATTTTGCAAGCAGGGAATAACACATAGTGAAAATTAGATACAAAGCTATTAAACAAAAAGTAAATTGTAAATTTTCTATAATCAAACATTTACAATGCCTCTGAAACAAAAATTATGAGACGAAAATGAAGATTTTCTGCATAATAGGTGAAGCCGAGCCATAAGTATACGGAAGTGAAATGGTGAAAAGTAGTGTGAGCCCCAGACGCACACGCCAACAAAATGTCCTCTCGACAGAACTTCGCTCACCAATCAGCTCCTGAAGACTACCTTGCCAAAATGCAACCAAACCAATTTGGGTATAATCTAAAATGCCCCAAAGCCAATACGACTCAAGGAACCTTTTCAAGGCTGTGAGCGGCCAATGAGCAACCGAGTACGCCTACATGACAGGAATCGATTTGCCTTTTCGATACTGTATAATAAACTATTCTGTGACGCAATGCAGTTAAGAGTCTTCCGTGCAGGTTATGTGATTTTAGGACGTTGTTGACAACGATGAACACCTAGAACTTAGCACGCATTTCACTGGTTGCTATGAACCTCCTTTCCTTAAGTGATNGTTGTTGACAACGATGAACACCTAGAACTTAGCACGCATTTCACTGGTTGCTATGAACCTCCTTTCCTTAAGTGATTGAAACTACATTTATATACAGAGCATATACATTCAGAGATGAAATGACGTGGCGGTTCCTTTGTTTGGAGTTGTGAAATATGGGCGGCTCTTACGAGGTCTTGAGAACCGATGAGGGTCAAGCGAGGTGAGTATGGGCCAGCGCCGGTATGCAAGGGTGAAGGTAATGGGAGATCCCCGAGAAAACCGACCCCGCTTTTAAACGGGAACCTTATAAGCGGGTTCTACTATAGACCGTGAATTTGTTTTATGTCTTTAATAAGACTTTCATCTTGGTTCTTATGCAGTAGGTGTTTGGATATTACAACATAGTGGGAGTTGAATAGTCTGACCACTATGCCACCACGGCCCCGGTTCCTTTGAAATGGGCGTACCAATTCTCTGATTCGCTGCACGAGACTCTGAGAATGGGCATTGTCTACTGCATGCAGTGAAAGGTTCTTTATTGGCTGGACTGCCGGCTGGCAGACGCTGATTGGAGAACGGTGTTCCAACATTTTTCTGGCCTGTGACNGTTCTTTATTGGCTGGACTGCCGGCTGGCAGACGCTGATTGGAGAACGGTGTTCCAACATTTTTCTGGCCTGTGACGTCATTTTGCTTGCGTTTACTGCTGGAGTTCGCGGTTTGAATGCCTGTTTTACTTCTGAATTCTTAAGTGTAACTATGAAGGACACATTCTTATATGTACACGTTTTCATGGTGACATCTTTTGTGTACATAAAACTATAGGCTATTCACAGTAAAGTGAGCATTTTTGAAACGCCTGTTATTTGGAATAATACTCAATATATATTTTATTTTGGTCTTAGACGTTAACTTCGGAAGTATTGTAACTCGTCCACATGAAGGTAAATGGCATCGCTTACTTTCTGGTTGGCTGACAAGCTGCTGGCTTCTAGTGCGTACCGAACCACATGGCGGCTCGAGGTGTGTGTGTGCCCATAGCCCGCGATGCCCAAGGTCACAGAGTAGCAAAGAATACAGAGGCAAGCAAAATATTGGAACGNTGTGTGTGCCCATAGCCCGCGATGCCCAAGGTCACAGAGTAGCAAAGAATACAGAGGCAAGCAAAATATTGGAACGGCTATCGCTGCAACCAGTGCCTGCAATCAGTACCTGGTAACCTCCTCGCAAGCCGGCAGCCCGCCCAGTAGGGAACNGCTATCGCTGCAACCAGTGCCTGCAATCAGTACCTGGTAACCTCCTCGCAAGCCGGCAGCCCGCCCAGTAGGGAACAGTAAACGATTAACCGTGATAATCGTGACCAGATTAAAAATAAATAAGCAAATCTGTATTTAAAAACCCGGATAATCAAATTTACACATTTTTACTATNTCGTGACCAGATTAAAAATAAATAAGCAAATCTGTATTTAAAAACCCGGATAATCAAATTTACACATTTTTACTATTAATGGAAAAGTGATATTGGCTCCTAAAATCGTGATAAAATACAGTAACTTTTATGCATTTCAAAGCAAGNAATGGAAAAGTGATATTGGCTCCTAAAATCGTGATAAAATACAGTAACTTTTATGCATTTCAAAGCAAGCACAAATCACACATTTTAAGTACCGAGTGTAGTGTAATTCACAGGGCATCAAGAAGACATTGTTTATAGCCTGCGNGCACAAATCACACATTTTAAGTACCGAGTGTAGTGTAATTCACAGGGCATCAAGAAGACATTGTTTATAGCCTGCGCTAGCACCAGGCGGGTGGCATGGAGCAATAAGCTGTGTGTAGTGTGTAGTGTGTATGTGTCGCTTCCTCAACGTGCACACAGGCCGTTCCTGGGATATCAGAGTGAGTTGAAAGTTTAGAATGCGATGTAGTAAATACAACCCGACTATAAATGAGGAAAACGGGCATTTAAACAATATAGTACACTCCTCATTAAAAAATTACCCTTTCAATACAAATGCAGAACGTAACATAAACTTTTGCTAAAACAAGGAAAAACACTTTAAAAAAGTTTAAATTCATTCATTTCAAAGTTTGTGACAACCGTAACGAATTTTATGAAAACGTAAGCACTTGCCTCTATCAATAAGTGGAAACTGCTTTCTCATTTAGTCTCAATAGACTGGGTTGAAAAATCTTAGATTTCTATACATATTTAACTACTAGCAGCTTATTTCAATTTTACTGACATACACACGCCCGTGCGCAAATATGCATGCACGCATGCATGTCCCCCTCCGCACACACAAAAAAGGTTACAAATTTTGAACTGCTAAGTTTATTGTAACCATTTAAACACTGGATATGAAAAAATGTCAGAAAAGTTTAACCGTGCCTTTCTTGGGAAAGTCTGCAATTTTATTTTGTTTGGCACCGGAATTGATGTTTTTATTTATAAAACACAATGCAGAAATTTTTTTAAATATTTTTTTAACTTTTCCCCAATAGTTAAAACTGTCCTTTTACGCTTTGTTGATGTTGTGTAAACGAGCCTACGAACAGTAAACAACAACCGTGCACAAGCGATCGATAAACTTGCAAGACGTGGTGTTTGGGATGGTAACTGAGATAAGTGCAATCAGACGGGCGGAAATGGACGACTCACAAAGGTGTCTGAAACAGGCTGACAGTTTAAAGTGACAAACATCAGCTCACGCGGCACAGCGACAGACATACAAAGTACCACTGCTTGTTAAATGAAACACGTTACAGCATCGCCTTACCGCAGAAGTTACAGCAGACTTTGCTGGTTATACGCAGCACAAATAAACAGGAGCGCACTATACATATATATATATATACATATATATATACATACATATATGTACATATATGTATATATACACATATATGTATATATACACATACAGTCGGTTCATGACTGGAAGAAACTTTTGAAAATCAACCTTTGAAAAAACACCCAAGCCGTTAGCTACATGCATATAACATTACAAACAGCGGTGAGCGCGGATACAGTTATGCCGTTAGGTTGCCAGCACAAAGAGAAGAAATAGTTCTAAAATTTTAACGTAATTTATAATGTATCGCTTACAAATGGGTTTCAAAAAGACTTATATCTTATTATGCCAATTATTAATGACGTGATGCTAACGTACTTTGATTTCAATGTTTCTTGCATACTCACAAGATCACGCTCAAGGTGAAAGTAGAGCGGCCATTTGTTTACAAACCTTCGTTCCGTGTGTTGTTGGCGAGATGTGGTCGACACACGTGCCAGAGAATTGGTGCGATTATCTTGTTTAACCAATAATAATTCATTTACTGGTTTTTTTTTTTTTTTAACTAATATCCTCTCTTTATTATTTCTCGTTGTGCCGATTTCTTTCGTTTCTGATACCTGTATAAGAGATTACTCGTAGTGCGTTCTCACGTGTTTAATATTTTTTAAATTTATTTCAGGTTTGCTTAAAATTTTATTTATTGTATTTTACGTTATATGTTGCGGTAGTTTTTGTGTGCAGTCATGAGTTCTAGCAAGGTGAATAAAAGATAAGTCACCAACGCCAACAGGACATCATTAACCTCACCGAATCGTTGTATTCCCTAATTAGGCGAGGGGAAATGAAACCCTGCAACGTCGCGGAAAGAGCGGCAGAAATGTTGAAACGCTTCAGATCCACAGTTCTAAGGTATGTTAAAATATATGTAGTATTAACCATTGCGTTTGCAAGTTGTGTGTGCTAAGGTCAATTATGTTGGCCTACGAAATGTGTTTACAAGAACATAAAGAAAATTTGTTAATAACTTGATAACATCGTCGAACGTTGTCTACGTGTCTTTTTAACGTTTTATTTGGGTAATTATTAAGTTTAGGGGGCTTTTCTGTAAAAAAAAAAAAAAATAATTTCACGGAAAATGGTATATTTCCACCCCACTAATGATGCAGAACACGAATATACGACGGGCATTAACGTCCGACTAATTTCGTAACATGTGCCCACCTAACCTAACAGAACCTATCCCCACGATGGGTGAATCACTATTTTACATTTTTAAACTAACCTAGGATTGTTGGGTTTTACACTAACCTAGGATTGTAGGGTTATATAGACTCAAATGTGAGTGTATGAATCACCTAACCAAAAGGTGGTATTACAATGTGTAATTAAAAATAAAAACTACTTTGTGTTGGAATTTGTGTACCCCTGCGAGGGATTCTTCATAAACAACCCAATATATACAGTGGAAATTTATTATAAAGACAACTGACAATGGTAAGGAAAATTGCCTCTATAGTGAGTTTGTTATAGTCAATTAATTTTATATAGGTTATGGAGAGATGGTGCATTTTAAGATTCTGAAGAAGGAGCTTGTTTTGTATTTATAAGTTACATTGCGGCATTAATTGCCATTGTTATACGTCACTAAATAGATTACAGTCGATATAACTGGAACTTCCCCTACTATTAAACATATCTGTATCACTTCACTAAACATGAGAGGACATCGTAATCGATGAAATCGCAGTCATAATCTTTTAAGAAAACAATTGTGTATTAATGCATTTCCCCAACACCACTGTTCTACAGCCATTGTCTTTTAGTTATTGTAAATTATCAGTGTCATATTTTTCACTTTCAGTGCTACATAGCCAACCTAATTTGCATAATTTAAAAAGGACCATAATTCAGTTACTGGGTCAACTACAGTTACTGATACCAAAAACATACAAGGGTTTGTTTACAAATGATGTGTGACAATGTGATATGCTCTGCCGTGTGTTAGTTTAGGTTAGTTTAATAGGTGGCAGGTATTGGTTACTATATAACCCTACAATCCTAGGTTAGTTAAAAAATGTAAAATAGTGATTCACTCATCGTGGGGTTAGGTTCTGTTAGGTTAGGTGGGCACATATTACGAAATTAGTCGGACGTTAATGCCCCTCGTATATTCGTGTTCTGCATCATTAGCAGAGTGGAAATATAAGATTTTCAATGAATTATTTTTATTTTTACAGGAAACCCTATAAACTTAATAATTACCAAAATAAAACGTTAAAAATACACGTAGACAACGTTCGACGACGTTATCAAGTTATTAACAAATTTTCTTTATGTTCTTGTAAACACATTTCGTGGGCCAACGTAATTGATCTTAACACACACAACTTGCAAACGCAATGGTTAATACTACAGATATTTTAACATACCTTAGCACTGTAGATTTGGAGAGTTTCAACATTTCTGCCACTCTTTCCGCGACGTTGCAGGGTTTCATTTCCCCTCGCCTAATTAGTGAATACAACGATTCGGTGAGGTTAATGATGTCCTGTTGGCGTCGGTGACTTCTCTTGTATTCACCTTGCTGCACACAAAAACTACAGCAACATACAACGTAAAATACAGTAAATAAAATTTTAAACAAACCTGAAATAAATTTGAAAAATATTAAACGCACTATGAGTAATCTATTATACAGATTTCAAAAGCAAAAGGAAATTGTACGAGAAGGTTAGCACAAATTAAAGTCATACGTTATGAAAAATCAAATAATAAAGAGCTGATATTAGTATTAAAAAAACCGATAAATGAAATATTAGGTCAAACAAGAATCGCACAAATTCTCTACAGCACGGCCATCCGGGGGCTTATGAGAGATTGGCGTTGCCATGTTAATGTTGTTGGATGGACTCCTTGAATGTTGACACATTTCATTGCAAAGTATTGTGTCTATAATTTGTAATCATTGTGAAAGTTTTTCTCCCCCACCCAATCCCCCAGTCAAAATCAAACCTATACAGAGAGAGAGAGAGAGAGAGAGAGAGAGAGAGAGAGAGAGAGAGAGAGAGAGAGAGAGAGAGAGAGAGGCGCTAGCACTCCTTGCGCTAGTCGTCTTCGTTGGCTCCAACTCTGCATGGTGGTATACTCTATGCTCGGCTCATATCCCCTCCCTTTTATTCTCTTATTCTTCCTCCCTAGATTTCTCTCCTCTCCAGCAACATTATTTTCTTTTTCATCAAGCCAATTTATTTCAGTCGTTGCCCAGATCACGCTCCTACTATTCTATGCCCTACCTTCGCTGGAACATGTTCCTGAAGATCTGCTACAATGAATTATTTGCCAATTATCGTCCAAAGGACATATTGCAGTGATGATGCAATATGTACTTAATGTCGTCGCCTGAGTCGCTGATAGAATGAGCTATACAAAATGGTGTGTCGTGGACGATGAGTTTGTGTGTTAGCTGGGCTTTTTAATTGTTTTAATGTCTTGTGTGGCATAGATGTGTTATCTCGGGTATGCAGTAGGATAAGTATGTTTTCAAAATTATGGTCTCAGTCACCAGTCTAAATTTGGTTTTGGCTTTAACTAAAACCTAACATTGCTGTGTTTCTCCTGTTTTAACGTGTTGTGTTTAGTCTTTTTTGCTGCCCAAGGATAAATTATTTTTTTTTAATTTCATGTTCACGACTCTTGCATTCGGCGTAATCAAACCTTCAGAGATGTGGGATTTATCTTATCAGAACTGTAATTAAATGATTTACCCTGTGGCAAAATATGATTGATTAAGCCATTTAATGTGCAAAGAGAAAAAGGTGACAAAATAATTAACAATTCCAAAGATAATTAAGCTCAGTTCACATAGCAAAATAAAAGAAAATAAGTCGAATTGTCAAAATACATTAAATGCTAACAAACAAAATTAATAAATAAGAATTCGGATATGATGTCCTTAATTACAATTCTAGCTATAACTGAGGACAGGGGTTTTAAAATTATGTTCAAAATAAATAAACATTAAACTCAAAACAAACTAAAACATACACAAGTGTCTTTTAATGCTGAAATCGTTATACCAGCATATGAGTTCGAGCAGGTACAAGTATGAGATGGTATGAATCATATGGGAGCTATTATGACTTTTACAATGGTTTACACACAAACATTTCCATGTCATGATCAAAACAGATGTGCAGTTTTAATCTTTGTCCAACCGGTGAGCTACCAGCAAGTGGAGATGTCGTCACCATTCATTCTAAATTTGAAAATATCACAGAACTACATTCTAAAAACAGAATCTATTTCCTCTGATGGGACGTGGACTCTGGTGCAACCTGCTGGGGGAGTGAAGACTGTGAGGAGATCGAACACAAGCCTATTCTTCACGAATGTGAGTTGCTCTTCCGCGAGCATGTGTGGATCTTGCCATATTCCTTGGAGGTATGGTGTGTACATAAATAATTGGACGACTTAACATTTTGTTTATTTTCATGTAAGTCATGGAGCCACAACCTTACGTTGAAGACCTGGAGGGCGAAATCGTATTCAGGAGCAAATGTGTCTGGAAACCTGCTATGCTCTCATCTCCATGTTCAACTAGGCGATAACCTGTCCACACTGGTCGAACTCTTCCACTGGTGCCATGCTTCCTGCCATGACCTGTCAGTATGACATCATACTTCGGAGGAGATAGATAGGCTCTCTATAAACAATCAGTTTAGTCACACCACTGACCAACCAGGATGGCTGTGTTTCACCCAGAAAACCACTATACGAGTACGAAACCCGGATTGAGTAGTGTTATGTACTCTTACTGGAGTGGTGGAGAGTTACGGTCGTACATGGAATAATGTGATGGAGATTATCACACATTTTTTGCTCATCAACCAGTAATGTTTGAGCCAAGTACACAATGTATCGACTTGACGTGAACCGCATGTTCAAGAGTCCTTTATGCCAATTGTGACTTCCTCAACTTTTCCAGCCACCAGACACACCACACCGAGAAACTTGTGGGCACAAGTGCTAGTGCATTAGTGTTTATAATTTATTCAGTGTCAGTGTATTTCATCAGTATAATATCAGCAGTGTATTTATTAATAGTGTCCGTGTATATGGTTAATATCATTTGTTTTGTCACCATGGGAGACAGTCTGCACAGCCAGAGACATGTGACATTTTATATTTGGCAATACTGTGGCTGGTACGATGGAAACATTTAGAATAAGTATTATCATTTTTATTATGTATTGTTTTAGGGAAAATTATGTACTATTAGTTTAATTTAATTCATGTCCCTTTCATCTCATTATCTTTTTAGTGTATATTGTGTTTCATCGTTTCACCGCATGGCGTCGTATGCGCACAGGTAGCGGAAGCCGGCCCCACGCTTCCCCCCAGTACTCGTCAGCATTTCAATGGACCCGGACATGTAAGCTCTCTCGCTCCGCAGAAGCCCTAGCAAGGACATCATCGGTTGAGTTGCCATCCAGTGATATCCATCGTAATTTAAATCATTATTTTCATCTGTTTCATTATTTGACTTGCATAGCGCCGAAGGGAAAGCGATGTTATTATTTATCGGGAATTGTTAAGTGCATTCGAGTTTCACATTATAAAGACCACGCGGTCACTCGCAGTTCTGGGCCATTCAGGCCACGTGTCTGGTGTATAGTTGGTTGTACAATAACGAGTCTCGGGTAATAAATACCTCAACAAGCATCGTTCGTTTTATTCATAATTAACTAAGGTGTGTGAGGTGGCCTACAGCCTCGCCAGCGTGTGAAGGAGTGCTCACCAGAGTCCCCTAGGCCATCGACCCGAAACAACCCTACACCTCATCAGCTCACCGCAGATCTGTGGCGCCGGGCACATAAATATCACTTCAGCAACTCTGGTTACACCGCAGGTCAAGTTGGCTTTTCCACCATAGCCAAGCTTGGCCACGTCAGACTGTACCCTGCATGGCCAGTGCACAGTGTTCTACTTGTGTGAAGATACTCCGCTTCCATGCTGACCGGAAGAACTTGTAGCAAATGCTATGAGATGGGACAAGCTGCCTTTATATTCACCAGAATGTGTCACGATACCCATGCAGCCTGCACCTATGATAGTCATACAGCTAGCAATATATGATGCCTTTTCCTCCAGTCGCTTATCATCAGCATGTAACTGTACTTACTGCAAACATAGAAAACAACTGCTGAACTGGACTTTCCTAGTGCTTCGAAGAATCTATGAAAACAGAAGCCTCCTGATCTTAGTGATGACTCAATGAGAATGGTGTCAGACATTCCAAATAAGATTCCATCTCATCAGTGGTACATATGCTGAACTTAAAGAAATTATGAAGTTAATAATTAATCAGCTAATAAATATATTGCAGATTTTCCTAAAAGAAAAGGCAGTCACTTAACAATTTGTGTTTCTTGTTAAATATGTGTGTCGTGCGTAATGATTTTAAATTTCCATTTATTCCAACAGTTAAATATAATAATGATGATAAAATAAGATGGTTTAAATAGTGATGTTTGGTGTTTGGTGAGAGAGTGTGAGTGATAGCTCGTTTCGTATTGTACATTCTACGTATGTGTGTGTGTGTGTATGTAAAATAAACGTGGTTTATAGAACATAAAATTATCTTTTATATCATATGAGTGTCACATGCGCTCGGTACGTCCCTTGTCGAAGGGAGACGGATGGGTGTGCGGTGTCCCTCGAGCTGTGAAAGTGCCGGGCGCCAGCTCAGTGTTGAGCAATGAGATCGGGTCGTGGGTAATCACTCTAGGCGACTCGAGGTAACACACTGTCAGATAATAGGAAAATGCGAGCTGTATGGCCGCTGCGCACGCCCGGATTAATGAATGCACTATTGGTTATATGGAAGATTATTATTTTATTGAACACTTAACCGAACAGACATGTGGTGACCGTGTGGTCTTACAATATAACACACTAATGGATTGCTATTAATTAAGGCGCGTGACGCTGCTCTCCCCTCGGTGCTATGCAACATAACATACAAGTTAATTCGTGGATGATGTGATGATATGATTACTGAGTGTGGTTGCAGCCTCAGGGGTAGGCACTGAGGTTCTTGTGAAGTGAGAAACTTACCATGTCCGCCCGCGTTGAAGTGGTGGAGCTTACTAGGCTGAGAACTGCACCAGCTCCCGCTACCTGAGCGCGGCCGACGCCAACTGGTGGAAAGACGAAACATAAATGCGACTTAAAAATGCTAATGAGATGTAAGAAAATGATATACCTTAGATTAACATAATCAAACACAATTACCCTATACAACTTACATAATAAAACACAATTACCTTTGTACAAATACACAATAAATCAGGGTTATAATAATATTAAATATTTGCATCGCAGCAGCCACTGTATTGCCAACTTAGTAATGTCACATGTCCCTGGCTGGCTGGGTATGTGATTACTGTCTTTATATACAATAAATATGATATAAATAAATACTGAATATTTAGCTCTCAATAATAATGACACTGGTGCAATTTACACACATGGAACAAATACACTTGATAATTATGACACTAAATAAATACATATAACCCTGAATAAACTATACTGATGCACTCCGATCAATTACATCGCACTGATGTAATTATATTGGTGAACTCTGATTAATTACATAGCACTGAATACACTATCACTCTTGCCCACATGCCTGCTGGTGTGGTGCATCTGGAGTGGAGGATACTACTGCGGCAGTCACAGTGGGCACAAAGGTACCAGAGAACGCCTGGTTCATGTCAAGTGTGTATGTGTGTGTTTGCATATACCTTTAGCATGTGTTTGAGTGACTGAAGAAAACTAGCGTATTAACAGACAAAAATGTTTAAATATTGTATTTTAAGTTGAACAGTATGAATAATAAATATATTTAAAAACTAAATTACCATGTCTTAAAAATAATAAAAGTTTAATATATAAAAGTAAATATCTTACAAATGTGACTGAATTCATACATTTCATACACTAATTTGACTGCATTGTCAGATCCTACTCCCACAATAATCTCTGAACTGCAGCTTCCTGAATGTGAAATAGAACCAGTTACCACAGAATGGGAAGATGATGGCGAATACGAGCATATTTTGTACAAAAGTGTTCCAAACATTTTATTGAATTTTTTTTTTATTTATTAGGCTATGTTAGTGTACAAAAATAAATGTTTAGTAGTAAATTTCAGTAAAATAGAATGTAGATTTAGTGACACATATTGTGCATAGAAACGGCTGGAAATTTGACATTATTGGAGGAAACGTTTCAGAGTGGTGACAAGAAAATGCAGTTTTGCATGCCTTACCAGATTGAACTACTCTCATGCAGGTATTTAACTTGTAGTATCATTCTGATGTAGACCACTCCTGCATCACCTGACATAGTCACTGTCATAATGTCATCGGCCCACAGTCGCTGCATCAGTGCGGCCGTGGATGCAAGTGCAAGTTATAAATGCATTTGTTTAGAACTAACAAATGACTACTACTTACACATATTAAAAAAATATATGAAATATATATTTAATACTAAAGACAAAAATGGCTGCAATTATACTGTACATTAAAATTTAAAAAATGTTCTCTTGAAAACATAATCTTTCTACTGACTAAATATATAGACGAGATTAAATAATGAATTATTGTAAGCATGTATCTGGTTTGATAAAAATTTGGTTTTGAAACTTCAAGTATTGGAAAATGTAGCAGCTCATCAGCATGACTCGGATCCCTGGTCAGACAAATTAAGACGAATGTCATCAGCCACAGGAGTGCTTAGGCCTAACCACATCATGCGTCATTAATCAGAAGTGATCAGCAAAATAGATTCTCTTCCGACAACGAAAATTGCATTACAGTATGAATAGTGTTGCCAGCTGTCCTGTGTGTCATCGTGTGCAACTCTCATTATGGGATACATACATTATGTTGGTGGGAAACCATTCAATGCAATGCATATATTAGATGATTTTACTGTGTGCTACATATTCGAATATTACTTAACATATTTCTAGCAATGTTTGCAAATATAATGTGTCAATAGTATGCAGTAAGGATGGCTGTTAGTAATAGAGTCGGTTGCGAAGTCAGAGTATATTGTCCCATGCAGAACTGACGCACACTACAAAATGGCGGCTCGGAGAATGTTCTTCCTGATCAAGCAGCACAAATGGAGATTTTTATCTAACCATAGTTACCATTGAAATATTTCAAATAATACTCATATTTCACAACCTTTCTCAGTGCAGGATGAAGCTCTATGAAAAGATCGTGCATTTTGCGAACTGTTAAACCTGATTCCAAGCATGAAACAGGAACAGATGTATAGTGTGGCTCACATTTGGGAAATGAAGTTATATGCTCGTCTATATTGGCTATGGTTGTTTGTGGAATAGTATTTCCACAGGTCTTGTGCTGTCCTCTCACATCAGTAGGAGGAAGCTTATTGCATCAAGAATCTTGTTTAAATTTCGGGAGGCCTTATTTGAGATTTGATGCAAACTTATGTAGGAATGATTAAAAACTTCAACCCATATACTTCCTTTCGTAGCAAATACTTGAAGGATGATGTGTTTTGTTTAGAACTTTCTAATGACGGACAATGTTTAAGACATCGCATCTCTCCATTAATCCTAAAAGGTATGTATCCTGTTGGTTTTTTGTGATATCTGCTATATACAGTATGTATTTTGTTGAGCTTATCTTCAAAACTGAGGCCAACTATACATTGCTTATGACAACCACAAACCTTTTAGCCTCCACTAACAAACCTTCACTTGTCTCAAATTCTTCACCTTTCTTCGGACTATTTTCTGCATTTCCTTTTAATATAGTTCTTTGTTAGGGTTGGTCTGCTTCTTTACATTCGGTTATTCATTACTACTCGTTACTTTGTATTAATTAATTCGTTACTTATTACATTTTACCGAACCTTAGGAAAACATCATAGACTAAAGATGAGGTAGATCGCTTATACGTCTAATGCACATGTACCCAACATTAACCTACCCCAAAGGAACACTGCTGTAAAATTCCCATGATCAACAGTGATGGACATGTTTGTTTGTACCTTAATTTATAAATGACAAGCACTATTATATAAATAAAACACTTTTACCAATTTCAACTTCATAAAACTGCATTACAAACTAGCTAGAGAAAGTATAAAGACGAGGTGTGGCCAAAAAATAATTGTTATTTTGTGACTTTGTCTCGATAAATATATATGTATTCATCAATATCTATTTTGTCCCCTTCAAAGTAACCCCATCAGATATAATACACTTGTGCCAGCACTTTTTGCCAATCTTCGAAGCGCTTATGATATGTCCATTTTGGTATGGCATTGAAGTTTCCCAGGTCTTTATCTCCTCAATCGTGGCAAACATTCATCCTTTCATGGGTCTCTTCAGTTTTGGGAACAGGAATAAGTCGCAGGGGGCCACGTCCGGTGAATACGGCGACTGAGGCATGATTACAGTGTTGTTAATACAGATTCTTTGATCCATTGTTTGCGATAGCAAAAACTCGCCAAGCACACCAAAACACGTCTAACCTTTATACATGTCACAAACAAACTAACAATGTAAAATGGCTGATTTCAACATATGTTGATGACATGTGTTCCAACATAACAATAAAAACAATCGATAAACGAATTTATGTAGTTTTCGAAATTTGCAAAGTCACTTTTTTTTTTTAACAAACCTCGTAAATCACAAAGCATTTGATCACAAATCAGTTTTCTAACATAAAATCCAAACAATGCCGGTTTTCGCTAGACATATTGGGAGAATAGCAGTTCAATGTTGGGACACGGAGATTCGTTGTGAGCAGCCAGCAAGATCGGTGAACATCTTCTTTAGTCTAAGGAAAAAGTGGTGGGCTGTGAACAACGGAACAGTTATTCCAGTTTCTTTTTCGTTACTAAAAGTTTTGTACTCTTAGGAACCACTTTCACAGGAATAAATATATGTAAACATTGTAAACTCGACTCATACCATGATTTTTGCTTAACATAATAAATCTTTGATATATTATTCTGTTTATAATGTGTGTTGAGTTTTATTTTCCAGCTTTTTGGTTTTGTTGTGTGCTAATTTTTAACAGAATGCCATGCGGATTGCTGTAATCCTTGATAGGCCAATAAATCAACTAAATAAAAAAATGATGTTTATAGGATTCTCATTCTGTTTCGTATATTTACAAATCATTTGTCATTAAATTACAACTTTATAAACAACGATATCCTGACATTTATTTTGTGAGAATGTAAATTTATTTAATTTTCCCCCCTCCAATTTATTATACTTGTGAAACACTTTAAAAGTTACTTCTCATCCCTGTGGTTGCATGACATAACAATGCGCCTTTGAACTGATTAGTAGATATTCGGAACATCCATTAATACATTAAAAATATTGCTAAGGTCAATACGCTTGCGATGCATGGAACTACATTCCAATCTGATGACTCTAGAACCTAACGAAGGTTAACCTTCCCACCACAAGATGTAATGGCTGCTTTCGTCCGCCCTCCATCGTCCCCCTATTGCACGACAAGCTGGCTGGAGGAGAGGAACTCGTTACTTTTCTATTGTGCATCTTCGCTTCGTTCTTCTGCACGAATCCTGCCAAGTCCGCCGAGTCTGCACAGAAACAACCCGAGACAGTTTTGTGATAAGGTAGAAGAGTAATGAGTATATCCAAGAATAGGTTCTCGTTAATTTGGATCCTGCACAGTAAACATTACTAAAGTAACGAATCGTTACTCTTCGTCCATCCGTATTCTTTGTTGACGTTACCTCGTTTCCTTTTAGGCACAAGAATTTTCTCCTCTAAATCGGATATTTTGCACAATATGTACAAAATATTACGAGTGACACTATATTAACAGTATCGCATTAACAATAGTTCATCTGTCGAACTCTCACAGTCGCGACATACTACTTATACCAGTCAACTCAGACTCCGTATAACTTCGACAGAGAGCAACACATATTAACAATACAGTAACAGATGAAGTATGTACACGTCTTGACTAACCACGAGTGTTTCATTTACTTTAATCCTCAAGATACTTCGGGTTTTGAACCCTATTGCTTGTTTTATTTAATGTAAGTAATGCATGCTAGGTAGCCTGCAACATCTCCGGTGTAATAAATTAAAGCACAAGGTATATGCAATTATTTGTAAGTTCAGTATCTACATGCACTCTAGATCAACAGAGGACTCCAGGGCCCCATGCGCCATCGACCGCACGACCCTCATTAACTCAGGTTCACTGAGTTATGTTGCCAGGAAATTTCACAATTTTTCACCTTAATGTGAGGACCCACTTCGACACCCTTGAACCCCTGACACATCATGGTACACAAACTGAAGCAGGTGTGCAGCACGAGGACCCGCACTGGCGTAATGAGAAAGGCCTCAACAGACGCGAACAAAGATTACTCTGTAAGTTACTACAGAGGGCCGTGAGTTTGCTCCGGAAGGGAGTCTTTCTCGGGGGCGAATGAAACAGTTAATTAAAAATGTTCCAGTACGATTTAAGTCTATTGCAGTGAATATGGTTGAAGTACAATGCTGCTTGACCCTCGAGCCACGTGATGCGACCTGTCTTGATGCCCACTAATCTCAGTCAGAAGAGGGGGTGATGTGGTGGAGGCAACGGTAGTTGACCGCCGCCTGCCAAAGCAGAATGTCCCTCGACAAAAGATAAAATGAGTGGAATGAAATATATAGCCATGAAAATACATTGCAATTTGCATGACATGAATGACGGTTTACATTTACATACAAAAAGTGATAGTAGTTATGTATCAATCATTTTTATAGCATTGTGAAACATTTTTTTTGTGAAGCTTTGCCAATTCCAGAAAAGAAAATACACAAATAGAAGACTTGCAGACACTAACACATCTTAATAAAAATGTTTTTAAATTAATATTAAAACTATGTTGGTTCAGTTAGTGTCTAAGTATTCCACTGCTGGAATAAAACCACGTATCCCTATTTAATTATAAACAGCAGTTGTTAAAGACATCACTAACTACTGCTGTTTTTTTTAGTTAGAGTTACACGATACTCTAATAGGATACCTGTAACGGTACATGATTAATTATATCTCGGCGACTGCGTTGTCGGATCTTTGCACTATCAGTACCTTGTTACCATTTTGAGATTTTCTCGTATCCATTTACTGTGTTGCCAAAAATAACGGTAGTAACTACAATGTGTCGGTTAGGCCTTTTAAAGAGGTTGAAATATAGTTACCATTTGTGGCAGTGAAAGTTATTACACTGACTTCGGCATAATAAGTTGGCTGCCTGGCTTCTGGAGGTGCGGAGGGCGTGCCATACCTTGCGTAGGTAATTCCTACCTGCTACGCTTAGTGGTGTGCGGGGTTGCACAAGGACTCTGGGGGATGCCGTGCTCGGTGTCAATTCCTCTTCTTACACTCAATAGACGGATTATAATAAATACTACAAAATGGCAATTTCAGTTTACTTTCTCCATTTTCTGTGATGTTTATCTTTTTTCCACTAACCCATTCATTAGCAACAATACTACTTCATACATGGAGTTATGAAATATTTTTTGCCATTTCTCAAAAATATGCGATTCTTAATAATTACCGAGTTGCATTTGCAGCTGTAAATAAAAAATTTTTTTTTTTTAAATATCCTTTGATGAATACTGACAAAACTGTACCTGGTGCAGAGACTAATAAGTTTCATTTTGATTAGCATTGTCGCACTCCATGAAATATATTCCTCCTAATTTACAAATATTCAACAAATAAACCTATAAGCTCGTCGATATAAACCAATAGTTCATGCAATTCAAGGATTGCCTCAATCCCTAATCATGACTATTTCTTGGACATATATAATATGCAATTATATAAAACATTCACGTTTTACTTCTCGGAGAAAGTTTAGTTTATGGGATTAAATTATTCAGTTGGCCATCCTGTACCGATGGTTGTATTCGTTTGTCCGTGGTTTTATACTAGTGCTATTTCAAGAAGTGATAATTCAACGGATTGTGTTTGAAGAGTTTTGAGGTGGTAGTATGCAGTATTTGTTGTTGTTACGTCAATTGCTGTGTTCATGATTGAAAATGTTTCGTTCAAAATTGGATGTTGATAGACACGTTCAAGAGGTTTTTCGGAAGTTACGAAATGAAAATGAGGTAAGACCGCCATTTCAGTATGTAGGGTCTAACATTTTGTAAAATTGATTTAGTAGTGTTATTTTTTGTTTGCCAACAAACACAGACGACTGTTTTTGATGTGTATTGAATTTATTGGTATTACGCAAGGTTATATCGTGTGTATTGATCTGCCGGCATGTGTGATTGCCTCCATGATTGAGCCGGTCTATTTATGCACGAGACGTTATTTTTAAGGGTGTCTTATATAAATAGGAGTTATTTAATTAGTTGAGATACACGACTGCAATTGCAAATTAATTTCTCCAGCAATATCTATAGACGTCGGTCATGTGAAAAATTTAATTCATTGTTTGTAATTTGCGACACTAATTAATGATGATGGTTGTCACAGTTGTACTGATGTAGTTTAATACGCAGTCGTTAAAATGACCCGTTTGAATTCGCCAGTTAGATCACTAAAGTCAACCGTGTTACAAAGTTATGTCGCGAAATATTTGGGCATTAAGACAACTGTACTAAGCAGGAAGTCTCGAATTCCGTAACCCCAAATATTGCCGCAGTGACGTATTATAAGGCTCTTATTTTCATGCACTTTACAGTAAAAAATAGCATTTCGAAATTTTAGGCCGGTAATATACAGTTTAGGGTTTTTCGGTAAAAAAAAAACCCCCCGAAATGTGTTATATTTCCACTCTACTATTTATGCAGAACACGAATATTCTAGGATCATTAACGTATGACTAATTTCGGAATATGTGCCCACCTAACCTAACAGAACCTAACCCCACAATGAGTGAATCACTATTTTACATTTTTAAACTAACCTAGTATTGTAGGGCTTTAATCTAACCTTGGATTGTAGGGTTATACACTAACCTAGGATTTTAGGTTTTTAAACTAACCTAGGATCTTAGGGTAGCGTCGGATCAGCAATGCGCGGCCATTAATAATGGCGATCGACGTAAACTTAATATTTAGGAGGAGGTCATGTTAAAATAAGTAGAACATATTTAAAAAAAATTAACAAAATCCTAGGTTAAACCCTAAAATCCTAGGTTAGTTTGAAAATTTAAAATATTGATTCACTCATCGTGGGGTTAGGTTCTGTTATGTTATGTGGGCACATATTATAAAATTAGTCATACATTAATGATCCTAGTACATTCGTGTTCTCCGTAATTAGTAGAGTGAAGATATACCACTTTTCGGGTTCCCCCCCAGAAAAGTCCCTTAACTGCATAATTACCTCAAAATTAGAGTATCATTCACGTCTCTAGCTTCAATGGTTTACACACCTAAGTCACAAAATTAGAAAACACATTCTAAAACATAAAGAAACATGAAATAAATTCTTAAAATAATAAAATTACTTTGTTTACAGATACGAGATGTTGTAGATGCCCATCCAAGGGCGGAATAATACTGTTACCCAGGAAAAATGACCACGGCCTTAACCTAATCAAACAAAACATATGTATTTAACAGTATCAATTACGAGAATTACCCATAACATAACTTGGAAAAATCACATCACATCCTTCATAATATCCAATGTTCAAAATTGTATATTGTGTACCCTTAAAAGATATATTTATTCAGTGAAATATGCATTTCTCATTCCAAGCAAACATCTATCTTCAGATATTTCATACTTACAATATTTCATCAACCCGAAAGAAAAGAAACACGCATATTCACTTTTAAAGAAATAATAACGAACACATGACAAGAAATTCTTTATTTATACCATGAAAATATTCTATTGCTAAAAATACACAAAGCATGATTTTCAAACATTCATGTTGTTATGTTAGTTGGTGGGTACTACGGATGACATGACATAGAGCGTCACATTGTTTCCTGGCAACAGTTTTTTTACGGCGCTGTTTCTCTTCTTACGTCGGTGCCGGTAGTAACTTACAAAACTGTAATAAATGATCACTGTCTGGTCGGTTGAAGCTGCTGCTGTTTTTCTGGAACTTCCTACGTTGGAATATTGACTGTGGGATCGCCAGACGTCGCGTATATCTCGTCTTATCTCGGAGATTGCTATGTGTCTTCATACCACATCTGGGACACAATACAATTCAATCTTTGCCCTGGTATTACTACACTGTGCACCGCAGTATTACTGTTTTTATTTGATTGCATCAGTTTCACTTTAAATATGCTCACTTCTACCATCTCCACAAATTCGGCATACCATTAAGAAAGCGTTTTCTTCACAGTTCAAACGCTTCACACTTATGGTATTGTTAACACATCAATTCAGTAGTGTTTTATTCCATTGTTTTTTAAATCAACACTTTGTATTTACTCAGGCAATATTAAATCATTCATATTTCTTAGGGCAAACTATACTTGAATGAATGAGTCATTCATTAGTTTACATTGTTTACTTATGTACATATACAATACAATTAATTTTATTCACTTTGTATTATTATATAAGTTTAGTATTCAAATATTTGAGTGTCTTGGCTAGCAAACAGGTGTGCAAATAAATATTATCCCAGGAAACAGTGTGTTTGGATAACATTATTACTGGAGGTATCTTGGATTGGAAATCAAGTTTTTATTGAAATCACTAAAATTATTAAAGAATTTTGAATTTCTGATGCTTCTTAAAATATTTTGGCGATGATGAATCTCTAAGACATTGTCATTTGCAGCAGTAGTATTGGTCGAAGTCATCCCTAGATGCTTCGGTAGGCAATCTGTTTTACACTCAAAAATCAATCTGGCACTTTTTGGGCCTCTTCAACTGCCTGTATACATTTACAACTTGGAACGGATCTCTTTCATTGCTACCTATAAATTAGGATAGGCATTCTATCAAAATTTAGCAAAATCAGACAGCCCTATTCCTAAATTACGGACTGCTATCAGCAATGTTTAGTGTGTTTCAGGATCTTGTAAAACAATTAGCTTCCAGAGACTGTCACTTAGTAATTGAACTTAAAACTTCATCCTCTTAACCCTATTTTACAAGTTTAAACTAGGTTACAAATGCTTCTATGAGAAATAAACTGACGTAACATTTACATACATCTCTGTCAAAATTTAAGTACAATAAAGGTGTGTAAAATAGCTTAAATACACAAAATTATTGAAAATAGAAAATTTCAGAAACTAAAGAAAATTATCTGTGGTGAAAAATGGCTTATACTATATTAAATAAATTGATCTGGGGTTTCCAAAACTTTTAAAATAACGAAAATATTTACCAAACATACTGTTCCAAGATGCCAGAGGGATGTATCTGAGTTTGTGATGGCTGGAAGTCTAAATAAAAATTAAGGAACAAAATTTGATTTCTAATTATTTATAAGATTAAATTATCTATCTCCATTTTTACTCTTGTTATATCAGTGAGTACAAAATTTTGTGTGTGTCAATTCTAATGAAAGTCCTCAATGTGTGTATGTTGTTCGTAGTCTCTCAATTCACACTCATTAGTAACACATATGCAGTCTTTCTGTTGCTATCATTTGAATTGTCTTACAGTCACGCATCCAGTTCGATATTCCTGTCTGGCACTGTCTCTCTTCACTGCACCGATTCTAACAGTCCGCAGATTTCACTCCCGCTGTTCTCTTCCATCGCCAAACTCTCAACTCTCAAAAAAACTGTCTGCTTGGAGGCCTGTCACGTTTAAATAATCTGTTGCCCAATCTGGAAGGTTCCCCACACTCAGCCTCACTGTGAGAAGCAAGGATAATGAACCAGAAAATTCTTTCAGATAACAGCAAAAATTCAATCCACCCAAGGTCAGGAGCGCAGGTGTTGCAAAGGGTTTATCGCGGTGGCAGGCGGCAGCTGGCATTTGTAATCACAGCTCGCTGTTCTATGTTACAACTTTGACCTGCATAAATTCCTTAACTCTGGCAAGCAGGACAGGCAAGGGAATGTGATGCAGACCAGCGACACACAACGTTGCCCCCTCCTAAAGTCTGTACGTCCCGAACAGACTCTGCAAATTGCAGACTTTCGTAGAGTGCCAGTCGGTCGACGTGGGCAGCCTTCAGTTTCATCCAAGAGCCATAACGACAAATCTGAAAGACCACAGTATTGATCTTCAGAATCCTGTAGGGACCTTCCAAACATTTCTCTAGCTTAGGGTAGTACCCTGTTCGCCTCAGTGGGTTGTACAGCCACATCAGTTGTCCCAACATTCTCCTTTCATAACAGGTCTTCACTCTTGTCATTATATTTGGAAGCCTCTTGCTGTGCATGAAAAACCATAGAATCATCTTGGAAACTCTTGGTTGGTTGACCCGCTGTTGTGTTGGATTCTCTCTGATGTACCCTGAAGAACTGGTAGCTCCTGTCTGCTGCTTATTTCTCCTTCGCGAGCTCACACAGCCGAATCTTTGCCTTCTCTAGCACATCCTCCCTGGGACTGCTATCCTCAGATCCACTGCTGAGAGGTGCCATCACATCACTCGCTCCATGTCATGGGCTGCTTTCACTGATGTGTGGCACAGTGTGTGCAGGGCATCTGGACAGCACTCACGGGTCATTGTGTGCATTTTCAAAATGCTTTGTGAGGTGTACAGCTTGCAGCATCAGCTTGTTGATGTGGTGTCTTGGTTGTTGGTTATAAGCATGAAGCTCACGAATTTCTTCACGCAAGTGCTTTACTGCATTCATAGAAGCCATTTGTTAATCTCGCTGCCTCTTTTCCTGCTGCTGCTGTTGGGAGCAGTAAGCTCTCGGGTTCCCCAGCTGTTCACATGACTAACAGTCCCACTGTTTAGGTGGAAGGTCACGAACTTCTATAGCACGTACAATGGAAGCAAAGCCTACTGCAACTCCTTCCGTGTCTTCTTGATGCAGTAGTTGTCTTCGTTTACAGTTGCGGTGCAGACCCTTGTCTTGATGACTCCACCTTCAGTGTTTGGGCCAGGATGTCCCGCATGTTGTGGGGTGCTGCTAGATGCCCAGCTTGTAGTAGCTTTGTGTCGACGATGGCATTGATGAAGAAGCAGACTGCAATTATGTCTAGCGCCTCGGGGCACCCTTCCAGAGATAGGTGGACAGTCTCACGATGTCTTGCTACAGTTCCTGCAGTGGTAACGTCTACTGTTTGGCTGACCAGCCATTCAGGGTAGCAACTATCTTAAACTGGTGTTGGTACTCTGGTCAAGAAGTCTGGTTATCGTAAGGGGCTTTCCCACTCCTGACGGCATGGCACCAATGCCATAGAGCTGCTGGCTATCGTCCGAGGATGCTGCATTTTTTGAGATTTTCACAGTCACCTCACTTTTCTTGGCTGCAGGTGTGGTGGTAGTAGAACTCAGTTGCTGAAGAAATTCCTGCTATTTTGTTTTTCATTTCATTTTTGACACTCAGTCCTTTCATTTACACTGTTCACTATCACATTTTCGTTTACGCTGTCAATTTTCACGTATCCACTAACTTGTTAACACCTATTTTCCTTCCTACATTTTCATTTACAGTATATTTCTTGTCTGCATTTTCATTTAGTATCTGTTTTCTATCTACTAAATCACTTACGTTAGTTATCTGGGTATTTACATTCTCATTTACAATGTCATTTACACTTTCTTTCACCTTACTAATTTGGTTATTTACAGCTTCATCACACTATTAATGTCACTTTTTACATCTTCCATCAAGCTATTTGCACTTCTCAATTGGCTACTTAATCCCTCAATTAATGAATTAATGATCACAGTGCTTTCAGTTCTGCAGACATTTTTCTAGTTAACATTCACTGCTATGGTTGTACAAAAATCTTAATTTTGCAACCTACAGCTATTAAAATAATTTTTTAATATCACTAATTTCTAGCCTATTACCTAACTTCATTGACAATTAAATGATTCAATCCCACTTCTGACACCAGTGTTACAAGATGTCACAGGGGCATATCAGAGTTGAGTGATGGAGGCCAAAATAAAAATAAAAGAAATAAATTATGTTTTTTTATTTATTCAGTTAACTCTTATTTACAACATTAAATTATCTATCTACACTTTTACTCTTATTTTATCAGCGAATGCAATGTTTGTCTACCTGAATTCTAATGAAAATCCTTCTCAATGTTTTTCTAATACTCATTTAGTTCAGAAACATTATCAATACATGTTCAGTCTGTCTGTTGCCATCATTTGAAGTGTCTTACACCCAAACTTCCAGTTTGAAGTCCCACCTGCCAATCTGCACCGATGCTAACAATTCAGTTTTCACTCCCGCTGTTCACTTTCATCGCCACTCATTGTTCTGCTGGCTCGTCTGTAGCTTAAGGTTGCACAATCGCCCAAACTCTCAACTCTCAAAAACTGTCTGCTTGGAGGCTTGTCGCGCTTAAATAATCTGTTGCTCGATTTGGAAGGTTCCTCGCACTCAGTCTTGCTGAGAGAGGCAAGGAGGATGAACCATAACATTCTTTCAGATTACACCAGAAATGCAAGCCACCCAAGGTCAGGAGCACGTGTGTTGCTAAAGGCATATTGTGGCCTTTGTAATCGCTACCAGCTGTTCTTACATTACAACTCTGACCTACAAACATTCCTTCACTCTCACAAGCAACACGGGCAATGCAATGCGTTGCAGACCAGTGGCACGTAACAATACTGTTGACAAAATTATATAAACAACATAAAAGTTGGTTCCTCTAAAGTAATTTCAAGATATTGTGTGATGAATTGAAGTGCATACAGATATGGTTTTTATTTGTCATATTTGTGTGGGAATTTTTTTACAGGTTGCCATTACCGTGTGTTAAATAAAGTACATATTTTATGGGGAAATAATTTTAGCAGAAAATCGTATACCATTATTTTGGCTTGGATATTGAAATATGGTGTCAAGTCTTTACATAGTTTTAATGTTTATATTAATTTTGTTTCATTGGTTTTATTTTTTATTTGCTTTCTGATTTTCACGTTAGAGGTGTGGTAAGGTTGGCTGTAGGGGAGGAGGAGTCTGAAATGCTTACAGTACAATCAAAACTTAAGTGTTATGTGAAAAATTTAACAGAAAAAAAATTAATGTGCTAGTCAGGAAGTTTCAGCTAATTGTCAGGAAAAGTTGGGGG
>NQII01003717.1:174966-229966 GCA_002778355.1 Clitarchus hookeri
GAGTGCACCCAGGGTGAGGTGACACCCTCATAATGACGGGCTTGCAAGCTGGGACCCGTAGGTGCCTGTCATCCCTGGACATGACATGAGACCCTAGGATGGAGAGGTGCTGGACTGCAAGAGAAACTGGAGCGCCCCGAGAACCTGCCGGTAAGCGACATTGTCTAGCATGATTTCCACAAGCGAAAATCTGGGAGGGAACCCACCAGGGGTTGAATCTGGATTGCAGTGGTGGGAGGCGAGTGCCCTGGCCACTATGCCACCGCTGCCCCTAGTTCCATTTAATCTATACAGTATTAACCCCTCATTATTTACTGTCTTCTGATTTTGGTATCTTATTTATTTCTGTTCCAAAATACAGTTTTACAAAATGGTAGTAATTCTCAAATTACACAGGCTTGTGGCCCATTTTAGAACCACAATAATACCTCTTTTTTACTTCATTTTAAAATGCTGGAAAATGATGGTTGCTGCATTAGTTGGGAATCACCACTTAATACTAAACATTGAATTGTTTCTTTTTATAGTTTTTTTGTTTCAGATATGATAATGTTGGTACTTGTTTGTGTTTTCAGAGGAACCTGCGCAGCTATAATATTGCAAAGTTGTATTATGGAGTGGGTGCTTACGAGATTGCCAGGCGTTATGTTTCCAGCTATTTGTCTGTGCGAGACAATTCTCCTGAGGGCCATAAGCTGCTGGCCCAAATCTATGAGAAGCTGGGTGTGAGTGATAGGGCGCTTGCCGAGTACAAAAGTTCACTGGAGTTGGACAGCAAACAGCCTGAGCTTGTGCTGAGAGGTATATGTGGTTCACTATAAACTAAGCACTCTTGAAATCAGCCCATAAACAAATCACTGCCTGCGACTGCATATATTTTAGCATATGCAATGACCACAATACTCTCAGATAACTACGAGAAGTAGTTCCATATTTTAACCTCGTGCTAGTTGTAAAGTAAAAAATTTTTGTCATATGCAATTAAGTTTCTTTTTAATGCATGCAAATAAGAATAAAATTTGGAGTGATTGTAACATATTTATGTTTCTAACTCTTTTCACACATCACCATGCTACACAATATTCAAGTTAGCTGGTTCATTGTTTTGTTTTGGTATTTTTTCTGGTCAGTGCTCTTGTCAACAAAATAGCGGTACACCACAGTGATTTTGTGTCAGTTTGCAACTCTTGAAATAAAGTATTCATTAAGGTAATAAATAAAACCTTTTTATACATGTTCTGCATGAAGTCGCATTGTTTGTTATTGATTTCTGCTGTATCTCCACATAGTTTCTTGTCCCAGAAATTCTTGAAATTTCAAATATACAGACCTGGAAAATGTTCTTCTTGCAATTAGTCTATAAATTCTGGACCTAGAATAAACTTGAAGAAACTTTGGAAGTGTGCTGTATTATATTTACGATCTGTGTTACAATTCTGAAAGCTTGAATAAATGTTTGTGTTATTTAGTATTTACGTGATTCCCAGTTTACCAGTTATTACCTAGACATTAGGGTGGGTCACTTATGTACAGGGAAAAAAACACTTTTTCATAGGGCACAGTTAGAAAACTGTGCCAAACGATGTCTTCAAATAGCATATAAAGTTCGATTGCAATCGGAGTTCATCTTCTGCCTCCTGATCCATCTCAAAATAGTCAAAAAAAGTTGTCAAAGGCCTCACAGTATGGTGTAGGTAATCACTCCAGTCAACGATATGTAAAAAATGAAAATACTGAGATTGTTAGTTTAGTAAATGTTTAATAAAGAGAAAAAATATGTTTTAAAGCATTACACAAATAATTATTACAATAAAAGGTTAAATAACAGCAAAATCTTTCTCGCTATCGAACTTCAGCATTGCTTTTCGTGACTATTTGGGCTTTTATGAAGCCTTCTCTCTCACTTTTATCATATAAAGTGATTGAAGCCTCAGTCACAGCTTTGACTGCTCTTTCGACTGCTTGCGTACGACATGGTAGGTGCAATAAAGGCAGTTCTTCTTCTCCTTTTTGTTTGATAAACAACAGGAGTTATTCTTTGCTCACATGTTTTAATATTGGCGGTTCAGTAATATTTTCCTGCCAATCCAAAAGGTCGTAATATGATGATGCATCAAAGTTCAATTTTGGTAGCTGAAACAGTCGCAAGCTATTTGATGTGGTCCTTCTGGCTTTCAGAAATCGACGGGCTGCTAATTCACGAATGTGCGGTTGGGGGTTGGTCAGCATTGCAAGCAATAAATTTTCCGGGTGTGCGAAATAGCTATTTCTTTGAAGGACTGGGTCGGCAACTGCTTTCAAAGTTGTTGATAAATATCGGGTTTGCTCAATGAGTTTGAATAAGTGTCTTGCTCCATCTTTACAGCTGGGGTGGGATTTGACAGAAAACCATACCGGAGCGTAAGCCTTGACAATATAGGTTGCAAGGGTAGTTAGGTTTTCAGAGGGAGCGTCCACTAAAACATACAGACGGAGAATTCTGTTGGCACGCATAGCCATTGGGCATGGGACATTTTGCTAGTGTTCCCTAAATCATTAGGAAATATGCCTGTTGAAACCACTTAGACTATTCTGTACAAATATTTCTGGTCGGTTCTCATATGTTTAGCAGAAAGCTCTGGTAAGTCTGTGGGAATAGGTTGAAACTGAATTACTGGTCTTTTTTTTTTTCTCTCACATTTTTAGAGTTCTTTCTTTCCTAATAGTCCCTGAAAATGTCTGTGGTCCGGATGTACTACCATAAATGTATTGAAATAGATGTCTGAATGGTAGTTCATTCACATGTAATAAGCATATAATCCACTGCAAAGGTTTACCCAATCTTTTTTCAAGTAACCTTAAAATACCGCCATATTAGCCTACAGTCACATTGGTTCCATCACACCCAATTGCCATCAAAGATCCTAAAGATATATCTGCTTTCAAGAAAAAGTCGGCAATTGCTTGTTCTATGTTTTTCGCACTGCCAGAAGTAGGTGCGATGTAACCCAAGAACTTTGATTCAGGTTCCTTAATCAAAGATATGTGCTCTTCAATTATGCTTTGCCTCTATTTTCTCCCACTTTTTCCAGATATAATCAAAGTTTTGTCTTTTCGTCCGTCGAAGTACAATGCAGGTATTTGTAAACCTCTTTGTTGTGCAACTATACCTTTTATATTTTTTTTTTCGTTCTCGACGCAGCTTACTTTTGTCTATAACTTGAGAATTAGACTCTTGAAGAACTACCAATGCGATGGCTGCCCCTGCCCTATTCGACACTCCATATATAGCACATGTTTTTGACAGTAAACCATAATCAACTGGCAAATTGGAATTACTATCCGGTTTAGCACTTGAAGGTCGCAACTGAAGTTGGGTTTGGTCTTTACAATCAGACTGGCTACATTCTGATGTGCTGCTCAGCTCCTCCGTACATTTTTTGGCTACTTTTTGACGTTTACTCAGAGTTTTTTGTCGCAATAGCTTTCTTTTCAGTGCTTTTGTAATTAGGCTTGTTGTGACAACATCTATGCCCCCTATCAACATTTTTCTAGTCGTACATTGAATAGTCTCTATTCCTTTATAAGTGGGTTCTTTTTTAGATTCCCTCTCATGTTTTATCTTGTCGGGTCCACTCATAACACTTCATGATTTCTTCATACGTTGGTAACACATTGTCTTTTAAATCACATATATCACCGAACAACGCACATTTCCAATTGATACGAGTACGATTCATGGTTAAAATGCATGAGAAAAAACAAAACAAACAACCACACTCTAGTTGTTATTGTCTCAAATTGTGTGTCATTTGTCGCGTCTAATGCCTCCCTCCCACTCCTCTCCACACCTTCCTGCTTAGTATTAGTAAAACAAAGTATATTTTTCATTCAATTTGATGTTAATCATTTGTATAAAGTATTTCTATATTATTATTTTTTTATTAAGAAAAAATCTCAAAACAATTTAAAAAAAATCTTTAATCACAATTCGGAGGCAACAAAACTCAATAGAACGTAATAAAATTTTTCGTATGGATTACCAACACCATTTAGCACCTTTCAATCGCTGTGCCCTTTACAATATCTAGAAATAAAAACAATGCCATGAAAATGTTCTATACTGCATATAAAACATTCCTTGACTGTTAGAAATATGTTAAAACAGTAGTCTATCCTACTGTTAAATTTGTATGAGCCAGTATATTAAACAGTAAGTACTAGCTTGCACAATTAACCTTCAAGGTAAATAGGAGCCGCGGTGGTTGAGAGGTTATTCTGATCGCTTCCCACCAAGGTGAACTGGATTCAGTCCCCGGCCAGATCACTCCCAGATTTTTGCATGTGGGAATTGTGCCTGATGATGCCGCTAGTCTGCGGTTTTTTTCTCGGAGATCTCCAGTTTCCCCTGCCCTTTCATTCCGGTGCTGCTCCATAATCACCTCAATTACCCTCATTGGCTCTCGATACCTTGCTGTTACGAGCCGCTTAAATCCTTTCACTCACATCAAGGTAAATAATGTGGGGATAAATTAGATCCTCCATTTAATGTGTTGATGCAAGTTTGTGAAATACATTGTCATCAGCCAGGTATTGTGTTTTTCGTATTCTGGTGAAGTTACATTTGTATCAGTGCAGGTATTTAACTTTTATAAGGGAAAAGTGATATTTTTTCATTAGTAAAGCAGGACGACTTAGCGAACGTTAGCTTAAAAATCTGTATGATTGGACTAATTTTCATGAAACTTGCATAGTGACCTGTATTACTGTGGAAGTATGCTGTAAACATTTAGATTAATTCTGTTAAGCCATTGAGTTTCCTGACAGTTGTTTTCATTACTTATAATTAGAGGTTGGACGATACCATGTTGTCGATACTCAATTCTCTGAGTAAAAAAATTTCAATAATGCGTTCAAATTTTGGTATACTAGATTTTCATTGTTCTCAACCAAATTTCTGATAGTTTAAAATCAAAGAAAAATCACACAAGGTAATATTACAGATGATAGAAACAAATTTAAAATTAGTATAAACTTAACATGTCAGTGTTGAAAAATTATAATTATTTATACGACATTAAAAAACATGTCAGGCATGCCAATTTTTGAACTAAGAAAGCTTACAAATTTTTATTTAGAAAAACAAGCATTACATTTTTTCTGGATTAAGTCAGATAGGGGAAATGTGAGAATTGTTTATTGCCGGATGAAAAACAACAATTCTTCTGCTACTGGTAGTACGATATATTAATTATTCTGTTTTTTTTTTGCGTTGGTTGTTTTCCCAGATTGTACACTCGTAAAATAATATGAAATATCAGTTGTAAACACTAATGACATGTAAAAAATTGAAATGTATACTTTCATTCAGAATACCGAATTTAACCTATTGCACACAAAGTTTTATTCACAAATCATATACTGTAGGCCTAAGTTTACTGTTTATTTTTCACTATTTATTACCTTTACCATCAGAAAAATAATGCTCATAGAGGGCACAAGTCTCGATTTGCAAAAGTGAGCCAGAGTGTAAATTCATTTATTGACAGTTCTAGAAACGTAGCGCCACCACAATGTATCCTAGTACCACAGCTGCTCTGTCTGTGAAGAAAACAATACATATAAACAAATGTTTTGATCAATTTAGGTTACCATTTCAATCTACCTTATTTTTGTTATGTCTAAGTAATACATCTGGGGCTCCTTTAATTTTATTTCCTGTGGATTTTATGAGGTTGGGAGAGACTTAGTTTAACGTCTTTCATGAGACTGCGTTGTTTTGCACGTCTTTCACGAGAAGGTGTTGTTTTGCAAGTCGTCTTAAGAGACTATTATGTTGAATTACATATTATTTTAATGGGCGAGTGGAAAATTTGTATTATGTTGAATTACATATTGTTTTAAAGGACGAGTGGAAAATTTGCTCGTATGGAAGTAACATTCAAATTATTATAACCTCGCCGAAAGAAAACTCTATAAATATGGAACTTATGCCGGTTTGAATATTTAACCCATTCGGGACGTAAATATTTTTGGCAAAGTTTGATTTCCATGCAATAAACTTGTTATTTTTACACTGCAAAACAGAGTTGAAATGGAGGTTTTTAGTCCACATACATTTCAAACATTCTAATACCCATTTTGAAATACTGTAATGACGCAGTATTCTTAATTTTCGGGACTCTCGTTTCATTTTTCTTTAGCTTTGCTAAGCTTCGTAATATTTTTATCTTTTTCAAAATTAAAGCCATGGTGGTTTGTTTACAGTGATAATTCGTTTATCTGGCATACATTTGCAGTTTTGTTTCAAAAGTTGGAGTTTTTGTTAAGCGTCAGCATTATTTAGAAACTTTCAGACTGCGTTGACAGTTTTAGTTCTGTACAACACAGTTTCGATAACAAGGGAAGAGCATGCGTGGCAGTGCACGCAAAGCCCTTATCTGAGGAGCGGAGGGTGATAGGCAGCACAAGTACACGTGTGCCTGTCGCCCTTGAAGTCAGTTGGAAGTCAGTCGCCACTCAGTTCAGTTGATATCGAGCAGTTGTCTGCTCGCCTAGACCGCGTCGGGCGTGACGCAAACCCCCCACACCGGCACACTAAACCTTACTAGATTATTTCTCCGCTGGTGTGGGAGGTCGCTGCATTGGTTATTTCTTCGGGCAAGTTTTAAGAGCTGATATAATTCGTAAACGACTGTGGCGCTGTTATGCACTTGTATGTTTATCTGTGAACGTTTCGTACTCTGCATATCTGAACTTCGTATGTGAACCGTGTCACATAACCAGTAAATAAAAGAATAGAACAATTACACCGGAACTTGATTTTATTTCATATAAAATTGGCGTCCATTTTACAGTCTCTCGTGTTAATCCGCGTCTACAGCTAGTCGAGTGGAAAGTTATCGCCGAGTGGCAACGTAAAGCCGGCTATAACTTTGTAACTGTGCGCGTGCCAACGTTACAATATGTTATTTATAATACACACTAACTTACTGTTTGAAACTCCTGAATACATGTAGATCTGTTGCAATCCTTATACACGTTTCTCTGCACAGATGCAAAAATAATTACAGAATCATTCACTAAATAAGACACTTCGCCGGTTTTCCGAAACAAGTAAACTGTATAACAAATATAAACGCAGCAGCTTTGTGACAGTAGGGAAAATGGCTAACCAAGCCATACATATGAAGTACGTTAAAAAAAAAGGTGACTTTTCAAAATTTGTGGGCTACATACATTTGACTATCAATTGGTTTTTTTTTTGTTATGTTGGTACACATGTCCCCAACATATTTAGACATTATCAGCCATTTTGTGTGAAAAATAAAATTAAGTGCTCCGACGCACATAAAATGTTGACTGCTGCATTTGGCAAGTCTACTTTGAGCAAAAAAAAAAATCTTTATAAGTGCTACAAGCTCTTCACAGAAGGCAGAGATGATGTTAATGATGATGCCCGCCCTGGATGCCCCAGCACGTCAACAACCAATGAAAACGTTGAAGCAGTGACGAAAATTGTTATGGAGAATCGTTGAATCACTATTAGAGAAGTTGCTGAGGATGTCGGCATATCGGTTGGGTCATGCCATGCAATTTTTTCGGATGTTTTGGGCATGAAATGTGTGGCAGCGAAGTTTGTTCCAAAATTGCTAAATTGTTATCAAAAGCACTGTTGTATGAGCATCTCTCAGGAGCTGTTGAATGACTTCAACGACGATCCAGAGTTGCTCAAAAGGGTCATAACTGGTGACGAAACATGGGTTTGTGGTTATGACGTTGAAACCAAAGCCCAATCATCCCAATGGAAGAGCCAAGACCGAAAAAAGCATGCCAAGTTTGGTCAAATGTGAAGGTTTTGCTCACTGTTTTCTTCGATTACAATGGCGTGGTTCATAGGGAGTTCTTGCCAAAAGGTTGTACAGTCAATAAGGAATATTACCTTGAAGTTATGAGCCGTTTGCGTAAAGCAATACGAAGAAAACACCCGGTTTTGTGGCAAAACAATTCATGGTTTTTGCATCACGATAATGCACCTGCTCACACATCGTTGCTTGTTAGTGATTTTTTGGCCAAAAACAACACGTAATCATGCCTCAGCCACCGTATTCAGCGGACTTGGCCCCCTGCGACTTTTTCCTGTTCCCAAAACTGAAGAGACCCATGAAAGGACAGAGGTTTGCCCCGATTGAGGAGATAGACACCATCGCTGGACGAGCTCAAGGCCATACCAAAAAGCGTATATCAGAAGTGCTTCGAGGATTGGAAAAAGCGCTGGCACGAATGTGTTATATCTGAGGGGGGTTACTTTGAAGCGGACAAAACAGACATTGATGAATAAATAAATATTTATCGAGAAAAATATTAAGTGTCACCTTTTTTTTTTTTTTTTTTTAACAAACCTCGTATGTCTATAATAATACATTTCACACATTGAATAAATGTATCAATTTGCACGTAGCAATACTCAATGCTTTCTATACATGCCAGTATCGAGGTATCAAATGTCCCATCTCTACTCATCATTTAATAGCAATACCAGCTATTTGCTTGTGCATAGTTTTTTTCTAAATATTGATTTGCTAAGTATTTATGCATTGTAATTTTACTTGTAAATGTTGTTGAACATAATTCTTAGGTTTTTTAATGATTAAGGCACATTGTTTTCTGTATGAAGGAGTAAATACACTGTATTATCTTGAAGAATGCATTTTTTATGAGTGACACGTGTATATAATAAGGGAGCGTTTCAGCTTTTGACCCTTTTTAAAGGCGAATGTTCGAAACTTCTGGAGTTGTTTTACAGGAAGAAGAAGAATTGTTTCACTCTTCTGTTATTCTGTTGACAACTTAAACCAAACATATTTTCCTATGACCTTTGAAGTGTTGACTCAAGTTAAAATAATTAATCTATATCCAAACAAAGAATCGTGAACATCAATCAGTTTTCATGAACTAATATTATTTACTGAAATTACACCCGGCACAGAAATACTTGGTCGCTCAATGTCAGCCTATCTGCGAGCAGTACCAAACCCTCTTGCCATATTTATCAAATTTCCATCCCATCATAATAAGTGAGTCGTAAAATATGTATCTCAGAATATATAATCGTATACACAAAGAGGAACATTTGAATATGGTAGACAGAAAATATATTTTTTAACTAATGAAAATGCCAGAGTCGAAGAACTGCTAAATTTTTACTTGCGCAGCAAAAAGTTATGACACTTAAATTTACATATTAGCAATGACTATTATATGTAAATGTAATAATTATAATTTACTTGAATATTGCATGTAGCATAGAAAAAATAATTCAACTATGTGCTGTAGCTTATACTGTAGCACAAAACTCATCTTACCTGTCCACATAGTTGGACTATCATTCCTTTCCATTACATACTTCTGCCAGTCATACGATTTATTACAAGAAAAACATACACTTTTCTACAATTTTGTTATGGAACTGGTTGAAACTGCATAACCTATTTATTTTTTTTCCTATAGCTACAGAAATTTTTTGTCTGATTAACACATGATCTTAAAATTCTAATACCTTCCTCCTAAGTTAATCTTTGTTCAAGTCATCAAGTTCTGCAACTTGTCTGTTGACAGTTTTTTCTAGGTAACACTGTAACATTTCAGATATTTCAGAAAATACCATTAACACGTTGGGTGCCGTTTTCAATTAAATTAGATATGCAAAATTTCTCAGCTTCAAAGTGTCTTTTTATTTTAACTTTTATCTTTCCAGCAAATTCCACGAATTATTCATCAATATTCTCAAATACAATAAAATTCAATATTCCTCATCATTCAATTATCAATTCTTCATTCATATTGTAAGAGGCACGTCCATAGTTGGAGGTGGTGAGAATTATTCTAAAGGAAAAATTATATTCTATTTTACATCTCCCTTACTTATGTTGTCTCCTGTCCTCTGATTGGCTGTTGTCTGACCATGACACATCTCTCCGCCAATCAGCAATGGTGAGACGAGAGACAACCAGGATAATTTTATTTAGTACTTTTGTTTAATAAACATTTAATTCTGGCTACCCTCTAGAGAAGAAATGAAAATTAACTGAATACTGTGTAGAAACAAATGAAAATTACTTGCACATGATCTCTGTCAAACTATTAAAATAACCAAATTATATACTGTTAACTCATATAATAAAACTTATTTTGGAATAATATTAAATGAAGTGACAACATAAACAAGTACTCTTTAATTATATATAATGAACATGTCTATGATCAATGGTAAACATAACCAAGAAAATCTGCAATGTTACAACACTAATATTGCCTTGGACGTAGATGCAATGCTGCTCTTCCCCCTTTCTTGCTTATCTGTCGCACTGCATGCTCACCTGACATCACACGTTCTTGCTTTCAAACTGTTAATTTGTTTAAAAATTTTACTTCTGCCAAATTCTTTAATAATTTAGTATGAAAAATTTTACACTAAATAATATAGATACATCAACCTTGTTTGTGAACATGTGAACAACCATTTTTCTTTTGCAACTACCGGAGCTAGCACAAGGTTTACTAGCGGCACACCTACAATGAAAACTTCATACACAAAAGAATCGTTGAAAGCCTGTTGCCATGCTGAGACTAATGGCAAGCCAATGCTGGTGGGGATAGGCAGCTGTGCAACAAACTATTTTGCGCATGAGTAAGACCTTATCTGCTTCCAAAGCAAGGTATGCACATAAAGATAAATGTACAAAGTAGGTTTTCTCTCGGGTGAAGAACGAATAATATCCTATACTCTGAAAAATAACTCTATGTTTATGCCACCTCTCATTCACACTCCTTAATAATGCAAAAACATGAACAGAGAATGATATATGTAGGATTTTCATGTAAGTATTCAGCCAAAATAAGCATATTGCAAAATGCCATTGAATTTTAATGAAATCTTTCACAATTTTTTGAGTGCATCTGAGAAACATTTTGTTTGACTTGCTGTGACCATAGTAACACTGCGAACTAAGTAAGAGCTCACAGTCGTTATAGGCTACTGGCACCAGCTAGTGGGAGGAGTGCCGCTGATAGTGTCCTTGAGTGGCCAAGAAGTTCTGTGCCTTTTGTAATGTGTGTGTGTGTGTGTTGTGCTGCATGCAATATACGTTTGATAAGTAAGCAAACAACATGCAACCGATGGGTCGAAACTTAGCAGGGCTTTCTAAAGTGCTTTCTTTACTGTTAACAGCCTTCACACTTTTCCATGCTGGCCATCTTGTATCTAACAAGCTCTTCTTGTGGTTTTTAGTGTCAAAAACTGTTTTGATTCATCATGTTTCCTCTGATTTCACGTTTAAAACATGTCAATAAGGTTCTTTATATGCCCTAGTGCCAATTGTGTGTGAGATAAAAATGAGATGCATATATGTTTAGTATGAAATGTTCCCATTCATTATCATTGCAGTAGTTTCTGGAATGAAGCTGTAATGAGAACGGCATGGACAACTTATGCTGGAATGAGGTTAACTGTGTGTTTGCATGGTAGTTTGTTTTGCGCATTTTCCACATTGGGTTACTAAATTTTAGTCTCAGTTTACAGGTTACATTAGCAAAACCACTGTAAACTAATTATCAAAATACTATCCAATTTGCTTTTTTTTGTTTTGATAAAAATTCTGAATTTTATGCTTTTGTGTTGGCGTCACACTCTTGGTATGAGTACCATTGTCTTTGTTTATGTTTTAACAAGATGGTATTTGTGAAGGTATAGACTGCTTATATCACTATGTCAGACATAAAAGGCCATAAATATTATGCTTGTGTTAAAATAGTTGTCCTTTTATTGGGTGTAAGGGTTTGTCAGTGATTTTTACACATGGTAATGAGTGTTGACACTAATTACTGGCTAGTAATGAAATGCCCAAAAGCTTCAGTGTTAACTATTCATTTTCATCTTTTTGTGTGTTACTGTTAACCCACTGACCAATCATTGCAAAACTGCCTTTTGAACCAGCTGTTTTCACTTTGTTGAATAATTTGTTTGCAGTTTGTGAGTTGCTGGTAGAGATGGACATGCCCATTGACAAGGAAGGGGCCAGGTACTGGTGTGAGCGTGCTGACACACTCTACCCACACCATCCAATTGTGTTCAAACTGAAGGAGCACTTGTTTGCAGCTCATGGCAAGAATGACTCTGCAGAGTTGGAAGCACTCATTGCTGGTAAACAAATTCTTAGTTTTTAAGTTTGTAAGAAGCTTGTTTACTGTATTGTAAGCATCCTTTTTTTTACAAATTTGAATCCATCAAAATTACCAATTATAATATTGTAAATTTATGTTTACTTTTCGTACAATGGAACATGAAACACAAATCAAGCAATGTTTATTTTTTAAACTAATCATAAATGTTTATAAATCATTGTTTGTATATGAGAGTTATTTTAAGTTTTTCGTACACATAGTAAAACAAAACAGTGTTGCAAACAAAGTTTAATAGCATGTTTACAAGTGCACCGAACCCAGGCACAAGCAGCCAGTCATGTGGCTTTCTAGTGACAACCCACACATTGTTCACGCCTGTAGGCAGGGTCAACATGAATGAAAGGAAGCCAGCATTAAGTGGAGTAGAGGTACACGTGTCATTCCGGCCAGCCCGCAGAATGTGTGGAGCGGAATGAGCTGGAGTTGGAGCAACAATGGAATCAAGATGGGAAAGAAAACTGCAGTCCCCCCAGTTGCCCACATGAGAATCTTTGTCTGAAAATTTTCCTGCTCACGGGGACCTGGGATCAAACACGTCAGCAGTGTGAGGCTCTAACCATTTGAGCAACATACCAGTATACTTATAAAGTAGATTTCCTTGGTTTTCTGTCTGATTAGTCCATATAAGACATTTCATATAGTTTTACATCAAGCTTTATTCTAATTGTTTATACTTGGGCCACAAAAATTATTTAAACAATTGGTTGCTAGTTGTAAATGTTTTCTAGGGATGTCAAATTCTATTCCTCGGTACCAGCGATTCTTGAAGAATCGTATAGTAGAGAATCGGAAGTCTAAGAATTGAAGCAATAAAAACCAATTGCTACAATTACATAATCTTATCACCTATCAAAGACTGTTTAAAATTACGTGATTTATGCCAGTAATTAAGTCACTCTTGGAAGCTTATTTTGTGCGTGAAAATATAAGATGTGGAAATAATCTGAAAATAAAAGTGTACTGGCAGTGTTCAAATTCACCATTTAGTATTTAGTAGCTTCAGTACGGTCGTGATTTGGATGCGATATGGTAGTTTTGTATTTCAGCAAGTTTCTTTACATACTAAAACCTAGGGGTTTGCGGGTACCACACTTCTGGAAAAGTTTAGGGAGTTCATAACAATTTTCTTGTCGGGCGGGAAATAATTTTTTTCAGGTATTTTTGGGGAAAATTTATGTTCCCCGTCTGTAGGCTGTTCCAACTAAAATACAAGTCTGGTTTTGTGTGAGTAGCTTTGTATTGACTCTTTACGTGAGCGATTATGATTTAATGAATCAAATCTTGTTGAGAAAATTTAGATTCTTTCGCCTATTCTAAGATTTTAAATATTATTACATAAGCTAAAAAAAATGATGTCCGTCATATATTATGTAATGTTAACACTAGGGCTGAGCCGATACTGGTACCGATATATTGAAACCGCCCGATATCGTAATTATTGGAATTGTGCGCAATTCATGTTTAAATCGCTGATATTATAACCAATATTTTTCCCTAAGAATCTAAGATGATGCTATTTTCAACTTGCCGTTATTGGAGTGGCTTAGCTCACTATTTGGTTTTATTAAAATAATCACTATTTTTAAATTGGTTTTTACTAAAGTACCCAACTGGCTGTGTTTATTTCCAAAGCTAAATTAGGCACGTTTTGCACGATTGTTTACAAAACATGTATACAACAAAACAATAGTAGCCACCATTTGCATTTACTGAATTTTATCTATGGAGGCAAGCTTACGGCATAAACAAAACTTAACATTTAATCAGCCCAACACATGTATAATATTAACAATAATTAATATTTACGATTACCTCTAAAAATATTTTGTCTAAATTGTTTCACAACAAACCGCACATATGGCAACACATAAAAAAAAAAATTATGTAATCTTGTAATGTTGGTTATATGCTGCACATTACTGCCGCCTAGCGGTGCCATTCCGACAGTTTGCCTATTTTTTTTGTTTATTTTGTTGTCTTGTTTGCTGTTGCTGTAGTAATATGACGGTGTTAGGTTAGGGCATGAACGTGGTGAAATTATTTACGTGTGCCAGCTATAAACAAATGCTATGGCTGGAAGAAAAAGTGTCTTGTGGAATTTTTTTTTACCGTAAGCAACACGCAAGAATGCATGGCTGTTTACAATATTTGCAAATGTTTGGTTTTGAGAGGCGGTACATCATCGAGGCCCTATAGTACCACAAACTTAAAACGACACCTTGAATGTACGCACCATTTGAAGTGTTATGTTTTTTTTAAGAGTTTCATTGCATAATGACATGCCTTTGAAGATTTTTTTTCGTATAAATATGCTTAAGCTTATGTTAAAAAATTAAGTTTTTAATATTTTTGAAACTTGTAATGTTATTTTTCCTTGTCAAGGCAGTATCGGTATTGGTATCAGCAATATCGGTAAGTTTGTATCTGCAATATCGGAAAGGGCTCAAGAACGATATCGGCTCACCTCTAGTTGACACTACATATTTATTGCGAAAATTAACTGAAACTGTTTGCAAATTTGCACTATTAGGAAATTACGGTAAGGTTTTGGTTAAAACAATTCGTAACATACCAGAAAATTGTGTTTGTTTTTTGTTCGGAGTGTGTTTGTTTTTAATTGTTTGTTTGTTCTCACTCGTGTCTGAGATGTTGACAAGCTCCAAACGCAGTAAATTGGCTATGAGAAAATAATATAATTAATTTACTTAGCTACTTTTAATTTCGTTATCAATAGAGTTATCAATAGAGGAATTAGCTTTGTTAGCATACAAATTCGGTGTGTTTCATTCATAACCGGCTCTATGCGACTTAGCTGTGATTGCAGTTGCACTACGTGGTTTGAACCGTGTGTGTTTATATGCGTAAAAACTTCCACTGAAAGTTAATTTGAGTAAATTTGTGTCAGTGTACAAACATTTTACTACCAAAATTGGAACAAAAATTTTTGAAGTTCCTTAGAGGTCATGAAATTATAAAGAAAATAGCTGCAAACTGAAAACATCAAGGTAATGTTTTTAAACAATTTTAAAGTTACATTATTTAAAAAATAATGTAAGGAATTTTCCTATTAAAATTGAAGTAAGTATTTTAAAGAAGTTAGAAGTTCTCCAAACCTAGAGGATTAATTCGTAGTGCAACAACTTAGTGTATAAGAATATAAAACCACAAGACTTTCTAGCTCGAATCTAATTTTTAGCACATGCAGTCGTTATTCTATTTTATATTTTTCTGTTTTAATGAAATAAGTCGCAATGTAATGTTATTTACTAGGTCTAGCAACCCACAAACTTCTTTACCTAACCAAAAATATCTTTCCAGAATTCCCGCGGGAAATATAAGTTTCCCGCCTGAATTTTCCCCAAGGCAAAATTCCATTCCTGCACACAACTACTAAAAACTAAATACTAAAATACCAAACGAGTTATTGTTTTGTTGACTAATTCAGGTCACATATGACATTTTAGTAAACAAAAAGTGCCAATTCAAACACTGCCTCACTTTTTGCGTATGTATTATTTTATATATATATATATATATATATGGCAGACCATTCTTCCTGCAGCACTAGCTATTGTACTTAGTGAAGTGGGTTGTTGGGGTCTGTCCCGCAGTTTCTGTTCCGCTTCATCCCAGAGGTGTTTGATGGAATTGAGAACACGGCTCTGAGCTGGCTAGTCCATTTCTAGAAATCATAGTCCACAACCCACTCACGAACAGATCATGCTTTATGGCAGGGAGCACTGTCATGCTGAAATGCTCAGTTTTCTCCAAACAGGTCACATTGTCATGCCACCCTAGCAGAATTTAATCATGGGTACTTAACAGGCCAGAATGTGGCATTCACTACACCCAAACCCTCCTGTCGGACTACCACATGGTATAGCATGATTCATCTATCTAAATATCATCTCCAGTCCATATTCCAGTGGCGGCGCTTTATGTTCACAGGTGAAATGTGCAGTTTATGGTCAGGTGCCTGAGCTTTGAATGCCAGTCCTCATTACTCCCGTTGCACAGTCATGGTGGTATCTGCCCAATTAGTGGAACTGTAGAACTCGTGGGTGATAGTTTAACATGGTGGTATGCTATGTTCCCTTACTACCTTCAATTTTAGACTACTCCTGTCAGTCAACACAGGTGACCTACCCGGCTGTGGTTTTTCGTCCTGTTTCCACATAATCATATCCCAGATGGTTTATTTGGACACATTTGAGAAGGGCAAAAATTACCCAGTTTGATTGCTTACTGATGTGTCATCCAGTAACTACACCATGTTTGAAGCTGCTGAGCTCCCTTTCTCCCCCCCCCCCCCCCCNTCTGCCAGTATCTCGTATCGCTGACCGACATAGTCCTCTGCCTTTTATATCTAACAACATTTAGACTTAGTTTACATTTACGGAGGGTGTGTTTCGATACTTTTGATCAGATGGAGTATTTTTCTTTATATGCTTAATTTTTACAACAATTTATCCTGTTGCATTAATAATAAATTAAAATTAATTTTCAAAATCTATTTTCAAGTAATAATTTTAAAATCAAGCTAAATACCAAAACATGTTAGTTTTTGTCAAAAAAATTATAGAGGAAATAAAGAGAAGATTTAGTTGGTTGAAGGGTGTGTAGATTTGAAAAGGTTAAAAATCACTGTCCAGTGCTTTTCCAAAGTTTTTCCACGTGTTGAGGATTCTCTCTATCCCAATCTTGTAATAGTTTAACTGCATGTGTGCAAGATATGCAGTGGATTGTGTAATGGTTTTTGTGTACAGCTGAACTGACGTCTCGACCAAAGGATGTAAACCTGCGTATCCGGCTGCTGAAGCTGTATTTGGACACAGGACGAGTGGCTGCAGCTTACCAGCAGGCAGTGGATGTTGAGTCTCAGTACATGTTTGTAAATGAGCAAGTGTGGTACGACTGCTTGGTGAATGTACTGCAGGTATGTTATAAAATGCCTCTCTTTCCTGAGTAGCATTTCACAGTGATATCAAAATATTCTGCCTCACTGCCATTTCTGTTTGAAACACTTTGTTTAGTGCATGAAAAATCTAAAAGAAGCAGGAATTTGTTTTCTTTGGTAATGTATATTGTCAGAAGTGTGAGGATTTTTTTGTTTGTCTTTGAAATACTGTAATAACTATGTAAGCTTTTTGTTTGTCAGGCTGCTTAATGAATGAAATATGCACATGATTTGAAGCTCGAACTTAAATATTTTTAGTGAATAAGCATCTCACATTTTGTACAAAAACTTTCTCTAATAATTAGGGGCATGACTGTCATGTGAAAAATTTCTTAGATACTTGTCAAAATATATTAACACTAACAGCACCTTTTTCCACTGTGATGATAATTATTTTCTCCATTGCTATTCAACATCCATTCCTTGTTTGTTTATGAAAATGTCTAATGGCAGGGAATGTTACTTAGCAACAAGTATGACTCCATTGGACTTTTGCTTAGCACAGTCCGGTGCAACCTTGTTTCTTCCTCTTGCATACTGTACCTTGTGAATTATAACACATACTGACATATATATATATATATATATGTATGTGTGTGTGTGTGACTTCGCCTCATCTTCATGTGTCATCACGTCTCCTCGGGTGGGGTTTTAACCCTGGATGACGTGCTACCAGAGCCTACCAGCACGCCCCTAGGCAAGGAGCACCCATGGACACGGCAGTCAAGACAGTCTTCACCTTTATGTCAGACGTCACGCCACCCCCAGGTGTGATAGAAGCCAGCCAAGCAGCTCAGCGCTGCTTGGCTGGCTTGGCCTGAAGACTGCGGGAGTTATGCAACCAGCATACGAGGAAAACCTCTAGTCTCCCCAGAGAGATAGCAACCTTCGTCGCTAAGGGAGGAGCTCCAGCCCGAAGACACTTGACTGGCTGAAGGGCCTGCAGCCGGCTGTCCATATAGGCAAGAGCGCAGCCCCCAAAACGCCAGTTGATACTCAGCAGCTCGCTCGACATGCTCGCCTTCCTCACGAAGGACCACTGCTACTTTCAAGACATCTTCCAGACCTTCAACCCCCAAAGAAGTCTTCAGTCTCTTAACACTCACTACCACTCTGGCAGTGACACCCGAGTCCCATCTGGACAACAGCATTAGTGTTAGTTAAGGTCAGTTAGTATTATAGCTACCTAGCTGCATCTGCTCTTGTCTAGTTGAGACCCAGGTCCCCTTCACCTGGAATCGCCATAGTTTACTTCCGTTACAGTTCATTGTTAGTTAGTAGTTAGTATGGGCCACCGTGTCTATTCCTCACAGGAATAAACACGCAATCTTACTTAACCTCGGAGTACTTATTTATAGTGTGACTGTGATTTAAATCCCAATTAGACATCGACCCACTAAGGAGAAAACCGGAGACTGCGTCATTGAAACCCTTTTTGCAGAACCTAGAGTAAGACTGCGGGTTCCCTTAACCGGGCGCATGTACTTCTCAAACATACTTTAAACAGCCACCTATACTTGGATCAGGTACACCAAGGTATCTGGTTCACATGTAGAGCCACAACTACTAGAAACTCAATCCGCAAGGCGGTTAGTCCGCCAGCCCAGTCAATTCCCTCCAATCACCGCGTTATTTTTGCCGGAAGGAATGATAAGACTGGTTCTTGAGGTCTGACCCCTTTTGGATCACACCTGCGACATGACTGGACATTTTGATCAGTCTAGTGCTCCATCCACAGTGTTATTTTCGCCGGAAGGAGCAATTGGACTGAATCTGGGTAGCCAAAAGTGTGATTTTTTTTTTGTATCAGAATTGCCCCTCTTGACCCTATTATTTTATAGATGTCTTGGAGGGTTACACTTACAGGGAAACCTCATTGTTGCATTCCCGTTTATGTTGATTTCCTGTATCAGAAGATATTTTTGGATGGTCCCAACAAATATCCTATATAAACAATGTTAAAAAAAACCAGCATGCTACGCCCTTAAATCATTTATTTACCTGCATCCATCGATCAGATATTCTGTCCGGAAACCAAAATATATAAGGAACTATTGTTTATCTGTGAAAAAATTATCTTAGAACTGATCCTACCTAAATTCAGTAGCGCCAAGAGCAGGTAAACAGACACGTCCTAACCTCAAATGCTATTATACACAACTAGTTGTGAAACATTGCAATTGTTAACAACCACTTAATTTATTTTTGATAATTCAATCACTATTTGTTTTAAATTACTCACGTCGAAAAACCGGTAAAACATAATAATTACAGGCATTTCTTTGTTTCAAGTCAGCAAACTTGTATTTGCGCAAACAAAACATGTATGTTTGATGGACGTGGTACTCTATAATGGACGGAACGGATTTGAACTTTACTCTCGTTTCGCAATAGAAACGTAATCATTTTTAGGTCAGTATGGTAAATAACCATGTAAATTACAAGCATTAATGGGGAACAGTATGTTTTCATGGATTAATTCTGTTAAGATAAAATTACGCTAGTAACTTTTTTTAAGAGTAATGCAGTGATATAAACTGTCACACAAGATGGCGAGTGTTGTCAACTTAGCAGATTTTGCGTTTAATTTGGCGAAATTTAAAAATATTTAGCGGGCAACAAAATTTTTAGCGAAGTAAAGTATAATTTCAAAAAATCTGATTTTTACATGTCAAACTAAAATAAAACTAAAGAAAACTGTTAAATTTGCCTCCACAGAAGAGTAAAAATATGAAATGTAGCATTATTATGATGAAACTACGTACTTTATTACTGTACTTAAATTTTAACAATTTTTAGCAAGTTTTTATTTTAAATGATTGTTTTTAATAAGTTTTGTTTGATTTTTACCACTTTTTTTTTTACATTTGGCAGAAATTTAGTGAATTTTATGTAAGCATTTGGCAGATTTCGAAATTAAGTGCATTTCATTATTTTATAATACAATACTTGTATTAAATGATTGAAATATGTTTTTTCATTCAGTATTTAAGATATGTCCACTGTTCATTACAGGCAACTAACTCAATATACCCAAGGATCAAAATAATTTTTTTTGATGTTAGGTTTTGATTTTTGAGGAGAGAGGTCCACATGTTGAGTTTTCCTGCATGCTGAGTTTTTTTCAGTAGGTCCCATGAAAAACGAATAATAAAGGTTAGTGATGGCCCGATACTGAAAAAACCTGATACCGATGAAGGTTCTGATATTTAGGATTTTACCAATCCGATACCTGTAAACCGATATTTTCATTTATCATACTGTTAGCAGACATTTGTCACTAAAGTGTTTGAGAGAAAACTGCTCCCTGGAAAAGTTTTGTTTGCAATTAGCTAAATAGACTTACTGTTAAGTGAAATTTACTTTATGGCCCAGTACATCGAAGGAGCAAAAAAAATAGTTTAACATTATACAAAATAATAGCTCACTACAACATATTACAAAACTAAGTTAAGATTGCAAGAAGGTCGCTTGTCTACAAAAAAATATGTAAAATGACAGGAATGAAAACTAAGCTAACAAGCCACGATCATTTTGTTTACTTTGAGAAACGTACTTCGAACTTAAGACTGCTTTACCAAAAATAAAAATGTAATCCGTGAAGTGAAAAATAATGATGGGCATGGACATTCTAATTTGTTTTATCGTAAGGAATTTTTTAAATAAAAAAAAAATTTATTATTGCATATTGACATTTCAAATTAATTATGTTCTCTTTAGTCGTATTGCTGCAGCCGGATATTAAGAGTTGAGAAAATTAAGTGTGCAGCAGAGGAGAAACAATACTGGATGTTAGAATGGCCATTACCGATGTGCCTATATTTTAGTGCTGATGTCAGATAATGGTAAATGTACCGATAATACCGATACCGGATATCGGACCATCACTAATAGAGGTTTCACTGTACCACCATTTTTATTACAAACAACCGATTTCAATTTGGTGATCATTTGTAACAGGTCCAGAAAAAGTAGATAAACATAAATGTTAATTGATGGTCAACTAAACAAACATTTGATAAGAACTCCGATATTCTTGGAACTTGACAATTTTAGCATCATGCAGGCTTACAGCAATCGGTTTTCTTACTGAAATTGGAAATGAGGGCTGTGATTTTCCATAATTGATTTGGTATCCAGCAATTTTGCACAACCCTATTAAATGACTTGTGTTGGTTTTAAATGTTTGGGTACAGTTTTTGAAGCTGTACTGTGTGGCAATAAACGAAGTGTATAGAGTGTGTGGTGGTTTTGGCAGGTATACCAAGGCTGGGTGGATGCTGTGAAGGACTGGCAATTCCACATGCACTATGTGTGGGCACTGGAGAGGAGTGTGTGGCTCTACCTACAGGAACAGCTGCCAGGATCTCGCATGCAGCTGGTTGACTGCGTGCAGGCTCTATTCAGGTACCACTGTCACTTCCCACTCTCATACCTGCCATCATTACTTAGTGAAATTTGAATTTTTTTCACATTTGGTGATAAGAATTGCCAGAAGTATTGTAAAACATTCTACTGTAGAACCTTTCTAAAATGACCCATGGCAGTTTCCAGAAATTAGGTCGTTATGGAGAGAATGTTCCAAAAAATATTTAGGGACATTTTGGAATTATTTTGAGCCCTCTACCCCCCTCAACCATAACCATATCATAGAAATTGGAAATTTTTTGCATGAAGTCAGTGTTCAGTCATCTGTAGGGCAAAAATGACATGTTCCCAAATTAAACACAGATTTATTTTAATTGGTATCTTCTGAAAAAAATATCAGAGACACTATACTTAGCCTCCTTTTGTATCCCAAAATTTGCTTCCCAGCCTGGCTGGAGGCATATTGGTAGCTAGCAGGCAGTTTCAGTTAGCACTGGATGTGCCTTGCAACGTGTGGGTTTCTAGCTGCAGAACGTGTGTTATGGTTGTGTGCAATTTTTGGTGCCCCCAGAGCACTCTACGAGCGATACATGAACTAAATTTTTTGTAACTTTGTGCCCAGCATAAGGCACCAGTAACCAGTATTGTGTTCATATGCCGTGGTAACCACTTTTTCACTCGCTCTTTGCCCTGACTTGAATCCACCATGACGTGTTCGGCATGTGCTCCTGTGTTTGGGGAGGTTTCGGGGGGGAACTTAGCTTCCTCACTCTTTTTCAAATTTTATTTTACTTCATATAGTGTAGAAAAGAGCAAAATGTAGTGAAAGATTCAAGAATTAGTTTTTTTATTTAGCTTTAAACATGTAACTCTACAGCAGTATGGCGAGTACAGAACATTACAGTACAGCAGGGTAAGCAAACCTGGACATATATATTTTTTTTACTTCTGAACAGTAAAATACATTTTTAATGTCCTACAATTAAACAATTATGGAAATAAACTGTTGATTTTTAGGTGAAACACTAAAAATTACAATAAAGTAATAATGAATCTCCTCTTACTCAGTGTGAAACTTAACTCTGCAGAAACTTTCCTTGACAATAGGTTTGATGTTTGGTGAATAACTGCTTATACTGAGCCGAATTCACAATTCCAAATGTTCATCAGTTAGCCTAGTTCTGTACTTTATTTTTATGTAGTTCATATTTAAAAATAAAGACTCACATAGGTGCAACGTCAGTCACCACCGAATATTTCTCTTGAGGAATGGCAAGCCAACATTTCTTTCGTTCTGCAACACTTTTCACACTCAAGTAGTTTCTCAAGGAAATGATTTAAAGTACACATTTTATGATAAGAAATGTAATGAAAATATTTTTACAAATTTACAAATTAACTCAGGCAGTTGGGTGGTGACTTTTACACTCCATACACATGCCAGAATATTGTGTTACCCAGCTACACCCTCTACACCTTTAGGTTACAGAGGTTACATCCCATGTGAACAAATGGTGTGCCTGTGCCAGAAGATATTTGTTTGCCAGCAATATATAGAACAGTGTGTTGTGCCAATAGCAAGTATCTTTGAACTCTTGAACGTATATCAATTTTAAGTTTTGTACGATTATATTGCAGCACCCTACATTATTCGCCATGAAAAATAAATATAGTGCATTGTATACCATCTGGAACTACTGTAGTATTTTTGCTGGAACCATAACGTGCCATCTGGATAGTATGTTCAGTAGATTAATTCACGGTTGACATCAAAAACACTAAACATTATTTTTGTTGTGAGTTAAATAAGTACACTAAAATTAAATTTCATGTGAAAATTTATTAAAATTGTCAGCAAAGGTTTGATTTTTTTTTAAAATTATAATTGTTGCAATATGTTGTGATGCATTGCTATAAAAGCAAGCATCAGTTAATATAATTCTTCATAGAAATGGTAGGTGTGTAAAATAGGCTTAAATCACAAAATATGAAAGTTTGCCAGTCATATTGGTTATAAAAAAACATTTTTAAAAATCTTTTGAAGTTATTGGTTACGTCGAAAGTAGAAAATGAAAGAAAGAAGTCTTTGATTCAACTTTGAATTTTCGAAGCTTTGTAAACCCTTTTCTAACTCTTTCACATCACCAGCCGGCTGATACTACGTTCAAATTAGTTTGTTCAGTATTTTTGTTTGGTCCACGCCAATGTGTAAACAAAACAGCAGTCTATGACCAATCTCCTGAAATAAAGTGTTCATTAATGTAATAAACAAAACATTATTTATAGATTGTCTGAGTGAAGTGTGTGGGCCAGTCACGATGTTGCAGCCAACCGTAAGCAATTTGTCATTGGCTACTTAAGCATTCCACCTGCCTGGCATTTGAATTTCATTGCAGTGTTTTTTAAATCTGTTTTATTTTCTTTCAACTATTGAACATGCCCCAAGTATGTTTACCTACGAAAAGACGTTATACCTCAGACGAGGAAGGAATGGTACTTTAAAATTACCATGCATGCTGTAAATATTATTTTGGAACCCTCAAGCATAGTAAAAAATGGCCTTTTCTGACTTCTGTAACTTAAAACATACTAGTCGGACACGAACCAAACTACAATAGGAGGCAGTATTTAACTTTGCTAGAGATGTTTCGTCAAAAAAATTATAGGGTCACCGCTGAAAGTTCCATACGTATACGCAGCAATACGAGAACACTGCATGCCAGTTCAGTCTCCTGCGCATAGCTGTGATGATGCTCTTGTAGCACTTACCAGTGTAACCCTTATCGTTCCTGCACTTCTGTCAAAAAAAGGAGAAAAATGTTGCATTGAAGCAGGACCCTTGAGGCTGAGGGCATGATGCAGCTAAGGGACGTTACGGAGTGAAGAGAGAGACATAGAGTGAGAGATAAAGATATATATGTAGAGAGTGAGAGATAGCAATGGAGAGTTCAACAGATAAAGAGATAAGGGGTAGAGAGATAAAGATAGAGATAGATATGTAAACAATTGGTTTTAAGAGTGAAATTAAAATTGAAGTGGAGGAAGGGAAAATCGATGACTTTGACGCATGTTGTCTGGTTAAAATGGCGGTGATGTCACCGTCGGATATAGGTTCCCTTGGTGTCTGACAGACACACACACACACTAATAACTCACTGAGGTGGAGTGTGAATTATCTGTTGCCTGGTGGTAACCTTGCTGCTGTATAGGTTGAGGCCTGTAGCCCTTTGACACGGCACGAAGTCTGGTGTGGCGATGATGGCTCTACTCCCAGTTAGTTTTGACAAAGGCAATCTATTACCTGCAGTGGTTTCACCCAGGGTAGATCGTTGCTCGGCGGCTGCGGGCTGGAACTGGGGGGCTGTGGCGGTGGTGCTGCTGGCTGGGTTGTTCAGCTCCTGCGGTGGGCTGCTGGTCCTCGCAGGCCTGAAGTAGGGGCAGGTAATGCCCAATGGCACAGGAAGTCCCAGTCGTAGGTGCATTACGAGCTGGTGAGGCTCTCCGGTGATCTCCTGGTGTTGCTGTAAAAGGGTGTTCGAGGGACTGGGAGGTGAGGCCTCGCTAGTTGTTGGGCAGCTTGAGCTCGGTCCCGTGGGGAGGGACTGATGAGGGCAGACGGCAATGGGTTGTGGAGCAACTGACTGGGTTTAGAGGCAGTAGCTGCCTTCTTAGCTCTCCGCCTTGCACTGCTTCTATGAGTGACGGGCATGCGGGAAGGTACTACGGTCTACCACACAGAGGAGCAGGCGATGAGTTCCCTGGCTAAAAGTGTAACCAGAAGGGATTAAGCCAACCAGAAACAGTTCTGACACTCCAACCGGCGAAGTTTAATGCGGTGGATGGAGTGGGTTATCTGATCTGGATGTCCAGCTGCTTCGTCGTGTGTGTTCCTAGTGGTTGTGGCTCTACCTTACAATGTCCCAAGTACCGGAGTAGTTGGTTCAAGGTACAGGTGGCTGTTGACAGGGTTGTGTTTTGGTGACGTACGTACACCTGGTTAAGGGCAACCTGCATTCCTACATTAGTTTCGGCAAAGTGGTTTCCAGATGCAGTCTCTTGCTTCTCCTGGGTGGGCTTGGCATCTACGAGGGTGAAAGTCACAATCACCCTAGAATAAACACAATGGGTTAGGTAAGAATACGTGTTTATTTCCCAGAGGAATAGACACGATGGCCCGTACTATCTCCTAGCTATGAATTGAACTGAAACTCTGGACGCAGACCTGGAAGACTGGTTGATCTCTCATGAGGAAAGCGGTAGGCGGAGAACTCATGCACATGCAGTGGTGGAGTGAGCTGCAGAGTATACAACTGACTTTTGGGGCTGTACGCTGGTGTATATAGTTGGTTGGCTGCGGGTGCTTCGGCTAGTCTGGTATCTTCGGACGAGAGCTCCTCCCTTAGCAGCGCAGGCCGCATTCTCTCGTGGGAGGCTGGAAGTGGCAGTTTCCTTGTGTGCGGGTTGTGTCGCTGCCGCGAGCTTAGGAGTAGCGCTGGGCTGCGTTGCTGGCTGTTGTTCCACGCAGAGGTGATTACCGGACACGTCTGACATAATGACATAGAAGGCTTCGGCGGTGTCCTTGGATGTCCCCCCTTGCCTAGGGGTGTGCAGGTTGGCTCTGGAAGCAAGTTGTGTTGGTTTCAAACCCCGCTCGGGGTGACGTGACATCACATGAAGATTATGCCAGTACGCGTCATACTTCAACTTAAAAAAGATTTTAATTAGGGTTTTCAAAAGTGTTAAACCAATTGCAATTATTTCTGGTTTATCGCCATGGGAACCAGTTTCCTCGTGGCTGGTAAGGGGTATATGTCGTGATGGCTTGGGCTGATAGCTGGTACATAGGCTTGATGACTTGGCAGGATGTTGGACCACTTGGCATTCAGGCCGTTGGGACCCTAGACAGGAATTTCCTGGGTGAAGAAATTCTAATGTATGGTAAAGGACAAGTGTCTGATGTCAGCAAGCGGGCTACCTTATGGATGGCTTGGTGGTAACGACATACGGTGATGAAAATGAGAACTCCGGAGCTGTGGGCCCCTTGGGTAACCCATGGTGGAAGGACCTCCGGATTTTGATTATGATGGAATCCACATTCAGAGTATGTTCGCATCATCCTGACCGTGGGTGGCTAGCTTGGCGATCGGACATCAGTGAACCCACTAGTGCCATGGCAAATAAGTGGGAGCACGGTCTGATCGGGTTGGCCCCATCAGAGGTTCTCTCTGATGTTCCGATCACTAGAAGTTGGACTCGTGCTGGCAGTGGTTTCACTCCGTATGCTGGAGGATGTCTGGAGAGATCCCCCCTCTTAAAGAAGGGCCGGGTGGTGAGCAGGCACCTGCTCCGGTGGCATCCTGGTAAGATGCCCGGTCAGACCTCACGCTTGTCTCAGGCCTTACGAGGGTCTCAGGCCTTGTGGTAGGGTGCTCTTGGTGGAACTTGTGTATCAAGACGGGGCTTTGGTCGTGGTTACCTCAGGTGAATAGCTGCGACACCTGCGTTGAGAAGGCGTGATCCTTCTTCCCCGCCGGCTGGGCGGATGGGGCGCGGAATAGCCGCAATGGCTAAGAGCGCCAGGTTAAAATAACAAAAGTATGGTCGTAATGGCTGTATTCATACTTGTATGTATTCATGAGTCCATCTCTGTGTTAATGCCACTTCAAACATCATGTTTAGGAGAGTTGCTTTCATAATAGCGCAAAGCGATGAAATGTGATAAGCTGTAGCCAGTGTAAGGTTGGCTGACTGGTGCTAAATACATCAGACATTACTTTTGTTGGTATTTGATGATGAAGAAGAAAAAAGCATTAAATACTGACGCACACCTTACTGGGTCTAGCTGCTGGTGGGTGTTGTCAAGGCTCTTCCCCCCCACCCTCGGTGACTGAGAAGCGGGAGTTGTCGCTCTAGCAGGGTTATTCTTGGGGCCTGCAGTGGTGGGTTTGGCCACTTTAATTACACTTCTCAGGGCCTTGGGAGGTGCACTAGCGAGCGCTGGTCAAGTAGGCACATGTGTAGGAGTGTATCCTGGTGTGATACCAAGTTGCCGGACTACTTTGTCAGCGCTTGCTGGTCGCTGTTTCGGCGGCAGTGGTGAGACAGCACGAGGCACATGCCGGATGAGGTTCTGAGACGTCCTGGATGAGATGGTGGCTGACCCTCTGGGAGCAGCTTTTTGCTTTTTCCAGGAGTACATCCGGTTCGCACCTGGATTTGTACACCCATGACTCCAGCCAGGGCTAGCCCCTGCTTGGCTTCTTTCCTCCGTGCAGCCATATGAGGCATTAGTGTGTTGACAGTTCAGAGAAGTGGACAGGGGGTGTACCAAGGAGGTAGGCACGGCCTGAAGGAAATGAGAGGCTGTCGGATAGGGTAAGCAGCCTGGTCTACTGGCCTTCTGTCAAGTGACTTGGGGAGAGGGACTTTGCTAGCGGACCCAAGTACAGAAGGGTAACAGTAGCAGGTTTGGGGTGTCTGTTCTTGTGGCTTCTTGGCGAGAGGGCCGTTGCTAGTGCATCCAAGCATTACTGTGAAACGGGCTCCTTGTCGGGGTTGGCCTATCGTTCTCCAGCAAGAGACCCGGCAAGCAGGATGTCGCTAGCATACCCAGGCACGTATTGGAGGAGACTATAGTCCAAGAAGCAACTCCTCTGGTGATACCCAGGAAGGTGGGCTTCCCAAGCACCACGTCGAGACAGTCCTTCAGAGGGCAGGGAACGTAGGTTCTGGCTCTTGACTACTTCTGCAAGAATGAATTTGGTATGGTGACGAAGCAGGAGATAGCAGGAGCAAGGTAGAGAAAGACAGTGTGCTGGGAGTGACAACTCAACCAAGTTTGGATTATGTCTGTTTACTGTCTGGTCACACACACACTTAAACCAGCCTGTACCCTGACTAGTGCCTGAAGGGTCGATCCTAGAGTGCTAACTGGTATGCTCCCTATTCTAGGAAGACGCGGCAGCGCAGGGAGTGAGGGCGATCCTAAGTCTGCATTACTTGGACTTGTCAGTTGCGGCAGCGCCTGGCGATGTCGTGCAGAGTACGACTCTTGGTGGTGCTGTATAGCAGTGAAGTCTAAGTCTGTTGACTCTCGGGCAGTGTGTCGTTCTGCATAGGATGACGTGAAGTCGGTAGGCACTCGAGCAGAGTAACGGCGTACAACTGGACTGACACGAGAGTGCCTCAAACTGTGGGCTGCGAGCTCTATTTATACGCGGCGCACAGGGCCAGCGTGGGGGGTGTAGGGTGTAGTAGAGAGGTCGTGGGGAAAGAGGACAGCACGTTCGTATGTACGCACACATATGTATGTGCACATGCATTTACATACGTACACAAACGTATGTACTGATGCGTGCGAGCAGGTGGAATATATGTCCGTGCACAGCCGCAGAACGACAATTTATTCTCAGCAGCTCGCTCCACCACGACCTACCAGACGCTCTTTAAGACCTTCACCAGAAGAAGTCAACACCCCTTTTCTACACCCACTACCCTTCTGGTAGTGGTACCAGAGTCCCTTCCGGACAACAAGCATCGAGTTAGTTAGGTTTAGCCTGTATAATAGCTACCTATAGTCGGTTCACGACTGGAAGAAACTTTTGAAAATCAACCTATGAAAAAACACCCTAGCCATTAGTAACATGCATATAACATTACAAACAGTGGCGAGCATGGATACAGTTATGCCGTTAGGTTGCCAGCACAGAGAGAGGAAATAGTTCCAAAGTTTTAATGTAATTGTTAATTAATTGCTTACAAATGGGTGTCGAAAAGACTTTTCTTATTATGCCAATTATTAATGACATGATGCTAATGTATTTAGATTTCAACGTTTCTTGCATAGTCACATGATCACGCTCAAGGTGAAATTAACGCGGCCATTTGCTTACTAACCTTCGTTCCTTTTGTTGTTGACACACGTGCCAGAGAATTTGTGCGATTATCTTTTTTAACCTTTAATAATTCATTTATTTGTCTTGTTTTACCAATATCCGCTCTTTATTATATGGTTTTTAATAACGTATGATTTTAATTTGTACTCACTTTCTCGTTGTACTGTTTTTATATGTTTCGTGCACGTGTCTTTCCTTTGCAACTCCATTCTAACGTTGCAGTATTTGCACATAAGAATTGTTTTCACATTGTTGAAGACTTAGAATCTTTCACTCGCAAACTCTGCCGTCCTGTCGAAAACCGTCACAACCATTTTTAAATAACGCTTTACAATTGCGCGAAACATCTGACTCAGTATAAAACCACGCCATTTTAACGTTTGTAGCAATTTCAATCAATACTGAAGATCGTGCCTTCGATGTACAGGAATTTATCGAAAGTCACTAACAAACGATTGTAAATAGACAACTACTTTTGATTCATCAAAATACTCTCATTTTTGGGTTTATAGAATGAAATGTTTTTCGCTGGCATCGCATATTCTTTTGTGTAAAATTCTCAAGAGTGAAAACTTTACGCTTTTGGAATATCCATTAATAATATATACATGACTTTTATAATGGGTACGTGCACGTACGAACACATGTACACACACAGTGGAATGTAAACATTGCCATGCGACTGTCACATGCCAATGTTTGTTTACCTTTGGTGGAAGGATACGAAATGGGCTTGAAAGTAGATCTTTAGCAGGGCTTCAAGAAAGCCTCTTCCAGTCGTGAACCGACTGTAGCCGCATCTGCTTTGTTAGTTCAGACCCAGGTCTCCTTCACCTTGTTTGCGTAGGTAGTACGGGCCACCGTGTTCCGAGTACTCATTGCTAAGGGCGACTGTAACTCCATCATCCATAGACGGCAGCCCACCAGGGAAAAGCAGGAGACCGCTGCATTCCCAATCTATTTTTGAACCTAGTGTAGGACTGCGGGCTCCCTTAACCGGGTGCGCGTATGTTAAAACAATACACATTAGACTGCCACCCATACTGTGCACCTAGTGTGCCGTACGGTAGTGTCCCAACCATTAGGTCACAACCACATGGCATTTAGTAAGTCATTCCAGTCCATTCACTCATCCACCGCATTAAACTGTTGCCAGAAAGAGAGAGAGAGACTGGGTCTGGAGGTTTGGCCTCTTTGATTGACACCCACATCGTTGTCAGACTTCCTGGGTAAACCCACCGCTCTTAACCACCGTGCTGAACTGTCGCCGGTTAGAGTATTCGGGTACGACTCTGGTTGGCTCGGCCTCGGCTTGGCTCTACACTTAGTTAGGGTATTTCGTTGCCTGCTCCCCTCTTGCATGGCCGACCTTAGTACCTACCCACATGCCTTACACCAGTGGTACTAGGTTGCATATTGGAAAGGCAGCTACCAACTCCAAGCTTAACTTGGGCTGTAACCCAGTCCGAACTGCAATTTGCATCATAACCCCCTGGGAACGAGCTCAAGCCGCCTGATAGTTGAAGAGGCCTCACCTCCCAAGCTTCCTCCCCCTCCTTATTTCAACCCCCATTCAAGACCGCCAGAGAACCACATCCTGCCGTCGTCGCTCTCTGCCAAGGACTCAACGTACCACTGGGTCTCGCAAACCTAGTACTGACGCGTGACGTCTGTGATTGACTGAGACGTCACGGTAGGGTTAGTTTTAAGTGTTTTGGTCCGACACACTGCTGGCCGACAGATAGACTTATTGTACTGGAGCCTGGGCCACGTGGTTTGGCCGATTTTTTTTCTACTAGCATCACGGGACTGACATTTCCATTGCTATCATATTCTGCAAGAGGGAAAAAGTAGCACTGTCAATCACTCACCCTAGCAAAGAATTATTCTTATTGGTAGAAACTAGTTCCAAACTTTTTTCGTCGTAATATGCGACTATAAAAGCGAGAGGAATTTATAAGGGCATTTTTACATTTATAGTGCTAACTCTTTTTAACTAACAATTTTTTTTACTGATATCGACTTGACTTGACTTTAATACAACTTGAAACTTGACTCAAATCGAAGCTGTTTTAGTTTTTTATCATGTTTCTAAACTTGTTAATCAATAAGATACCAATGTAAACAACCTCGCTCGGATATAAGGATATAATGATTGCTGTTTTGCAGCTGCATAAAAAAAAAACCCATGTGTTATAATTAATGATTTAGCTCTAACAGCATTGGAATAAAAGTTTAAAGGAATTACTTCAAATGATTAAACATATGATGTCAAGGAAATAACCACTTTAGACGGGAATTTTTCAGTTTTCACACGAGATATTCAAAGTTTGAATGTGAATAATTCGTAATTTGCTATTGGCAACTATTAAAGTTTTGGAATATTTGGAAACCCTAACCATAACTGAAAGGGCTTCTTGTAGCTACAAGAGACATTGGTAGAAATACAATTGCTCATTGATTTTCTCTTTAAAGTTCAGCAGATATGCATGCGTTATTAGTCACTATTAGGGCAGCGAATAAATACTTAGGCATACCGAAGTATTACAAACTCAAGTTTGTAAATATTGGGACGAAAACAAGAATAGTTTTATTTTTATATTAGCATACCTTTTGGAGTGTCTCATTCCAATTCCAGTCCAGTCTTCAAATGGTGGTGTTTTGCAATTGTATCTGAAGTAAGATTGTTTGTTGCGAGATATCTTACTTGTGGGATTTTTGTCTTCATTTCATTCTTTTAATGTTTTTAAACTACATCGGTACAGTTATGACAAAAAGCATAATGGTTGGCTATCTTTGTGCTGCAGAAATTGTTGGCATTGTTCTTTGCCTGTTTCGTATCAGAGACATTTTAAAAATCAAAATTAGTTTTGTTTCAGTTTTTCCAAACGTCACTTCAAAACATTCCTAAACTTGGTTATTTGCAAAGTTTAAAAGAAAACAAAAGAAAATAGCTGTTCATGTGATTAGACATGTGTTTTTGTTCTGGGTTGTACATTTTTAGTGTTAAATTACATTGGTATTGATTATCAATGTATAATCCTAACGAATACAAATTGTGTGATGTTTACAATTTGTCCATTCTTATAACATAACCTAATTCCAATACACAGATTGGACTCACATTCAGTCTTAACCTTGTTTTCCTTGGGCAATTTCATTTTTGTGGTGTTTGTAAATTAAATTATATATTTACCTAAATTCGTGCCCTAATGGTTTATGGTCTTAATTAATTCACATTTTTAATTTCAAATCTAAGAAGTTAACAAAAACTGCAAGTTTTTTTAGTTAAAAATTGTTTCTAGTTGTAAAAGTTGAGCAGTATCAATATATGGAACACTACTGCAATACAGTAAAGCCTGAAAATGGAAACAGGTGCCATACCCTTATCCTGCTGTGAACGTAAGTGACAGTTAAATTCTGTATTTACCATGTACCACTTGAACATTTTTTTCTTATAAATGAGAAAATTACAGGTCCTGGTTGTCCTTTAGTGTCAAGAATACGATAATAGTAGGGATGGGGTGACAGAATCTAAGATTTGCAGACTCCACAGAATCTTAGGAATTCGTAGATTTGGTTGATTTAATATAATATTTGTGCAAAGATTAATTTTTTTTCTTTTTGTATACTTGAAATTTTGCATTATATGTAATTCAAAGTAAAATTTCTCCAGTGTGTGTAGAATTCAAATGGTTTATATATGCTGCAGTAATTAAATTCTTGTGTAAAAAAAAGGAGCATTGCAAACGGCCGGCTGCTTTACGTATGTGCATCAGGCGGTGAAGCATTCAGCCACACGCGTCTGCCTTGCATACAGACGTGTCAGTAGCGAGCCGCGGGCAGGCAGTACAGAAAAGCAACTGAGCTGCAATACCCCAAGTCCTCCGATAGCGAAAAGAACTCCCGCCGTCTGTATGCTTTTTTATGCCTCTTTTTTCTTAAGCATGACCTTTACTTATGTTTCCAGGAGAAAAGAAAGAAAGAGGCTTACACAATTTCCTGTGAAACTTGGTTTTTTCTTTTTTATTTTACATTAAAAATAACGCGAGTGCAAGGAACATAATTTGCAATGCACATACTCTTTCAACAAATTTTTAAATAATTTGGGAAATTGATAAGAATTAAGAAGTATGGCATCTCGCTTTCAGTGCTGCCCACTTACTAGGAAAATGGTTCTTAAATTTAAAATACAGTTAGTGAAAGGGCACAGCCGGCCAGTCATACAGACTGACTAGTAGACCATGCCAAAGGACCATACCAGCTGACCTGGAAAAACAACCAACCAGACCAGCTACAGCACACAGAGTGCGGTAACATGGCTTATTAACGTAGCGTGATGTAACTAACACAGTGCCGAGTGTGTCTGAGGTGGCATTAAAGGAAGACAGGCAGAACAGGGACACTGTATAGCTGTTGCTCCCCAGCAGGTATAGGCTGTTCACAGTTAAGTGAGCACTTTTGAGGCCCTAGCTACTTTTTTCATATAAACCATTTAACAAAATATTTCCATGTTAGTAATAAACACAGTGTATATTTCACAGGACTCAAAAGTCAACGTCTAAGGCAACAATAAAATATATTTATTGACATTTATTCCAAGTGAGAGGGTTTCAAAATGTGCTCACTTTACTATGAATATTCTATAGTTGCCAAGCTGTCCTTTTCCTTTTTTGCAGGATTCAGATTCCATTCACATTGATGAGGGGGAAGGGGGGTGGTCTTGTCTTCTGGGACAAAGATATCCTGCTGACAGGAATGTTGGTCACACAGAAAGGGAGGGGGGGGGGTGCTTGACAGCTGTTGTTGGCTTAGGGAAAGGGTGTGTGGGAGAGAAGGCTGGCATGGGAATGATTCTCTTGTGGAAGATCACAGTAAGGAAGTTTTATTTTAAAACTTCTCCTCTTTTTTTTTTTCACTGCTTACAAACTGTATTTATTAAAGTTTTCATGTTTCAGTTGGTTTTCTATTTCCTTTTCTGTATCCATTTTTTTAAACTATTACATCATTATATTCACTGCTGAAATCTCATAGAAGAAAGTTGCCAATGGAAAGACAGTACACGAGTTAAGTGTAGTTAAAGTTAAGTGTAGAGGCAGCGTAATGTGCGACATGCATGCTACTATGTACCGCCCTTATCGCTTCCACACATCTTGGGCTTATGGATCAATAATGACATCTAGGAGTAAAAATTATATGGAAATGCTGCAATTCACAAGAATGTGCTTTGTAAAACATATGAAATTGCTGCAGTAAACAGAAAAAGAGATATTGGGCAGGACACATTCACGAGTTGTCCTCACACTAAAAGACCACATCCTACACAGGAAATTTTGTGTCTCTAGTATTATGGTTACAGCTATTGTAGACACCTACAGCCGAACCATTGCAAGATTCTAAAAATGACTTCCAACCATCTGCCACACAGCTGTTCACTCGTATGCATATCTCGCTGCTGAACATTTTTCACGCTGTACAAACTATAAGTGAACACAACAATATAAAAATAATTGTGGCTTCAGATTTTGTCCATTAAATACGAAGTCCGCTGATTACAGGTCCGATAAACCGAGGCCTGTCTGTACTTACTATTAAATAGGTTGGTTTTCGTCAGTGTGCCAGTTTTTTTCATCTAAAAACTTAAGGCTGCTTTTTTTTAACCTGGTTTTGCCCTTGTATTTTAAATATGTGTCATTCAAAGGAATTTGGTTCTCATCTTCAGATATTTAATTCAAAAATGGTTTAAAATTGTTGCAGTCACCAAATATTTTGTACAAACACACTATGAAAAAATGAATACTATTTAAATTTTTTGATTTGGCTTGTAATCTTATTTTTAATTAAAATGTTTATCAAATCTGGCACCATGAATTGAAAACAATACTTAAGCACAAATAAAAGTCTAATAATTGTTTGTAGTGTAAATAGATTAATGTTTTTGAATTCTGAAGTGTTTGTGTGGTACTTGAATTTTTATACATGTGTACAGGAATTGCACATGAATTTATCAAGCTACTATGCTAGACACCCTGGTACCTAATGAGGTTTGAGGTTTATAAGATTTACAAAATACCTACACCGTGGTTTTGTGTAGTTTTCAGTTAGTAAAATGTGATTTTGGTCATCCCTGCATATCGGAATGAGCTTGTGGTGGTTGTTGCTATCAGTTGTATTGCAGTTTGCCAAATAGGTGTTATCCGTATCATTATAAAAAATAGCTTGTGTGTCTTTCGTGCATTGTTTCCCAAGGGGCAGGCAGTAGTGGCAAAAAAAAAAACTATGACAACGGCATACAATGTCACATGGAATTCAAGCTGCAGGGAATCTTTACAAAAATGGACTAAATCGTCTGTCTACTTAACTTTGTTGTATTAACACAAAAAAAAAAAGTAGTGTTGCTCTTTGCACACCAAGTACTTTATAAGCAAAAATTTTGAAAATGATCTCCATGTACAGGTTGAATTTTGAGATTGATGCTTTGTGCCATTTCACTAATATTAAAATTCAGACAACCAACCACTAATTAATTTTTTTCCAATTGAAATTAAGTTAAGAAAAAAATAGAGCACTGTCGGCAACGCTACCTGTTAGATGGTGTGCTGCATATGTAATACTGAGATGCTCTTGTTGCAGGTTTGATCAGGAATTGGAGGTGGCAAGTCAGCAGGTGGCTCCCCCCAGCGAGCGGGAGTTGTACAAACAGTATCTCACCCACATGAGAGCACAACTCTGTCTGCACCTTGCCACTTATATCTGCAAGAGGACCAACAAGGTAAACTACTTGCCACCATATGATTACACTTCTGTTGTGGTGGCATGTTGACTATGTTTATCCAGTCTTGGCATTCAAAAAAAGTGTGAGAGATTGTAGTATGGTCCATCTCATATAAGTTGGCGAGATTCTGAGTCGGTGAGTGGCAACTTAACGTATACGAAACAAAGTGCCATTTACAAAATCCTGTATCAGCTGATGCATGATCTAACAAAAGTTAATATTACGTTGGCTATTCTGAGTGCACTGCAGACGCACATTAGACGAGCAGAAAATATGCGATAAGAAAGAGTTCCTAGATTAACTAATACATTTTATTTTACGAGGTCACAAAACAGTGGTTGTCAGTGTTACAAACTGAACTTTGTGATGAAGTAGTAATGTATAAGTGTTCAAAATGAAATGCACAATACAACGTTGTATCCCCCCTTTGCAATCATGCTTTCCATACGTGTTTTATATTAATTCCAAAGGAAACAGAAATATTGCATAATATTGTTGAGTTATTTTTTCTAATAATTTGACGAAATATATTTCAAATTCGGGTCGTTCCGACCCCGTAATAGAAGAACGTTGAACTTTTAAAAAGGTGTTATCTATTGAGCAATGCAAATGGCTCAAACTTCACTCTGTCGTGCAGTGCGTGCCATCTATCTGCTCTTTTCCAAAGCACTGTCAGCCAGAGAAGAAAACTTTCATGTTAACAAATTTATGAACAGATGCCAATAGTTTTATTTTTCCGCGAGCTCTGCATAATTTTTAAAGTAACATCTATTTTGTGTACAGCGATTTTAAGTACTAGTAATTTCTATTTGGCCAGTAATTGTTTGTCTACGTAAATTATACGTCATATCGTTCTCCCGAAAACCCATTTCCTTGTTTCCGAAGAAAGTGGGACATGTGTGAATAGTTTTTAAGCAATTCTAACGTTATTCTAAGTCACATAATTCCAACTCGAATATATTAGCTATAACGTCCAAAGTGTGATGATAGCTACAACTACCATCTCGCAAATGTTAACCCAAATTCACTGCCTCCAACAAATTAAAAAAGTTAGCAAATATTTAATTTTTTTGCAAGGTTTTATATTTTTACTTTTATAACCTACTAATTATTTTAGCAAATGCCAGTCTAAAATATCTTAAAATTTGTTTAGCAATACAGTACAATGGCAAGTGGATTAGCTGACAACATGTTGATAAAAAATACAGCCTCCACTTGACACCAGCTGATGACGAAAGGATACATAAACGAAAAGTAAACATTGGTGCTACTTTCGTCGAATTGTCAGAATCTCGCCAACTTACATGAGACAGAGAATACCGTAGAACGGAGAGTTAACATTACACTCTAATTATTTCCTCTTTTAAAACACCAGTTAATTTTGATCCCACAATTTGCCATATGTTATAATATAGTAAATTCCTCCCATTTACAAAGGAGATTATTGCTTCAGTTATTTTATAGTTTTTAACCACATGTTAAAAGAATATTAAGTTTGTGTGTTGCTGTTCTGTTTAAAAAACTCTTGGATGAAATTATTTTCTTTATTATGTTTTTGAATAAATTTTAAACCCTAAGCAACAATTTTTTTTGTGTTAAATGAAAAGTTGGTACTTTGCAATGTTTTTCTTTCATAAACCTTCGTGCTGAAATAAATTTTTGAATTGCGTATATGTTTGATGGGGTAACATCTGGTAACTTAATGCACATGTGAATACTTTATTTTACATTGTGTGCCTGGAACGTACCTCAAAGCAAGATGGCTCTCTGTGAATATACAGTAGAATCCCGATAATTTGTATTGTCAATGGACTGAATGTTAAATATGAATTATCGAGATATTCAAATTAGTGGGATTAGCAATAATCTGGAGCAAAAAAAGAAAAAGTACATAATAACGAGATTAATGCATATATGCATTTATATGTATTGATAAACGCATGGCTACATATGTATATATAAATCAATAATTACATCACATTAAAAATTTACGTTTAAAAAATCTGTAATTTTCTTTTGGTGCAAGCCTTGTTAAGCATGTTCAAAGCGGAAAATACTTCATCGCCAACGTCTGATTTCGCTAAGAAATGTCGCACTTTGTTGATGTATTGTTTAGCCACTTTAGGTGTAATTGTCGGCACATCATCTTTGTCATTACCTTCACCATCAATGTCCTGAGATGGAGCCACAATTTCGTCATCAGTTAGAATCCCCACTACCGCTAGGCCATCGTCAAAATGGACGAAACCTTCAAACGTTATAGAATTTTCTTCATTTTGAGGAAGATAATTCCAATTCACAAGGCATTCTAAGTCTTGTTCAGTAACTGCTGATGAAAGTTCCACCTTCATGAATCCACAAGCACGAAAACAGTTTTTTATTGTGCTTTTGCTAACACTTTGCCACGCCTTTTGAGAAATGTTCATGACTGAAAATAAGGTGATTTTATGATCCTTCCCATCCTCGATGCTGTCAAGGAGTTGCATCACTACTTCCTTGCCGTAAAAGGTTTTGAACGTTTTAATTATGCTTTGGTCGAGAAGCTACAGTTTAGAAGTAGTGTTGGCAGGCAAAAACACAACATTAACATGACTGAGCGGTGGGATATGGTTGTGGGCCGTACAATTACCAATGAAAAGTAGAATTTTTCGCTGCCTTTTCTCCATATCAGCATTCACTGATCGTATCCATTCCTTGAATAATTCGCCTGCCATCCACGCTTTTTTGTTTGCACAATAGGTCATCGGGAAAGTTTTTATGTTTTTAAAACCTCTTGGTTTGGCTGATTTGCCTATCATGAGCGGTCTCAATTTCTCAGATTCATCCATGTTAGCGGCCAACAATATGGTTACATGTTCTTTACTATTTTTTCCGCCATGACACTTTTCTTCCTTAAAACACATTGATCGGTCGGGGAGACACTTATAAAATAACCCCGTCTCATCGGCATTAAAAATGTTGTAGGGCTCATAAGAATCTATTATTTCTCCCAATTCGTATTTCCACTCAGAAAAAACGTTGGCCGATACACTCGCACTTTCCCCACTAAGCTTCTTAAATTTTATGCTGTGCCTTTTTTTTAAACCTATCAAACCAACCATCACTTGCACGAACGTCTTTAATTCCCATTTTTTCTGCGAAAACTTTTACTTTTTCTCTTAAAACGTTTCCTCCAACTGGTACATTCGAATTTCGTGCTTGCGCAAATCACTTTTTAAAATTGTCTTCTAGTTGTGGATACTCACCAATCTTAAAGCGCTTTACTTTGCTGTACAATGTCTGGGAGACGATTTTGTCCTTGTTCTTCAGAATTGAGGTTATTGTGGAAGGAGGAACATTATAACGTTTGGACACATCAATTTTTTTATCACCACCGGCCACGGCGTTAATGATTTCGTTTTTGTCTCTAATGGAAAGACACTTATTAGTTCTTTTCGGAGGCATGGCTAAGACCGAACTGACTAACTTTTCATTCGCTCTGCTCCTTCCTACCCTCTCATAATCCTAGGCCGGACACCAAGGCGCCTCTTAGTTCTGGGGATCACAGACACATCGCTTCACAGCCTACCTGGCGTCATTACCTTCCCTGCAAACCCTCTTACTTTTCATTCGCTCTGCTCCTTCCTACCCTCTCATAATCCTAGGCCGGACACCAAGGCGCCTCTGAGTTCTGGGGATCACAGACACATCGCCTTACAGCCTACTCTGCGTCATTACCTGCCTTTCAAACCCTCCTACGTCCCTCAGTAACCTTCCGGTCTTTTTTACCCTCCCCGAATTGCATAAATCTAGAACTGGTGTACAGTCTAGGGTTAAAAATATTACGAGTTAACGAGAATTTAAGTTGGAAATAAGTTGTAACAGTAGTAGTGCAGAAAATTATATAAAACTAAAATATTTGTCATACATTCCACGATCTTGCAAAAGAAATACCAGCTTGGATGAGATGGTGTGTGAATTGCCTCCTCGCAAAGGTGTGGAAGAGTGATTTAATTTGAGCTAGCCAGAATACATAAAATAATAGATAGGTGAAAAGTACGGGAGATAAGAGATAACTCATTGATGGAGTTGTGTGTGCTGTGGAAATGTCATGTGTGTAATGGTGGCTGTTTGTTGTTAGATTGTTTTTTCAGCCTCCTTGAAATAAGTAGATGCCAAGCGACGGGTTTCTATGATGTATTTTGCTTATTTTGTTAGTATACAGCAATAAGGTTTACAGAGTGCTGAATGAAATTTAATTGTAAGTGAAGAGGATTGAGAGTAAAGAGTGAATGTGTTTTTTATCTTGTGAATGCCCAGGAGTTGGGCAACTGGAAGGATGCATGCAGTATGGCTGGTCCTCTGTTTCTTCAAGCCATGGTTCCACCCTTGGACCTTCATGCCATGTGGCTCCACACACTACCAGAAATGCGCAAGAAGGCAGCAAAGCGCTGGAACTTGGAGGCTGCCTTTCGCTGTAGTCAAGCTGGTGAGCACTCCATGTACAAGTTTTTATAGGACAGATTACTTGTTTGTTCAGGCACCAGAACCACATCACTATTCCGATCTTCATTGCTGTGGTGAAATACCCTTATATATATATCTTAATGAGGGTAGTGATTTTATGAGGTTACTCTTAAGAACTGTAATAAAAGAAGTTGTTGCCAGTAGGTATGCAAAAATTTGAACAAAATGAAACTTGTTGAAAACTAATCAAAAACTGCAACAGAGGTGCCCTATGCACCAGAATGCGAAGATGGCTTTATTCTAAGACTGCCTCTATGTTAAGGTTCAAGAAGTTGGATTCTTCTGTATGCTTAATGATAACAAGTTTGAAATTACTGATGGAATGTGTATATCTTGCTTAGGAATTTGTGCACTGAATGTGCTGTGCACTTCGTGGTCACATAATTTTTATATAACACTTCCTAATTATCAGTATTCACAAATAATGACATTGAAATACACAAACCAGTGTAAAATACCACATACAGTCAAACCTCAATGGCACAGACCCTCATGGTTCATCAAAATTTGTCTGTACGAACCAAAACTGCCAAATTTCGATGTAGCCGAAAATCTTGCGAGTTGTCTATGAAAAGCGTGCCTTACAAATTAAGTTTGAGTGTATTCAACCAGTCAGTATTACCATGAAGTAATCATACTGGAAGATACTACAATTAGTGTAAGACAATCGCTCAAAATTACTTTTAATTAGGGATGGGTTAGTTCCGGTTGCTGGTTCTTGATGTCAAGAACCAGGACCGAGAATTGCGTCAAAATCTCAGTTCTACTATGATCACAACAGTAAACAAACAATTGCTATACAGAGAAGTACATGAAGCAGGGAATAAATTGCGTGTCACCACGTTCTTATTAAATACTTAAATACGAAAAATTACAGATGTTCGTATTTCAAGTTACTGTTAATGAAATATACAAAATCTTGTATTTTTGCGAATTGGTATTGTTTCTGTATCACAAAGTTTATTATTATGGGGATTTTGTGTGCTTTTGCATATTTGAATGTGGAAACAGTTAATATGTTGATTCGAACTCGGTTACCTCTAATTTTACGTAAATCAAAGTAGTTGTTAGCCCTTGAACATGTGACCAAAATTTTGCATGCTTTGGAATTTGGTTAATTTGAAATTCTGCATAATATGAAATTCAGAATAAAATTTCCTGAAAGTGTACGTAAAATTCAGGTAATTTATAAACGCTGCTGTAATTAGACTTTTCCTACATATCAAATTAAGCATCGCAAGCAGCTGCCTTAAGTATGCGCATGAGGCCGCCGCAGATGGCCAGTGGCTGCTTTGTGTGTACCCTGGCAATACAGTGAAACCTCGTTATTGCGAGAATGGCCTATAGCGTCACCTCTGCCATTACAATAGTTTTTAAATGCACCGTCATTTGCCCTATCGTTTATTATGCAAGTGTGTTAATGAAGCCTTTCACTGTAGCAATACGAACATTTGTAAACTCTTATTTTTAAAAGGTTTAAACTAGGGATGGGTCGGTTTGGTTCTTCGGTTCCAATTTATACCGGTTCTTGAGGTTTGACTCGGAACCGGTTTTAGGTTAACAGCAATTACTCGGTTCTTGGTTCTACACGGCAATGGCAAAACTCTGTTGTTACAAAAATAACTATGGTATTTACTCATGTATAGCGCGCCCTTTTTTCCCTAACATAAAGGAAAACATTTCTGGGGTGCCTGCTTTACAAGGAAAAACAATTAAGGAGTGGTAGTCGTAAACTATTCAGGGATGTTTGGAGGGAAGTGTATGGGATTAGTCTGTTATCTCATCTCTCGCTCTTACATGAACACTCCTCTCCCTTCTCTCTCTCTCTCTCTCTCTCTCTCTCTCTCTCTCTCTCTCTTTATCTCAGCCCTCCCCAGTAAACAACACTGCTAGCCTATCGATACATTCCTCCAAGCCTTCTTTGTTTGGTAGGATGCCCATCGGCGGGAGTAGGAGAGGAAGAAGAGACGTTTTTTTTTCGAGGTGTCACATTCCAACACTGCAAAAAATAACCAAGGAGTCACTGTGAAAAGGCGCAAAAAAAAAAAGGGCCGCCCAGACACCATAAAAGAAGCAAAAAGAGATAAGAAATCCGGCTGCCCACCCAGCTGTTGACCTTCTTTTAACGAACTTTTGTAGGTTAGGTTACCTCTATCATACAGCAGGCCACAATGTTTTGGTTTGGGGGCCATGAGTTATTTAATTAAAATATTTTCCAAACATATCACAATCAAACCACATATTAATGTAAAAAAGAATAATTTTTTACATATTTAGTAACCTTAAATAAATTTAATACAACAAGTTTATCTGTATACATTAAAACTTGTCTTCACACTTTCTTATTGTTCAATTCTTCCATATAACGGTTAAATAAAACATTTAATGAATTTTACCTGCATTGGTTTAATAAAAGTTGCAAGCAAAAGGCAAGTATTCAAAATACATAGAACCGAATACTGGAACCGATATTTAAATTCTAGAATTGGCACCGGAATCAACATTTTTGGTTATTTGACCCATCCCTAGTTTAAACACGTTGCATTGCAAGTCACATCCACCCATTTGCTGTGCCTGAGTCAGCCTTTGTTAGTCTGTGTTGAATGGCGTCACTCGTAGAACAGATAGAGGAGTGTGGGAAAAGGTGTGCACGGGTGTTGGAGAGGGAGAAGGAGGAGGGGTACGAAGGGGAGAGGTATGATTGGAAGTGGAGTTAGTTGTGGAAAAGAAAGAGGGTGGGAGACTGGAGTAGTTTTGCAAGGAGGAAGAGGGGGAAGTAAGGAGGGACGTTCTGTGATCTCCAGGCTTGTGTGTGTGTGTGTGTGTGTGTGTGACGCGCGCGAAGTAGTGCGCTGATTGGTAGGCAACCAACTCCCTCATGTCTCCTCTACAAACTTGGAGGAGGGGAAGAAGAATGGGGGAGGAAGCAAGGTTGCGCCTGCCGGTTGTTACATAATGCCACTGTCAGATGTCTTGATTTCTTTCGAATTAACTTGTCACTGCATACACCTAGTTTACGGCAATCGGTAAACATAGGATCTTCAAGGGCAAATACAATTATGAGCTACGGTAAAATTTTTATAACGATAACTCAGTATTGCGATAATTATTTTACCATTGTCGACTATCGCTATAACTCTGTTTCACTTTACTTTAATTAAATAACTCTTGTGCTAAATGCTTGAATATTGTGACAGCTCTGTACTGTAAGGTAGGGGCATGGACTTTTCGCGATCGCGAATAAACGACGACAAACGCGAAATCGTCACAAAATTTAGTTTTTACGCGAAATATGGCATATCGGACTTTAATGCGCTAAATATAACCACGTTTTCCAGTAAAATTTTGTTTACAGTATTGCAAAGCAAACACGCGCTCATATTTTAACACTAGGTGGCGAAATACCGTATCTCTGCATGCATAGGCTGTACATAAAAAAAAACGGCTACAGAAAGTTCGTTGCAACTTATTTACGAGATATTGACATTTAAAAAAAAAATTTAACCTCCAAAACATTATCAGGAATTGGTCTACAAACAGTACATTTTAATGTTTTATCTTAGTTTGTAAAAAGGTAAAAAAAATGTGAATAAATAAATAGCGTTTCAATCGCGCAATAATTTGTTCACTCATGTTCATAAACAAAATATCCTTTATCGTGCACGCGTAGAAAGTAAACATGGTGGAGCTCGGTCATAGCTGCCGTACATGAGAAAATAATTACGCTGTTGTACCAGAGAAAGATATCTTACGTAGTTCGCACGCCCGCCACCGCGCCACAAATGCACATTGATAGACGCCATTTTGTGTAACATGTTGCCGTGTTTTTGCTTTCTCAAGTCACGATACCACCTGTGGAATACTATACGCGGGACGTTTATTTGTAAACAGTTAAAATGTTCAATTGTACTGTTGCGTAAGGTAAAAAACATTACTATATCGTATTTAAAAAAAAGGATAGTTCCTGGTGCTTCTTAATTCTTTGCCCAGTATAGATTATACACCTAAGTTGACAACACTAGTTTCCACTGTTTTTATTTGGTATTTACTTTACTATTTGTTTTTGTTTTTGTACTATTTGTTGTTATTCCTGTTACGTGTGTTAACATATTTTAATACTCAGACATTGTTTAATATACCATGAACGGGAACGGGATTTTAAAACTGATGGTTTTTTCATATTTGATGAACGAAACAAAACTATGATGTGTAAATACTGCGGTAATTATTAAGTTTAGGGTTTTTTCTGAAAAACACAAAAAAAAATTTATGATATATTTCTACTCTACTAATCACGTAGAACACGAATATATTAGGGGCGTAGCTTTAAAATAAATACAACATATTTTAGAAAAATTGAACAAAATTGCGAAATGAGCAGTATAGCCAGTTTGTTTAAGTTTCTGAACGAAACGTCCTAGACCAACAAAAGTTGCATTAATGGGTTCTGCACAGCTTACCTTGTTCATATTCAAGAGGGCGTAATGTTAAAATAAGTAGAACATATTTTGAAAAACTTGCGAAATATGTTTGTTTACGTCTATTAACGTCCGAGGAATTATACCAGCCCCCTACCTAGGTGAGGCAATTTACATTCTTTTGGTGTGTTTTACGGTTCCTTTAAATCCCTACAATCCTACATTCACAGTTTAGTGTAAACCCCAAACATCCTAGGTTAGTATAAAACCCTACTATCCAAGGTTAGTGTAAAATCCAAACATCCTAGGTTAGTGTAAAACCCTACAAATTCTAGGTTAGCTTAAAAATGTAAAATAGTGACTCACCCATTGTGGGGTTAGGTGGGCACATATTATGAAATTAGTCTGACGTTAATGCCTGTAGTATATTCGTATTCTGCATCATTAGTAGAGTAGAAATATATCATAATATTGAAATTTTTTTGTGTTTTTCAGAAAAGCCCCTAAACTTAATAATTACCACCAATTGTTTGGTGTCGGAAATATAAAAAAAAACATTGTTGATAAAAAATTGTTTGCATTTGTAGGAAGTTTGCCTTTGCTGAACACACTCGCGCAGACAGAATTCCTGCAAGACTATCTTGCTTTACAGCAGTATGTTTCAGGAATTTTGAAAGAAGGGCAAACTACTGATGTCCTCAATGTTTTGCATGGTCTACGTGAGCAACATTCAACTTTTGTGTCACAAACTGTGTCCATGCTGGGGATTCCCACATCAAATGCAGACAGCGAGCGGGCTTTCTCTGCATATGGACACATTTTAACCGATTTACGGACAGGCCTAAAACCGAACAACATTGAGCTAATGCTTGCCAAATACTTTGGTGCTAGCATGTAAATTGACACTGTTCTAAACAAGATATATATTTTCTTGTTATAGGATTTGGTGTTCTCATTTTAAAAATTTAGTGTTGAATTATTGTTTGTGTTCTTAAGTTAGAAGTATTAATTTTTTGTCTACATATATTGGCATTTATCAATTTGGCACTTGTTTCGGTAGTGAACTCTGTTTGTACAAATATATATATGTTTTTCTGTACTGTACATTTTACATTTTGTAGTGCTGTGTTAAATGTAATCATCAAATAATATTTTTAATTTGAATTTATATATAATTTTTTAGTAGCCAGTAAAGTGAAATGTGAAAATCCTGGTTTTTTACAAATTATTTCCAGTTTATCTACCTACAAAAGACAATTCCATTATTTTATAGTTTTTTGCGCTGGATTTCCAAACATTCATGATGAACAGTAAAGTTTTTATTTACCGCCTTAATGTTTTTAAGTGAATTTTTGTACCGCTTTTAACAATTTTTTATGACGAAATTTGGAAATTTTATTTACCACTTTTAGGGGGCCTTACTGTAAGGTAATGTGAAGGCGAAGGCCATTAAAAGAATCCCACTGGCATGTGTGGACAGTTTCCCTTTTTTTAATGGTTGACGTGGACTGCTTCCTTTATTCTCTTTTATGCAACTGTGTGCTTGTATGAGTGGTTGCTCCCAATGTTATACCAGTAGGTAAAGGGGGGACCAGAAGAGGGGCATCTCGAAAGAGAGAAGGGAGAGAGGAGTAATAAAAAAAGGCAAGCAAGAGGAGGGATAACTGTTTCACTACATTTTGTTATCCTCGAAGTATCTTCCCACAGTTAAAACTAATTCTGTACCTTCCATTGAATTTTTTCCCATTTATTTTGCAAACCCCATAATTCTTTAACTATATTTCAAGAAAGAAAAGACGCGCTGTATGGTAATTAGGAAAATTGATAAAAATGAGAGAAATAGGACGGATATTGAAAAAGCTTGTGGTATCCCGCTTTCAATGTTTTCCACTAACTGAAAAAGTCAGGCTTGATTTATTGACAGCTGAATAACATAACATTTGGCCACAAATAACTAACCCATGAAGTGTGTCACAGGCAGTATCAGAAAAAATATGGCTCAGCTACCACTACTAGTTGGTATATTGTGTAGTTCCAACCAGATACAGTGAACTCTCAATGTATCAAAAACACATGTACCGATACATCGTATCCACAGTTGATCTTCAGTTGTCCTGGCAAAATTCCTATATAAATAATGATACAATTACCCACTTTTACTGTTTATCGGACATGCATCAATCAAAATATTGTTCAGTCCCCTCAGTTAAGATTTCCCACAATATTTTTTAAGTGGGTTTATGCAAATTTCTAACAACTGGAAGTGGAGTACGTTAAACCTGCTACCGTTTATCACCATGTGCCGGCGCGGTACCCAGTTCAACTAAGGTGTCTGCAACTCGGCGACAGCGAGTTTGGCATACACTTGGGGGAGTGTCTGCCAGCAGTGCACAGTGCATACCTGGTGAGAGGGAAATTGGTGGAGTACATGAAGCGTAAAATAAAACTAATCATGTCATCTCAGGTTAACGGTGCACAGTTATCCTGTCAAACCCACTGCACCACAGGGCGGCCAGGTACTCCACCACGTATGACCTCTAATATGGTCACCACAGTCAGGCGTATGCTACAGCAATCAGATCATGGAAATTAGATTATCCGTCACTCAACACTAGTATCCCAAAGCAAATTATTTCGCCTGGAAATGTTATTCTGTACATTTTAGTGAGAAATTATTTTTTGCAAAGATTTTTTCTTTTGTGATTAAATGTAGTTTTTTCCTGTAAAGTTGGTGTTTCATTGTATCTGGTGTAAAATCAACATTATTTTAAAACTAAATATTAATTTCACTCAATGTACAGCATCTTTGCAAATAAAAGATGCCCAGAAGTGTGTACAGTGTAACCTATCTATTAAACATATTCTGTGGTCCCATTAAAATTTTTTTTTGCATTTCAACCCCACATTCGTTGAAAGTCTACATGTATTGAAATTTTTTGTCAGTCCCCCTGAGGAACAATTATGGATGTTCAAATATTAAAAAATTTGAGTAGTTGCTAATAGTAATTAACAAATTATTCACATTCACACTTTGATTACCTTATGCAAAAATTGTGAATAATTTACATTCCTATTTTTAGTGGTTGTAGAGTTGTGCTGATTTAAATCTGCTTCTGCCGAATTTGCCGATGTTGACAGAATTCGCGCTTCTGCCTATGTAAGAATTGCAGATAATTTTTGGCCGATTTTACAAACTTAAACAATGCCGTATTCTTCAGTATAAATAACTGATGTCTGACCTTTATGAACATTTAAAGTTTTTCTGCTGTAACAAAGTGTGTATGGAAAGGAAATACTGAGTGGAAAAGATGCTCAACTTCAACGGTTTTTTCAAACAAATTTAGTGATTTTTGTCCCAAGCTCTCTTTTGAGATAACAATGTACCGGCTTGACATCGACCAGGATTGGAGAGGAAGAAGCAAGGACTGGGAGGGACTTTTCACAGCCATGTTCAGTACCCATTTAAGATTTAAGAAGAGGGAGGGGGAAGCAGCCTTTACATTCTTCGAGCAAGATGTCATACCTGCCTTCACAGTTAGGGTACCTGTTAAACAGTAGGTTGTGGAAACCATTGCATGGTGGTGTGAAGCCAATCCTCGTAGATTGTGTTCTGGAGAAAAGACCCAGCAACCCATGATCGGAGTCGGAAGGGAAGGGCAGTGGAACTGACTTAATTGTCCTCCGTGGCTCCTGTATATATACGTTTCTGTTCTATTTTCCATAGAACTCGGGACTTACCCTCTCGTGTTTGCGGTGGGATAGGGGTAGGCGGGGTGCACAGTTTTTCCCCGATTTGTAATTTCTTGTGGCGAGGCCCGATAATATGCCCGGGACTCCCCGCGTTCGCAGCGTCACGTCGTGACTCAGGCAACATGACAGGTGCAGTTGGTTCGAGCTTTGGGATTCCTCTGGTCGTTAGGCCATCGGTTTACGGCGTGGGTAATAATAGCGTCGCCATTGGTAGGTATGAGCGGTAGGCGTCAAGGTAACCTCAAACTAAATCTTTACGAAAACATTATTAGCAGCTAACTTCATTCAGTAAGCCAGCAATCACGATTTGTTTACTTTGTTCAGAGTCGGGGCATATGGGCTACTCTCGGTTTTAACATGGCCGGCCAGTTCTAAATGCGTGGTAAAATTTGAGTTCGTAGGTGCACACTTTTGGCGCCAATGTCGCAGGTGAATATTTGCATTCACATTCACAAATGTCTGAGGTGAATATTTGCATTCGCATTCGTGAATGTGGAAAAATCGACATTCGTTGCATCACTAATATATATATATATAAATTAACAAATGCTGTAGGTACGTGGTAATGTAAAAATCTTGTAAAACTCAAATGCTGGTGAATGTTCTTGGGCAGTTTTAAAAATGTCTTATTATAGTAAAAGATTTAATGGTAAATCTTTAATAACTAAATCAGCACATTTTGTTTATTGTAAAAGTGGGGCCCTAAGTATCGGTAATAGCTGCAAAATGGGTTTTGGACCCATCTCTATTTACTACTAATTGTTAACTTTTACAGATTGAAATGCCATTAAGTATTTGTGTAAAATTTTAGCATAAATGAGCCATATATGTTAAGATTCAATCCAAAACTACAAGGAGAATGCCAAACTAAAATTAATTGAAAATAAAATATCTAGCAGTGAAATGGCTTAAAAAAATTCTACAGTGTTGCATTTTTGCTGTACAATAATTTCTCAAAAATACATTTTCAGTGGTCCAGTAAAGAAAAACTGCAGGAAAACAATGAATGGGAACTTGGATTTTAAACCTGAGGAATAACGTACATAATCTCAAAATACCTGTTTGTTTAAACCAACAGTCTAAAGATGTCATTAAAAACAACTTAAAGTAAATTTAGTATTAAATACTCACTTTAAATTAAAAACTTTAATTTCTTGAAACTAAGCAAAATTTAATTTGATTTATTTTGATGTTTTTGTCCAATGTTCCTTCGTTGGCTGAGCCAAGTTTAATCCCTCAGTTAAAATTGCAGTTACTTATTTATTTGTGACAATTTTTGCCACTTATTACTTGCCCGAGTCTCATTCAAGCATTTATGATACTAATCATACTCGCATCCAATAGTTTCCAACAATAATCATTCCGTTAAAATAACACACATAACCTTATACCAAGTTCAGTTTACAATAACAAATTCATAGGTTGTTCCATACAGTGTGGGAGATTGTGATTCGTTCTCATTGTCGCCAACCTATGAGTGCAGTAACCGCGTGTGAAGGATAAGCACATGAGATGCTTTCTCGCTGTCGTCAACCTATGATTGCAGTAAACATGTAAAAAGTATACTCAATAGAAAAACTATCGTTAGTATTAGTTTTCGACTTTCCGCCTTGTTTTACATTCCCATAGTGTTCTAAATGATTGATGTGCACAATCTTTGATGAACGTATTGTCTGTTTTGAACGGATGTTGCAGGAAAACAAAAGGTAGGTGATCATTGAATGGGGTCAGCAATTAGCATTGTTAGAATAGGAATTTTGACGGGACCAAAATACATAAACAGAAATATGGTAAAATGTAAATAATGAGAACAAATAACCAAGAATCTATGTTAATTGCTTTGCAAGTTTTCCCATTCCTGAATGTGCAACGGAAGTTGAATTAAAAAAATTACATGTAGTTATTGCAACCATTTGCCAACGTAGTACGCGGTATCCTCTTAGTTTTTTCGTGTGTTCCACTTGAAATTGAATGAAATTTTCATAATGTATGAAACTGGCATTCAGCATAGAATACCTACTCAGGTCAATTCTTTTTTTCTTGCTGATATAATGGGAAATATGTAACACAGCCATATTTTATTTTTACTGCAATATGATAAATGTGCAGCCACAAAGTGATTGTACAGTCAACCCTTCACAATTTCTGGGAAAAGGGTAGTTATTTTGAAGTGGTCACTATTAGAATTTTGACTTATTTTGACAGATTCCTGACTTATTCTCCAAAAATTCGCTTAAGTTGTACTTATGCTGTTTTTGAAGGGCTCTCGTGCCAAAATTGCATAGTACAGTAATCAAATACTGTCATATCTCAATCGTGTGAGTTCTCAAGTTACTCGGGAATGAGTTCCTATGCTCTATGCGCTTGTAAGATTGAATTTGTTTAAATTTTTAATGATGTTAACCCTTTAAAACACAAATACTGCATTTTTTACGTTAAGTCCATGTTCAGTTGTCTCTAGCGTGAAAACAAAACATTATTCTTAAATATTTTTAATATATTTTAATAGGTAAACGTCTTCCAACAGAAATGATGTACTTAAAAAGTTTACAGGACCTCCCCATGTCACCAAAATTAATTCTAAACACAACGCACCACACAATTTTTTTACAGGGTGGCTACTGAGTCTGGAATTTCGGGTACCCGGGGGGAAACTTTAATTTTAATTTTTTCATCGGGAATTCGGGAAAAACCAGTGAATTTAATTATGTAGCCAGGAAGAAACAGTCTGGTTTGGGTTTCTCTTTATTTTGAAAGTGGATTACACTCTCTGAATAGTGTATTATAGACAAATAAAATCCTTTTCTCCAGTAAAAAAAAATAATTTTATTGTGTTACAAACACAAAACTTGTACAACTAATTATTACATTAAAACATTTTAAAAACTGAATTTCTATTTCTTCGCAACATCAGACAACAGAGATTAAATCAAAAGTTACAAAAGTACTTTTTTTATTTCTTCAGGCACAGCTTATAACGAAAAGTTAACGCAACATTATCAGATTATTAAATTACGTAATTAATTTGGTCCTTGAAATTTTTCTTTTAAGTCTTGGAAAGTCCTTGAAAATATCTTGTTTGCATCTACAAGAACCCTGACACAACAATAGAGATCAAATAAAAAGTTTAATCCATTCACGGTATCTTCGATAATTTTGAAAAGAACCTTTGAAAAATCACCCTAGGAGTTACATGTTCAATTGGTTATAAAAGTATATATATGGAAAAAGGTTTTGTCTTGCTTTTAGCACTGAAGCACTATATAAATTGGTTGTTTTAAGTATATTTTTTCAATAAATTATAATAATTTGTTAAAAGTCCGTACGAATTAACAACGGATTTTGAAGGGACATGTTGGTTATAGCTGAAAAGAAATAGTTCGTAGGTTAAATATTAATATGTATAAATTTAATGCCGTAATTGTAAAGTTAATATTGCTAAACTATATATTTACATTTTTACGTAGCACTCATGGGTAAAGATTTCACTGTTATTAATTGAAATTAAATAAATTTCAGTGTCTGTCCAGCGGACTCATACACTCCATCTTGTCCGTTTGGGCACGTTTTTTTCAGAAGTATAACCACGCCATATTGGATATTGGAGACGCTGAATTGTGGTTATAAAACTAACGTAACACATTCTTTCTACTTATAAGATAATTCTAGGTTAAGATATAATTTTAGTATTAGCGTTGTTATTTCTGCACTTTATCAAATAAACGTACAAAATATAGAAAGGCATTTGAATATTTCCGTTACGTAATTCCCTTCGCAATCCTTAACAGAAAAACATATTTTAAAAGACTGAAAGGAATCGAAATTTGGTCAATAACTGATAATCGATTATTTTCGAAAGCTTTTTGTGAAGCGTAAGAGATAGCAGCACAGTAGCGTTTGCTTACACGTCTTTCTATTATATCGTCTTTGCGCCGCAGGTAGTGTTGTTTTGATGTTGTGGCAGTGAAGAAGTGCGACAGTTTCTTGATGGAAAAGCGATGTACCTACACCGCAGGTTTAAAAATGAAAGTGATTTTGTTCGCTGAAGAGTTTGGAAATCGAGCCGCGGGCCGTGAATTCGTAGTAAATGAAACGTTAGTGCGGGGCTGGAGGAATTTTTCTCACTTATAAGTCGCACCCCGAGTTTTCAATAAAATTTTTTAAATAAAATGTGCGACTTATATGTGATAAAATACGGTACCATTTATCACAGTGAAATCTTTAACCTGAGTGCTACTTCCAAAAGTTTATTATGTAAAATTTAACTTTTTCCTTACACCACATATGTAAATAAATCTTAATACAATAAGTAAACTTGAATTAAATTATATAATAAACAGTTCCGATATATACTTCAATCTACCTTTTTGTATGTATTACAATATTTTGCTAAATTGATTAGCATTTGTTTTAGACATTTGGAGAATTTTATTAAAGTATATGACAGTTAAGATTACATGGCATTGTTTCTCTTCAAAAATAAATGTTGGTAGTTCCCACATGGACACTGTTAATAAAATATTTGACAGTTCCCACATGGCACTGTTTGTTTACAAAATATTTGAGAGTACCCACATGGCACTGTTTTTGTTTGCAAAACGTTTGACAGGTGTCACATGGCAATGTTTTGTTTACATACTGCGGAAGGATACATAATCGGGTCCCTGAAAGTAGATCTTTAGCGGGGCTTCAGAAAATCTTGAAGTTACCGTGAATACATTATAACAAAAATTTGCCTCATTAATTACTTCTTGACACAATTAAGAAATTCAAAACATTTTCAACAATAATAATTAACGATGAACAGTATAGGAAATTTCAGGAAAATTCTATGTAATGAAACTGCATTTTTCCCAAAGTGACAGTACATAAAATTACAAAAGACAGTATTTACAATATTTACATTCATGTTCAAGATATAAAACAATGAACTTCACCTAAGCACACATTTTCCCAATATAGGCAGTCCTCTACTTTCGCGCATTTGACTTTCGTACAATTTGCGCTTTCGTACATTGATTTCTTACACCATAAATTTGACTTTCGCGTCTTTGCTTCGTTCTTTCGTACATAACCAAAAAAAAATATTGCACGCATGCCTCCACGAGAAACGTAAACATCAAAGATATATGGATTGTTTATATTCTGTAGGTTTTGTCTTCGCAAATAATATTGCAGCAAAGTTGACTTATACTACGTAGAGACCTCTGGTGTGGATATACGGAACTATGTTTCCGATATAACTGAACAAATATGCAGTTGTATGTCTGATGTGTTACTACGCTATGGCGATTCTACGTATTAATGCCGTTCCTGTTTAGAACTTCTGTTGTTTTTATTATGGTTTTTAGTTTCCTTTGAGGTTAATTTTATATCCATTGTTTTTTTTTATTGGCGCACGTACATAATTATTACACTACGCAATGAATAACAAACGTAGAAACGAAAGTAATGAAGACTCAGTGTGTAAGAAACAAAGAAAACATGTTGTAAATATTGTCCAAACGAAATTAGACATTATCGCGCAATCAAAAAGTGGCAAATCACTTGCAGCTATAGGACAGTCTTTCAACCTGAGCCGATCCACTGTGCGTTGTATTGTAAAAAGTAAAGGAAATATAAGGGACTATGTTATAAATTCGGGAAATCTTTCTTCTAAAATAATTTTAAAANAAAAAGTAAAGGAAATATAAGGGACTATGTTATAAATTCGGGAAATCTTTCTTCTAAAATAATTTTAAAACGGCGTGGTGCAGCGATGGAAGAGATGGAACCCAGAAATTTTCACACCAATCTGCTAGTTGTGGTCTTTTTATAGGGATTCAGCTTTGCAATAATTCAATGCAAGGCTCTCAGTTTGTTTGAAGATTGGAAAAAACAGCTTGGTGAGTCAGCTGCTAATGCTGGTCTCAAATTTCGCTCGAAAGGCTGGTTCGACAAGTTTAAGTCAAGGGCAAGACTGCACAACATAACATTTACACGGGAATCTGCCAGTGCGGATACTGAAGCTGCCGAAAAATTTATAAAAACTTTTGAGGACATTGTTGACGAGGGAAATTACTCACCAAATTTTTAATGTTGATGAGACAGGCTTATTCTGGCTTCAAGA
>NQII01003717.1:234966-249995 GCA_002778355.1 Clitarchus hookeri
AGTTTTCATTAATATATTAGCACACAGCAATAAAATGCATATAGTGGCTGTGTCGCTACAATTAATTGGTAGACCACTATTTGTTAAAGAGAAGTTTAGCAATACCCTTTAAAACTGTCTGATCCATGGTTGGTGCGCACACATTGTGACTGTGCATGTGACTTGATGCCTTAAAGAGAAACTTTGTCTCTTAACACTCCTCTACCTGCTGCTATGCACCCTGGTCAGTGTGTAGCTATGCTAGTTCATATAGCAACAATGTTAGCCTCCATCCCCATACCCTCTACACGAGTATGGGCATTATTACAAGGTCATTGTTGGGAACAGTTAGAAAAATTCCAAGAATTTAAGAAAAATACAGGTGAAAAAAAAAACGGGAGGATGATGCTGAAACAGCACAGGCTTGCCCTTCCAGTGTCTCCTTTATCCCTACCTAGGTATTCATATCAGGGAGGGTGTGAGGATGCGTTACTGGTTGCTAGGCAACCATGTTCCACTTGCCAATCATTAGGGCTGTGCAAATGCAAAATTTTATAACTAAATGAAAATTAAAAATTTGTTATAAACTTAAGTGAAACTAGAACAAAATTAAATAATTATTTCATAAGAGTTAAGTTGTAATGAAAGTTTAATGAATTTAGTAACATTTTAGCAAGTTATTCAGCATAATAAATTCATCACAAAACCAAACCAAAAAAAAATGAGGTTATGGAGTATTTACCTCTGGGGTACTAGCCTATATTTAAATTTCCATTTTACGTAGTTATTTTAGTTATAGAATGATGAAAACAAACAAGATGAGATATAGACAAAATTTTCTTTGCTAGTACATTAAATTAACATTAATTTAACACCTGAATATTAATTGAAATAGATGATTTTCGTTTTGTAACAACTTTCGGCAACTAATTTTTCAACTGAGTTGCCAATGTATCAGTCCACATCCTGCATGCATGGAGACATGCCTAAACACCACCAACCCTATCCATCTCTGTATTCTTGAGCCAGTATACTTTATTCTTTTCAAAGTCACAACACAGCCATCTCATTCAAATCCAAGTGTTTTTCCAGTAGGAGTTATAAGGAAGTAGTTCGTAACACTTCACTGCACAGAAATGTATATTGTAAGAAACCATTACCACATTTACGTTTAGCGATATAAAGGACAATTAAAACACCAGGAAGGACTACACACAAGTGAACACTATAACCATAGTGCTGTAACTGTGTTTGTCTGCAAATATTTGGTGTTAACAAGATACAGATTCTGTATTTAAATAAATGTTTGCAGAAACTGAAAGGGCAATTGATTTAAAATCCAGTATTTAAGTTAACCGAAACAGAAGTGGTACATAACAATATCCCTAAATCACATTATAAATGGTACTTTAATATTTTATTGTAATTTGGCACAGTGATTTTTTTAAAAGAGAGTTATGATTGTATGTTTCTTGTGTAGTTATAAATCTAACATAGCTTGCTAATTTTTATTTTTATTTCACAGAGAATTTTTTTGTCACGTGATCATCAACAGATGATTGGCACTTCACATTTCATGAAACATGCATCGTTTGCATCTGTACCAACACAGGTTACTACTCGCACACTTCTGCGGCCTTTTGATGAACGTGAGTATTTTTCATTTTGTTATTTATGTGTGGTTTTTTGCATAGGTGAACTTGTTCTCAATATATTGTGGAGGATATCTGGAAAATGGTGAGGTACATATTCCTCCAATTTGAGTGTGATTATGGTGAAAATATGTAATACTTGGATTATTTGATGTCATATTTATTTTTATTCATGTACTTATAAAAATGGTTATTTGCACTATCTCCTTCTCTTAACAAAAGTTTTTGTAAAATTTATTTAGTACCAGGTTGAGAATTGTTTATTTAGCATTGGTAATTATGGTGGGATGCTAGTGTTCCTCATAGTTTTCCCCTCCTCTTTGGGATTCAAAGGTACCATTGTTTCTCCTTGCTTATCGCTTGGCAGTTCACCAGTAGCAGCAGAACTATGTGTGGCAGCACATCTTTGTAAATTTCTGTACACTCCTCGGGTTGCTAAAGATCCCCTTGACACAGTGTCCTTTGCATGCTCAAGCGGAACAGGGCAAAGGGAGCGACACAAAGCAGCAACTTCTATTTCTGCCCCTTCCTCAAGTCTGTTAGTCCCGAACAGTCTCTACAACATCCAGACATTCATAGAGTGCCACTGGGTCAATGTGGACAACCTTAGAGGATTTGCCAGAGAGCCTTGACAACAATTTGGAAAGGCCACATCATTAATCTTCTTCTGAATTCTGTAGAGGCCATCCCAACGTTTCTGTAACTTCAGGCAGTATCCTTTTCGCTGGAGGTGGGAAGTACCCAGATTTTGTCACCGAACCAAACTAGAACTTAACCTAGAATATTTTTATTGAACCGAACCTTTAAAACTGTACACCAAGCATCTCAAACCTAACCATGCTATAATTCATCGAACTTGAACCAAACTCTAACTGAACTTTAAAAAATGCCTTATCCCACATATGTCTGCACAGTTCAGCCCGTAATCATTCAAGGATATAACATAAACAAACATGTAGAACCTCCTTAACAATTCCTTCTTTAATAGGCCTACGTGTAGCATAAAAAATACACAGGCCTACAGTATATACAAAACAACCGTCACAGTTCAGCCCCTATTTGTTCAAACATATATAACAGAAACCTGTATAACCACATTCACAATTTAATCTATGATTGTTTAAAATGTAACACATACATATACAAGCTGCAGTTTTACCACTAATACTTAGTTCCAAAATGTAAATGCCAAATTTTTTCTAATTTGAAAAAGTTTACAAAATTAACTTATCTTTAAGTTTTGGTTTTCATGGTTTTGATTGATACAATAACTCATTAAAACACTGAGAACTGTATCTTTGTAATTTTTTTTTTAAAGTATGTGTATACCACAAATTTCCAACACAAAATATGATAGTAATTGAAAATGTCATTTTTCAAAAACAGAAACAAATCACTTATTTTACATTAGACAGAATACACATGTACTCACAGGGCAGTACTTGTAGGTTCATACGTGTGGAAAATGTGTTTGTCTGACTTTTGTTTGGGTGTGTGTGTGTATCTACAAATACCACACTTTGAGTGCTTGTGCATTCTGTCTACATTTTATAATGTCATCATTAGCCTAGTGACCTATTCCTACCATAAAACACTTATTTTGTGTACAATAATTTATAGATTAAGAATGCCATAAGTTAATAAAGGAAAGCAGCTAGTTTTACACTCTATATAGTTCAAAATATAATGTTATCACTGCTATAAAAAAAAGGAACAGTTATGACTTTGTTCAGTAATTTTTGTTGTGTTGTGTCCCGTGCTTGTTATTTGTGAACATCTTTGAGGTGAATTAAGTTTGTTTCGAAGTTCGCTAATGATACTAGTTTCTGGAATATTTTTGAACCGAACACGAACTTGTATAAATTTTTTGAACGGAACTAGAACCGATCTTTTACATGGCAAACAATTTTGAACCGAACATAACCTTAAAGTTTGGGTTCAGTTCGAAATTCGAACGTTCGACTGATCTCTTACTATTCACCATTGTGGATTTTACAGCCACGTCAGTTGTCCTTGAACTTGCTTGACAGTCTCCTGTCATACCCTATCTCCATCCTGTCACTATTTATTCTGAGGTGCTGTTAAGCAAAATCATAAATGCCAACTAGTCTGCAACGTAATTTGCTGGCATAATCACGGGCAGCATAAACATCTCTTGGTCGGCCAAAACGCAGGTCACTAGGAAGGCATAGCTCTCTTCCAAACAGCATCCTTGATGGTGTTACCCTTGTGGACTCGTGAACTGCCAAGCTGTAAGCAAGGAGGAACAATGGTACCTTTGAATCCCAGTCCTTTTGGTATCTGCCTCAAATATTGACAGGTGTTGCTAAAGGGTGCGGTTAAGCCTCTCTACCATTCCATTCAACTGATTGTGTAAGTCTGTAGTCCTAGTCTTTTTCATCCTCAGAATCTTTGTTACATCCTGGAACATAGCAGCTTCAAAATTTCTTCCATGATTGGATTGGAGTTCTAGTGGCACCCCAAACATTAAGAAGACATGCTCTACAAGTGAATCAGCAACATTATGTACTAGGTTTTGGAGGGGAATGACCTTCACTTAGTAATCTTGGGTCACCAGTAGATGCCATTTACCTTTCTCCGTGGCAGGCAAGGGGCTGAGAATATCTACTGCTTTCCTCTGAAATGGGGCTCTAAAATTGTATTTCAGGAGATGATTTTGTCCCCTGAGCCTTGGTCCCTTCCTCGCTGTGCAGGTGTCTCACATTTGGCACCACTTCTCAACATCCTCCAAACAGTGAAGCCAGTAGATTCTGACTCTAACTCTGTTGAGGTTGTTATTAACACCAAAGTGACCACTGGCAGTTTCAAATTCAGGAATTCAGGAACCCTGCATTCTGGAAGGACCAACTGTATGTTTCCCGTCATGACTTTCTCAGTTCCTGTAAAGAACACTATTGTACACTGTAGGAGGGAATTTCATGGTCTCCAGTACACTCTGACTGCTGTGCTCAGGTGGGATGTTTATTGCCATTTTGGCACACAGCCAGTTTCTTTTCATTTGAGTAATGGATAAAATGTGGGGTCATTTAGGTGATCTTTCCTACTACACTCACCACTGCATGTAGGTGACCCATCACAAGATACAGAACCTTTGTTTTGTTGTCTTCTATACTTCAGCAATTCAGAACACTCTTCTTCCTGGCATTGACAATGATTATTGAATGGTTCAAATGTCCTCCAAGAATATTTCAGTCATATTCTTGAAGGTGCTATATCCAGTGGGCTATTTGACCTTTGGAGTTCTTGAAATTAAGTAGCCAGCATAATGAAGTGTGGTCGGTTCGTAGAACAAAATGTCTGCCATAGTAGGAGTGGAAGTGTGAAATTGCCTTCACCATGGTCAGAAGCTCCCTGTATGCAACACTGTAATTTCTCTTGGGCTTGTGCAATACCTTACTGATGTATTCTAGTTGTCTCTCCTTCACATCCTGAATCTGAACTCCAATGCCTACATCACTAGTATCAGTATCCAAAATGAATGTGCCCTCACTTTTAGGGAATCCCAGAAATGGGCAGATATGAGAATTTCCTTTATCTTACTAACAACGACTTTGCACTCAGTCGTCCAATGAAATTTCCTTTTTTCCGCCGCAGTAAAGTCATGTAGCAGCAGGATTGCTACAGGTATAGGAAACCGGGAAAGCCAGGGAATTAAAAATGGTCTGGGATTTTTGGGAAAAGTCAGGGAGAAAAAGGAAAATTTTGTGGAAAAATTTTAATTTCTTCCTCTTTGCTTCACGTCTTACCAAAAAGTTGCATGTTCATAGGCTTATAATATTACCTATTACACTTTATTTGCAAGACAGAGTAGTGTAAAGTAATATTAACAGTTCCGGGGACTTATCTCCAATTTTGTGTTCCGAAGTCGCAGCACTTGTGTGAGCAAAGTCAGATGTTTGAAGGCTTAAAGCAAAAAGTTGGGAATGAGTCCCTCGGACCTTTTAATATTACTCTACACTACTCTGTCTTACGAATAATGTGTGGTAGATTTTATTAAACTAGAAATCTTAGTTTTTATTTTATAAACCTGTGAACATTCGACTTCTGAGCATCCCTGCGAGCATTTTCAATGCAACCCTCTTAATGTCTTTGAAAAATATGAGATTGGTTTTTATTGTGTTCTCTGCATAATGTGAAGCGAGTGAGAAGTAATGTGAAAATTCATCAAATTATTTTTTAAATGAGGAACATTAATTGATGCTGTAATTTTTTCAAAGGTAGGCTTATATATACATTTCTTCAAATGAGTTAATGCTGTGAATATTGTCTGGTGTTACCTAGACAGTATTTGTGGCACATATTTGTTTTTATATATTTATCCATTTTTCAATAGCACTGTGCATAGGATGTCATTTTTTAGTGTCTGTGTTGGCATGCCTATAAACTGAAAACAGGAAAAAGTCAGGGTTTTTTTTTTGTGAGTACCTGTAGCAACGCTGAGTTGTTTGGCACTCGTAGTTAACCCACTTAAAAATAGTTGATAGTACAGACATAAGCCTATAAAACTCCACATTTTGGTTTTGTAAGTTGGTGTCTGCAAATTTCTTATTACTTTGGTCTTCTCTGGTTCTGTTTCAATTCTGTGGGCAGACACTACATGTCCCAATAAATTAGTTTTCTTTTGGAACAGGTGTCACTAATTAGGAACTAGTTTCAAGTTGGCAGCGGCCACTTTCTGGAATACAATCTCTAAGCGTGATGGTTGCTCTTTACATGTCTTTCTTGTCACGTCATCTAGGTAAACCAGACAGATATCTAATGGGGGGACATGTAATACAAAATTAATTTCCCTGAAAGTGCCACCAAAATATGAGAGAGGGTGGTCCAGACATAAAGTATGGCATCTACGGTTTAGTTACGTGATGTATGATTTTTCTTATATGGTATGTGCTAACTTGCCATTACGTATTATTTGCATTGGCCATTAATCAATTTTGAAGATCAGTGAAATTTGATGGGCAGGTATTAATTTATTGGCTGATAATCATGGTTGATGATCTGCATTGGCACATTCCAGTCTGTAACAGACTTGGCCATTTATTGTGGAGCCTTTCTTTGCTCCAAATATAATAGTTTCACACAATATTTAAAAAAATTATTCTTTGTATAGAATATTTTACTAATGGAACAGTTGTTAAAGTTGTGGATTCTTATTTCTGTAAAACTTTTTTTCATATTCACCAATATACCAAATAATTATGAAATGTAATCAACTACAGGAATTATTTCTATATTGTAGTACATTATTGTGGATTGCATTTTGCTTAATCAAGTATGCAGACAGTAGCATAAAAGTGCAGATTTTCATAGATTTTCATACATACTTTTTTCTGCAGTTGCAGTGCATGCAGATGTCTTTCCATATTTGCATAAGGGGAAATGGGCTACTGGATGTTTTAGGGAGCCAGAAGCTGTATCCTGCCAGCCTGCATTACCTGGTTTGGCTGGGGTTACAAGATGCCTCCCATGGCAGGAAAGGGTCTGTGCTTACGCCAGGCCCTGACTTTTCCTGCCACGTTTTCGAAAAGTTGCAGCTCACTTGTGCCAACCTCAATGACACATCACCAGCCACACTGAACAAGCTGGATGTTGATGCCTTTCTGTATGCTGCTGGTGAGTACTTGGTGCAATTTTTTGTTTCCTCTGTGCTAGGTGTTCAGCCGTGTTGTGCTACTATTGCTGGATATTGCAACACTAACTGGGTCAAAAGGTGGGCACATGCATTGCTGTGCTGTTTCTGAAGGTACAATTGTGGGTTGCCAGATAAGGGACCATGTAATTATTGCAAAGCTATATTTTCAAAATTTATTTTGTTATAATAGCTAGGCCCATGTAAAATTCACATTTGTGATAAAAACCAATTTTTACTTGCATTTTTGTGTTTTAAAACAAATAAACTCAATTTTTGACTTTTGGTAATAATATTACAAAAAAGTTGGGAAAAAACTCTTTAGCGTTAGATAATATTAATTAAATAAGTGAATAAAGAAATGTAGAAATGTAATAACCTCGCTTTTGTGAGGAAATTATCCGTGCTTAGGAATATCCCATGGTATTTTCAGCAGCTTTCGTTATATATCAAAACATTTCTTCTCCATCAACACAGAAACACTGTAAAAATAGCATAAGTTAACAACAAAATCACTTGTTTAACCTCAGATTACGTGTGTAATGTAAACAAAAAAAAACCAATAGAGATCGTTTAGCGCTGCTGTTAGTAACTGTCAAAATTTTCCATGGTTTCGTTTATGTAGCGTTTTGAAGGATCACTGGTGGTCATGTTGCAACATAGTGTGCCCATGACGAACAACAAATAAATCTTTTGGAAGCTTCTGCAATCGTAGACTGAAATATGACATTTTGTTAATGCATCTTTAAATTCTGTATTGCCACGTTCCGATTTGGGCTGATATAGCATATGATGTGGATGAAGTTAGTTTTGTGTGAATATTTGGGCACTTTGTATGACTTAATTTTCTTTTTGAAATGCAGAAACCTTCCGTTACTGCAAAGCAATGTGCAGCAGAATTTTGAAAACCTGGCTTGTATGCAAGTGTTGATAAAACTATATTTTGTAAATTTTGCAATGTGTTGTTAACTTAGAACTGTACAGACTCGTGCGTAAAGCGCAGTGAAAGTGAAAAAAATAAAAACCATTGACAGAAAATTAAGATTTCAAGATTATAGTCTTTGTCTTATTTTATAAACTATTTCTTATTTTAATGTGGTTTTGTTTTTATTTACATAGTTAACTGTTAACCAAAAATATAGCTTTCATAAAAATTAACACCAATTTTTAATAATAATAACCTTGAAATCTGTAAAAAATAAACACCCAAAGTGCATGCCTCTACCTATTGAGGTAGGAATAATAATAATAAGATGATGACATGCTCTAACATAGTTGAAGCTACAGTTTTGACCTTCATATTGTAACACCCAAGACAATGAAAATTTAGGTGCTTTATTATGCATAAATTAATTGCAGCAGTAGTTTTCAGTTATTAAAACTTCTGAAGCCAAACTTTTAAACCAAACACTAATCTGCTTTAGTTGCCACAACATAGCGAACAGGCTTATTTATTTTCCCATACACAGCCACCCTTTCTCTATACTGGTCTTGATAAAAACAATTCTGCCAACACTTTGCATGCCAACAAATTGATGGACTGATTTAAATTGTAATATGTCAGATTTGTAATATTGTACGATTCCAGGAGTGTATTTTTACATTATAAATATAAATTGTAATTACAAAGAAATAATTACAGAATAGTGTGAATCGCAGAATGTCTGTTCAAGCCCCTGTTCCATTCACACTTGACCTCGTGCAAGTTTGCGAATCAAGTGAAGTCATGCTGGACATGTAAACATGTAAAATAATTTTTGTTTAATAAAAAGGTAAAAACCATAAAATTGGTGAAATTATGGGACAATTCTGGTTGCAAAAAAGTTAAACAATTTGTCAAATGCATTGTTTCTGAGCAATTGTACATGTTGACTAGTAAAAGAAATCTGCCAAGAATTTTTTACATACTACATGAGAACTTTAAACAATTAGAGTAAAATTGACATCTTATTGTTTATTTATAATGGACACCATTAGTTGTGACATCACGGCAAGCCATTGGTTCCAAACAACCGTTTTTTTTTACTACGAAGAGCCTTGCGAGTGTCATTTGAAGTTGCTAGTTGTTATAAATTTTCTCTATGTTGTTGGTTCTTGCATTTGTGAATTATATTGGCAGGAGAACACGTATTAAAACTGCTGTGGTTGATTAATTCGGGGAGGAAAAAAAAATTAATATTAATGGTGAAAATACACACGAGCCGGGTTATGCGAGTCTAGACACACACAATCCCAAAAGTAATGGTGTTTAGTGTACTCATATATACTGTGGATACATATATGAAAGATAAATATTGCACAATAATGGCACTGATAGTGAAATGTTATCTATGTAAGTTTTTTAAATGCACAATTGCAGTGTGTTTAATTTTTGCAAGGATATTTGTGATTACTACTCTGCCATGCATTCAAGGACTAACCAGTAGGTTATGTGCTTGTGAGAGGTACAGGCTCTTTTATAAAACTGCAGATATGTATTTTTATTATTGGGATTTGCTATTTCAGTGTAGGAGAGTATGGAATTCACTTATTAATACTGCAAAACCCTGTTATAACATTTTTCAAAGGGGTCAGTAAAATATGTTATAAGCAGGAAACAGTGTTATACCCACAGGGACACATCAAGCGAAACAAAATTCTAATGTAATAATTTTTGCATATAAATAGCTATAATGTATTCACGGTAACTTCAAGATTTTCTGAAGCCCTGCTAAAGATCTACTTTCAGGGAGCCGATTATGTATCCTTCCGCAGTATGTAAACAAAACATTGCCATGTGACACCTGTCAAATGTTTTGTAAACAAACAGTGCCATGTGGGAACTGTCAAATTTGTGTAAACAAACAGTGCCATGTGGAAACTGTCCATCTGGGAACTACCAAAATTTATTTTTGAAGAGAAACAATGCCATGTAATCTTAACTGTCATATACTTTAATAAAATAACTCTCCAAATGTCTAAAAAAATGCTAATCAATTTAGCAAAATATTGTAATACATACAAAAAGGTAGATTGAAGTATATATCAGAACTGTTAATTATATAATTTAACTAAACCTTACTTATTGTATTAATATTTATTTACATATTTGGTGTAAGGAAAAAGTTAAATTTTCATAATTTTTACAGTACATTACAAATCTTAGTAAATAATTTATAAAGAACACAAGGAATGTAAATGTTTGATTTTTAAAGTAGCACTCAGGTAAAAATTTCACTGTGATAAATGGTATATTATTCATTGCCTACACAGTAGGCAAGTACAGCGCATTGCTCACCTTTTCCCAATATGTTATCCATAGAAATATTACTAATAAAAAAAATATTATTCTAAATCAATAAACTCATTATACTTACAGTGGCAAGGTATTTCATTTCATGCAAACCTCAATTAGAACACCCGGGCAAATCCTCAAGAGGAATTGCCAGTACCTCCCTGTCTTCTGCTCCTTCACCGTTCCTGGTATCAGACTCTTCACTGTCGCTCTCTTCGCTATCATTTTCCCTACCGAGGTGAATTATCAGAGGAGGAAGCATACCGATGTCTACGTGGACTTCTCTTTCCCAGTCTGCTTGAATAATCTTCTCGACATGGTCTATGCAGTTTTCCCATCTAAAAAATAATATACAATTTTAAATTACAATTTGAATACCTTTAGAATTATAACATCTTTTTTGTGCAGAAAATAGAATTTACTTNAGTTTTCCCATCTAAAAAATGATATACAATTTTAAATTACAATTTGAATACCTTTAGAATTATAACATATTTTTGTGCAGAAAATAGAATTTACTTTAAGTTTCTAACTGTTAAAAAATATGAGTGATGTAAAGAAAATAAGCTGCAAGGTGCGAATCCTATAAAGATATTTGAGCAATTATCTATAAGTGTCCAAGGCCAAGAAAAGATTTGTTCCCTGAAAACTTTTACTAAATAAAAATTGTTCTTCAGTAAAACTTGTGGAGATTTCAACAGCTTAGTACATATTAAGAAATGCTAAATAAAATACTACCTATTCTATGTAATGCATTAAATATACCATTAATAAATGGAAACAAACAAGAAGACACTAACAAAATACTCAAATCTACACAAAACAAGAATATATTACGACACCTACTATGAAGATACCATAATGAAGAAGAATTGTATAATACATGTGGAATACTACTAAAAACAAAACAAAAGGTACACGCCAATTTAAAATATGATACTTGCAAAAGAATAAGAATTTACTCTACTTTTACTAACAGAGAAGTTGTTACAGATAAATGTATAAATTATTAAGGAATTTAAGAGCAAAGAAGAAACCACATACCCAGTATAATCAATACACCTGCAAAGAGAATCAACTACATTCTACGGAGCAGGAATAGAGTCCTCCAAACAGCTGAAACCACCTACAGTTTACCCAAAAGACCATTAAAAGGGGATATACGTGATTTTAATGAATTGAAGGTGTGTGCTGGGTGTGCACAATTGAAACACATGTACTACTCCTGGGAGTATAATAATAGGCATCAAAGTACGATACCTGAAATGACACATATAGGAAATCACACAAAAAAGGGTAAGACTAATACACTTCGAGCACACATAGGGACACCCAAGGGGTCAGGTAACACANTAAATGTTTGATTTTTAAAGTAGCACTCAGGTAAAAATTTCACTGTGATAAATAGTATATTATTCATTGCCTACACCAGTGGTTCCCAACCTGGGGGCGATCGCCCCCCGGTGGGCGATTTGGGTTCTAAGGGGGGCGATATATTTGTGGGGGGCGACAGGGGGGCGATCAGTATGTAAAAGCAGAAAAATAAACTAACTCTTCTGTAGAGTAGAATCTTAAGTGTCGCAGAAACACGGTATCGTTTTAAAAACAAATTCACTCGTTTTTAAGGAAATTATGGGAAAAAATATAATCTGTATTATACTAAGCAGGTGTGCAAGATAGAGTTGCGTTATTCCTCAGGGAATCGTTGGTCATGCGCCGGTAAGGGAATTGGCGCGAAGTAGTTGAGTCACCAGCTATTTTTAGCTGGCAAGGTCACAGCGCTACCCCCTGCCCCTCCACTATCATTACCATCACAAGTTAGTAGTGTTGCGGCCGTGTTGTCGTTAGTGCGTGCACATCTAGTCTTCGTGTTAATCACAACACTCACCCCAGTGTGTCATATGTCTTCTAGTAGGCTACGCCAGTGACATTGCGATTACATTGTGCTTATCTGTTTAGTATTCGTTCGTTAGTTTTGAAGTACGGAATACCGCGCATGATGGATTCGAAGAAAAAGTGTCGTCAGTACTCAGCTGAGTATTTGAAATACGGTTTTAGTGTGTCACCAAAAAATGTGCAGTTTCCACATTGTCTTTTGTGTGATAAAACATTTAGTAGCAATGAAGCCATGAAGCCTTCGCGGATGAAAGAACATTTATCAAGAGTGCACAGTGACAAAATGAATAAAGACGTCAGTTATTTTCAAGAGCTCAAAGCTAAAGCAGAAAAACGTACCAATGTAAGTGAACTATTTAAAAAACGAGTAACCAATCTTGACAAAGGTCTTCTTGCTTCTTACGAGGTAGCATTATTGATCGCTAAATGTGGCAAACCACACACGATTGGCGAAACTCTTGTTTTACCTGCTGCAAAAAAAATTGTTGAAATTATGTTAGGCGAGGGCTCTAGTAACAAAATAAGCCAATCAGTGCCTTTAAGCAACAATACTGTTTCCAGGCGAATTGATGAAATGGCTGCAGACGTCGAATCAAAACTTACAAACATGTTAAGAAAATGTAGATTTGCATTACAGATTGATGAATCTACTGTAATTGATAACAAAGCAATTTTGTTGGCCTATGTGAGATTCATAAATGAGCAAAAAGAAATTACCGAGGAAATGTTGTTTGCAAGAAGTTTAATCACTGATACGAAGGGGTCATCCATTTATAATGTAGTAAAAGAGTATTTTGAGGAAAAGGAAATTCCACTATCAAACGTAAGCGCCTGCGCTACAGACGGAGCTCCCGCCATGTCTGGTCGCCATGCTGGGTTTCTGGCACACCTGAAGAAAGAAGTTCCAGGCGTTATCACCATACACTGCTTCATCCATCGCCAACACTTAGCAGCAAAAAAGTTAAGTGGTATACTGCATGATACTCTTCAACTAGTGATTAATGGGGTAAATAAGATAAAAGCCAGTGCCCTGAATGACCGTCTCTTCCGACAACTGTGCCATGAAAATGATGAGGAATTTGAGCGGTTGCTCCTTCACACGGCCGTGAGGTGGCTTTCAAAAGGAAACTGTTTGCGGCGATTTTTTGAATTGTTCGATACAGTGAATGAGTTTCTCGATTCTTGTGACCCTGAATTGAGTCAAGCGTTGAGACTTCGCAAATTTGAGATTGCATATCTGACTGATATTTTCGAAAAACTCAATGAGGTCAACAGGAAGCTGCAAGGAAATAAGATGAATCTTATCAAAGCAAAAGGCATTATCAGTTCCTTCATTGCCAAGTTTGCCATTTTAAAAGGCAATATAGATCGTGGTGAACTGTGTCAGTTTCCATCCCTACAAAAATGCTCAGAATCCCTCAATCTTCAAGATGACCAAATCTTCACTTTCACGGACCACCTTGACAAGCTAAAATGTGACATGGAATCAAGATTTGAAGACATTGCCAATCTTAAAATTCCAGATTGGGTTTTTGATCCTTTTTCGTTTGACGCGGTGGACACCCTTGAACATATTTTGCAGACAGAGTTTTTGGACCTGAAATATGACTGTGAGGCAAAGATGATTTTTAAGCAGCATGGTTACGAGTTAGCCTGGGTAAAACTCATGGACTCTTATCCAAAACTGTGGGAAATAGTTGAATCCCTTCTAATTTCATTTCCATCTACATATTTAGTGGAAAAGGGATTCAGCTCTGTCATCCAGCTCCTTACAAAACAAAGGAACAAATTGGATGTTTGTACCAAAGGAGACTTGCGCCTTCACCTGACCAACATACAGCCGGATATTCAGGCTTTGACTGCAGTCCACCAAGCACAAGGGAGCCATTAAAAAGGTAAATAATTAAATTGAAATTATAAACATTTTGTAAAATTCTATGACGCAACTTTTTTACTCTCATTCTGCAATCTACAATTTAAGTTCAGGTATTTGTACACAGCTAAGAAGATGTCTTTGTTAAAGTAATCTTTCCATGGTTGTTGTACACGGGTTAGCAACGTGAGTAGCTAAAAGAAAAAATACTTTGAACTGTACTATTTACAAATATGTCCGGGTGAAATTTATTTTGGGTTCAAAAGGACAATACTTAAATTTCATTAAAATCGTAAAAGCAGTTTTTTGAGGGAACAAATTTTTTTTTTATCTTTATCCAAAATACGGTACAGCCTTAAAATACCCACATAACCACCAAATTATTACACTCTTCATTTAATTTGAAATAATTCTAAAAAATTTGTTTCTTCAACAGGTTTACAAGATACCCAAAATTTAAATTGAACTCAAACTCATGAGACGAGACTGATAAGAGGAAGAATTCTGTATATATCTTCATTGGTTAATTATTTGTTGTATATAGTAATAAAAATACACATTTAACAGAATAATTCAGTCTATTATTTTTACAACAACTTGTTTCTTACATTTAAATAAGGGTATACCGTATTAAGAGAAGGGGGGCGACAGGGGTGAGTTGTCTTCCACTAAGGGGCGACACCTCATAAAAGGTTGGGAACCACT
>NQII01003718.1:5065-25407 GCA_002778355.1 Clitarchus hookeri
GAGATTGTTCAAAGGTTTGATTTAAAACGTGTGAAGAAACCGCGAATAGACTATAGTATGGTTTTCGTTGGAGCCCAAGTCTAAGTCGGCGGTCTCTGCCCTCGGCACCAATAATCAATGTTACCCACTACTACAGGTATGCAGTAATTGGATTGTTATGTCAATATGCGAAGGCTTGCCAGTCAATATCTCCCTTCCCCCCTTCCCTACCCACACATATGCACTTTCCTATGGCTGATTCCTTACGCCACATAGCAAGTTACTCCCGACACCAGTGGCTCACACATTGTTCTGCTTGTTGCTTCATTATACGTGCTCCTTCATGTGCGACCTTCAAAACACTTTCCACCATCCCCCACCACAATGGAATTATTTGCATGCAAAATATGGAAGATGCAAAGTTTGTGCCAGAAGCGCATTAGGAGAATATTGCTTCCTTTGATGCAAAAGATAGTGGCATGCACGCGCGTTGATAACAGCTGATTGCCGTAGCAGAAGGCAGTATTTATTTGCATTGTAACAAAACGGGTGAGTTCATTTTTAATTAACGCATGTATAGAAGTGTGTATCTGAACACACTCCACAGGTCGCGAAACCGCCCAGTCAATACTTTTAATGAAGTATGATATCTTACGACGAACAAGCATAAAACATGTATCTGTACGTATTTTCAATTATTTTGTTTATACTTTATATCTACTCCACTATTATATATGCCAAACATTTCACTCAAAGATAAAGATCAAAAATTGAATATGAAAGGGACTAATTTGTCAAACAATCATGCTAAACATTGTATTAGTAGAAATTCGGTACATTGGAAAACATAATTCGATTTAAAATTCAATATTTTGTTATTTATTCCACAGCTTCACGGCATAATAATATAGTAAGCATAATCAAATAATCTTTCTCATAGCACCCTCATACGTTTCTTATAGAACGTATTTCAACACATTTTTTTATGTACACTCGTATTCCAGCAATATTAGATACTATGTTTGGATTGATTCTTACATATTAGGATTACAAAACACATTAATTTATACATACATGGATAGATGAATATGGTAGGTCCGAGGAGAAGGGCTGAGGGCTAAGCCGCCACCATATTGTATTCTGCCATCTTGAATGATGTCACAGCCGCAAATTTTAACTCACCATATTGTTTCCGGTCACAATCTTGTAGCCGGCCACCATTGGGGTTTCTCCCAACATCTTGTTTCCCAATTACTTACCTTTGCGTCTGTCGCATGCGCTCCACATGCTATAGTTCTCTCGTCGTTTGCTAGAGTGCATCACTGTTCGCAGTAATTTTGTTTATTGCTGCTAGAGTGTGCCACCCTATTACCTACCTTCGTTCGACCCCACCATCTTGTTTCCACTTCTCCTTCGTTCAACTTCCGCCTAAGGGGCGCTGATGTCGCACTTGCTTGGCCGCCATGTTTGTTCTAGAGTTGGCCACTAGGGACGCTGCTTTTTTTATTTAATTTTCGCAGGGATCAAAATATCGTCTGGAGGGGGGTGGGATCGCACTGCCAAACCTTGGGTCGGCCAAGAGCGAACATTTGATGAGGGGACTTGACGCACTGGCTGCCAATCACTGCACAAAATAAAATAAACTTAATTAATAACTTAATTTTTTAACGTCTACACAAGGGAAAAAATGATACAGACATTAGTTAATTTGAAACAGCAATCAATGAACTATTGAGCTCGTTGACAAAATTGATTTAACCTGTTAATAAATGTTTTCCTCAAAACATTACTTACCTTCGCGAGTAAAAACTCGAAGCAAAATGGAAAGTGATTGTTATCCCTCAAACTCTCTCACTAAACGCAAAATGGCGACGAAGAAGATGGGTACACGGATATGCATACAGGAAGTCCTAATATCGGAGTGATAGATTTCAGCACGCTCCATACTTTATATAACGCAGCCGAGTGGTGGGGAGGCACGGATTGATACAAGGGAAGTAGTACCTCTAGTTACCATAGTATTTTCACTGGTCAACTTCCTCTCCTTCCCATCTTACTTATTTTGTGGTGTGCGTGTGTCAGCTGGAACTCTTTCGGTAAAACAGACAGCTCGTTATCTGTATCTAGGGCCGCAAGTGACCGTAGCCTCCTGCACACGACGATGCCGAAATTAATATCTGCCCACTGGGACAGCACGCAAACATCTGCTGCTTGGCGATGAGAAAATTCCAGAATATATATTAACTGTATACTTTAAAGCGAGCAGGTGACTTAGGCAGCAGCAGCAGGCAGGATACTGAGTATCGAGGCCATTTATATGCTTGTATATGAGTGAAATGGAGTGGTTAGGCGAAGGTGGCTGATTGGCTCCGACAAACTAGCCAATGGTAAAATAGGTATGGTTTGGGAAAGGAGGGGAATGTGAAAAGCGGTTTGGGGGAATGAGTAGTGGGGATGTTGTATGAAGCGGAGGTGGTGGGGGATAGTGGTCCAGGAGTGTTGAGTAGGAGGGGGGATGGTTGTGTGTTGTGGCAGGGGGAGAATGTATGACTGGCACAAGAAAAAAAATTATTTTATGAAAAATACTATACAAATTAAAAAACCAAATAAAAAATATAAAAAATTATATTTTATTTTTTGTACGTCTTTTCATAATTTTTAATACGAAAATTATTTTAAGAAAAGTGATTGAATAGATAGATTATTATTACGAATTCTTTTTCTGTAATAATAATGACAACGAAAACATACAATCTTTAAATTTTAGTTTTTCCCCATATACATGGCATTACTTATAATTCTTTTAAACCCTTGTCCCAGCACAAGTCCTGACAGGTGAAAGAGAAACACAACACGCACTAAAACATCGGTAATTCTATGTATTTAAAAAACAAGAGTTCATGATTAAAACGGACATCATATCTAAAATCCAACGAACTTGAGTCCTCGTCTAAAACCTTATTTAACATTATGTAAACAAATATTAATATTTAAATATTAAATTCTACTTAATATTGTATGTGACCAAAATTAGTTTTCAGTGAACATATATTTTTTATTGACTTCCTAATGAGGGGAAATTTTTATCTGAGTAAAATATCAATCACATTTGCTGGGGTCGCTCCCGGATTTCCATGCCAGACGATGATGCTGGTTGGCGGGTTATCTTGGGGATCTACCGTTTCCCCCGCCCATGTGTTCCGGCGCTGCTCCATCTCACCTCGCATCGCCCTCATCGGCTCTCAAGTCCCCGTGTTAAGAGCCGTCCGAATATCTTCATTCCCTCTTCATACATATTTTATAATTTTTTTTAAATATTAATTTTAAGTTTTAATGGTAATGTAAACTTTCTCATACACTTGACTTTACGNTTTTTTTAAAATAAAAATTTTAAGTTTTAATGGTAATGTAAACCCTTTCTCATACACTTGACTTTACGGCTTCATGTGTTGCTGTACTCAAGTACACACAACACTTGCTTCGTTGTCACTGTAGGCTATATGTTCGGCTTCAGTTAGTAATCAATTATGACCTGGACAAGACTGTTTGCGAATCATTTACCTACAGGTTTGCCTAAACGTGCATAATGTACAAGATTATGTTCACTGAGTCTGAATGGACTAACATTGCTTAAATGCCGAATGCTTCTGTAAAATGTTTTAAATGTGAAAAAAAAGTAATGAAAAATTAATTAATTAATAATTTATTTTCCCCAGCCTAGAAACAATTTAAAGTGTTCGCTAGCGAACTAAAATAAAATATAGTTTATATTTGAAAAAACAAAATTTATAGACTAGAGACAATAAATGAGATTCATTGTCTGCGCACGATAGAAAGCTTTGATCAGCTCTGGCGAAATGGTGAAACGTAATTTATAATTTTTTAAATATACATGCTGTACATCGTGGATACGTCAAAAATTAAACGAAATTTACTTGTTAACAATGCATAAATTTGTTATTATTTGACACGTATCTTGAGCAACGGGGGACGTAAAAGGTCGGGGAAGGGAGGGGGCGACCGCTCCCCCGTCTCCGGCAACCCATCCGGCAAAGGGGAAGAGTCAGATAATAACACATTTTATAAACAGTATTTCCTGGGATTAAAATGTATATAGTAAAAATATTACACACCTTCAAATAAATATTTGGAAGCTAAAAACTACGTGCATTTATGTACGCACAGACACAAACACATATATTATAAACACAGAATCACTCACTTTGACCCATTTTAAATTATATCACGTCGCCATTTTGTCCACTGAGAATTTTGAATGAAAATGCTAAGCTTTGAAATTTAATAGTGACGATATAATACTGTAAGTCACCAAAAATCATGTACATGTGAGTCTGCACGTATATTTCTACAACAGTTTTAACACCAGCCATGCAACAGAACTGCTTCATTCCTCCTCTTGACTAGAAGATGATACTTTCTCACCATTATGTTTTTTTATGCTTGTTTATTTAAGCTTTTAAGAATTTACATTTAGAAAAAGCCTCTTGGGTAAAAGCGTGCAGTGCAAGGGTAACAGCTCAATTATTATCATCGTATAACTAATTTACAACATGAATAATATAAATATTACTTTCCTGAAGAAAACTCATTAGCACGAGAAAGAAGGGCATGGGGTCGGTTAGTCATATTTACTTGTTTAAGAATTCGATTCAATTAAGACTGCTTTTGTGAAATATATCCCGATATTTCTCTGAAATATGAGACAGTTTAAAAGTTGAACCAAAACATTATTTAAAAAATCCCGGTATTTAATTTTAGGTAAGATTAGATTTCTTTGAAAAACTCTATCCTTTACATATCCGATGGTCGTGTGGTTATATGGCAGATGTGTCACTCATCACTTAACCTTCTCTTATATTGGGTATGTTTATAACTCTCTCATAAGAGACGATTTTGGTTTTTATTAGTTCAAGGAAACGAGGGTAATTATTATCCACCCGAAGTAAATGTTAACAAGAAGAGCACGAACAAGAAAACGACGAGCAGTTAGAAAAAACTACAGATCAGAATACATATAAGCTAATGAGCAATAAAGAGACATCTTTTTATTACAGTAGACAGACACAAATTCATAGTGTATTTCTGTAAAATTAGAAAATAATTTTTTTTTTAAATATATTTCAAAGTCACACTGTTTCGAAGCGTATGTTTCACGATTGTATACAAATTTTAAACGATATTATGAAAGCTTTGTCAAAGATATTTCGAATAAAAAATTATTTTTTACCATATTTAAGCATTTCAGTACTTCAGGTAGAATGTGTATTGAGTTCAAAATCTTTANAATAAAAAATTATTTTTTACCATATTTAAGCATTTCAGTACTTCAGGTAGAATGTGTATTGAGTTCAAAATCTTTACGCAGTGCTTTGTTAAACTGTTTACATAAATCACTCAAATTTAAATTTGTGTTATTTTATAATTGTATGATTTAACGGTGTTCTCCATTTCCGTTTGTTAAAATGTTGTACAGTGGGAAACACTAACAATGTTCATATAACAGTACAAGAAGGTATACTTCAAAATAGGCAGAATTGTTTCCCTAGAAATTTTTGTGTACAAAAAGGCTTTAATATGGATAGTTGTCTTAAAAATAATTTCTATGCCAAAATCAGAATTAAATCTTTACACTTATAATTAAGAAGGAGCTATATAATCAGGAAAGTAAAATTACGTTTCATACACAGCTTAAAACCGAAATTTATATCCTTCTCTTACATGATTTTTATTGTTATGTGACAGTGCTTGGAACTGTAACNCACAGCTTAAAACCGAAATTTATATCCTTCTCTTACATGATTTTTATTGTTATGTGACAGTGCTTGGAACTGTAACTATACGTAAGAAATCAAATGTTCACAAAATTTTAAAGGGTAAATTTCATTATGATACGCTTTTCTTTAATTGTATGGCAGTATTTACATTCGAGGGATTATACTTCACCTTAAAGATTTTACTTACCTATGTAGGATGCATTGAAAGTAAAAAAAAAAAAAATCACCAACCGTATGACGACCATGAAATATATTGATAAAAATATAACTTTTTGTTTGATGCGAAGAAAGTGTTAACAGAATAACACGCATAAGTAACCCAGAAAATGCAAACAATTGCCTACAAAGCTTAAAGGATATAAGAATTGCAATTTCCCAAGTTTCGGATGTTGCACAGAAAACCGCCCATCCCTAAGACGATTGCTTAAATCCTCCACTGATCTTGTGGAAAGTCCATTCCGAACCCTGGCTAAAGTTCTACTTTCATGCGAATATAATTAAGGACGACGAACCACATTCGTGTGCGCATTTCTTAATAACACGCCCATTAACATATAAAATAAAGGTAAGTGTTTAATTTAGCCAATGAATATACTGATAATTTATGATACACGACACAACCAAATACATGTGGTGATTTTTCAAAAACAGAATAGAACTGCGTTTCAATGTGTAAATCATTATACGTGGATTTACTGTATTTGTATATGCACTATAAAAACCATAGTTTAGAAACGGTATTTTTATTCATATACGTAACATATTACGGAGCCTGCCTACCTAAGCTGAGTTATTATGCTTGACGCAACATTTACTTATGTTCCCGCCTCTTGTATATTAAAAAAATATATACTAAGTTATATCTCGGCAGATCTTACGAGCACGATTGAATTATATATATATATATATATATATATATATGNAACTACGTGCATTTATGTACGCACAGACACAAACACATATATTATAAACACAGAATCACTCACTTTGACCCATTTAAAATTTTATCACGTCGCCATTCTGTCCGCTGAGAATTTTAAATGAAAATGCTAAGCATTAAAATTTAATAGTGACGATATAATAATGTAAGTCACCAAAAATCATGTACATGTGAGTCTGCACGTATATTTCTACAACAGTTTTAACACCAGCCATGCAACAGAACTGCTTCATTCCTCCTCTTGACTAGAAGATGATACTTTCTCACCATTATGTTTTTTTATGCTTGTTTATTTAAGCTTTTAAGAATTTACATTTAGAAAAAGCCTCTTGGGTAAAAGCGTGCAGTGCAAGGGTAACAGCTCAATTATTATCATCGTATAACTAATTTACAACATGAATAATATAAATATTACTTTCCTGAAGAAAACTCATTAGCATGAGAAAGAAGGGCATGGGGTCGGTTAGTCATATTTACTTGTTTAAGAATTCGATTCAATTAAGACTGCTTTTGTGAAATATATCCCGATATTTCTCTGAAATATGAGACAGTTTAAAAGTTGAATCAAAAACATTATTTAAAAAATCCCGGTATTTAATTTTAGGTAAGATTAGATTTCTTTGAAAAACTCTATCCTTTACATATCCGATGGTCGTGTGGTTAGATGGCAGATGTGTCACCCATCACTTAACCGTCTCTTATATTGGGTATGTTTATAACACTCTCATAAGAGACGATTTTGGTTTTTATTAGTTCAAGGAAACGAGGGTAATTATTATCCACCCGAAGTAAATGTTAACAAGAAGAGCACGAACAAGAAAACGACGAGCAGTTAGAATAAACTACAGATCAGAATACATATAAGCTAATGAGCAATAAAGAGACATCTTTTTATTACAGTGGACAGACACAAATTCATAGTGTATTTCTGTAAAATTAGAAAATAATTTTTTTTTGAATATATTTCAAAGTCACACTGTTTCGAAGCGTATGTTTCACGATTGTATACAAATTTTAAACGATATTATGAAAGCTTTGTCAAAGATATTTCAAATAAAAAATTATTTTTTACCATATTTAAGCATTTCAGTACTTCAGGTAGAATGTGTATTGAGTTCAAAATCTTTACGCAGTGCTTTGTTAAACTGTTTACATAAATCACTCAAATTTAAATTTGTGTTATTTTATAATTGTATGATTTAACGGTGTTCTCCATTTCCGTTTGTTAAAATGTTGTACAGTGGGAAACACTAACAATGTTCATATAACAGTACAAGAAGGTATACTTCAAAATAGGCAGAATTGTTTCCCTAGAAATTTTTGTGTACAAAAAGGCTTTAATATGGATAGTTGTCTTAAAAATAATTTCTATGCCAAAATCAGAATTAAATCTTTACACTTATAATTAAGAAGGAGCTATATAATCAGGAAAGTAAAATTACGTTTCATACACAGCTTAAAACCGAAATTTATATCCTTCTCTTACATGATTTTTATTGTTATGTGACAGTGCTTGGAACTGTAATTATACGTAAGAAATCAAATGTTCACAAAATTTTAAAGGATAAATTTCATTATGATACGCTTTTCTTTAATTGTATGGCAGTATTTACATTGAAAGTAAAAAAAAAAAATCACCAACCGTATGACGACCATGAAATATATTGATAAAAATATAACTTTTTGTTTCATGCGAAGAAAGTGTTAACAGAATAACACGCATAAGTAACCCAGAAAATGCAAAAAATTGCCTACAAAGCTTAAAGGATATAAGAATTGCAATTTCCCAAGTTTCGGATGTTGCACAGAAAACCGCCCATCCCTAAGACGATTGCTTAAATCCTCCACTGATCTTGTGTTGCAACATGCGTAGATCTTTCCTTATCTTTGTCCGTTGATATTACGTGCATGTTCCGACATTAAAGTCCATTCCGAACCCTTGCTAAAGTTCTACTTTCATGCGAATATAATTAAGGACGACGAACCACATTCGTGTGCGCATTTCTTAATAACACGCCCATTAACATATAAAATAAAGGTAAGTGTTTAATTTAGCCAATGAATATACTGATAATTTATGATACACGACACAACCAAATACATGTGGTGATTTTTCAAAAACCGAATAGAACTGCGTTAATCATGTGTAAACAATGTGTAAATCATTATACGTGGATTTACTGTATTTGTATATGCACTATAAAAACCATAGTTTAGAAACGGTATTTTTATTCATAGACGTTACATATTACGGAGCCTGCCTACCTAAGCTGAGTTATTATGCTTGACGCAACATTTACTTATGTTCCCGCCTCTTGTATATTAAAAAAATATATACTAAGTTATATCTCGGCAGATGTTACGAGCACGATTGAATTTATATATATATATATATATATATATATGTATAAGTTCAAAAAGGTACTTACCATAAAGAGAATATAGTTCGGTTACTGACACCTTACAACATGCAGTGTAATTCCTACGCGGACTGACACACAGTTCTGTGCACATGTGGTGTAATTTTAAATGGTTTCAAAGTCTGGGAAAAGGGTAAAATGCAGTCTTTATGCTTCTCGTTTACATATTTTTGTTGAAGACTAGCAATGCAATGGAATGAGTAATTTTGCAATGCCCATTGAATGTGTCTGGACTAGGGGCTAAGTTAATTTTTTTATGTGAAATAATGTAATTTTCGCTTGTTTTGGAGAGCGGCTAGTTGCATGGCTCCTGACACCGTTACAGAGCCGCACGGCCTCGTCTCACGCCGCGCCGCCAGCAGAGATAGCGCACGCACGGCGCCTCGTCGCGCTGCGTTGCTCCGACTCGCTCTACCTGCCCGACGGATGTCTACACATCTATCAATTCTTTCTTAAACTATTCACTATCTACTGTAACTCTCTTTGTTACNCCTGCCCGACGGATGTCTACACATCTATCAATTCTTTCTTAAACTATTCACTATCTACTGTAACTCTCTTTGTTACTATTTTTGTATCAAAACTGAGATAATAACCAATAATCCACTGTTTAATGCCAATATTTAGTTGTTTTTTCCTAAATTAAAAATGTTATTGAAACCTCTTTTTTATTTAAATAATAGTTAGGGTTACATGTTTATGGGGAGTAGGAGGAAGAGGTTTGTGACGTCAACCGATTTGGTTGTCCCAAATTCACCTGGTATTTTCTTACTACTACCATCCCTACATAGTTTATGAGAAAATAAGAAGGGTGGGAGGGGAAGTCAACCAATAAAATTGCCTGGCCAAAATATTTACCTTATATTTAACATAGTTTCTAACCAAATAAGTAAAACCGGGAAGTAGGGGAAGTTGGCCAGTAATATGCTTTGGTAACTAGAGGTACTATTTCTCTTGTATCAATCCGCGCATCCCCACCACTCGGCTGCGTTATATAAAGGATGGAGCGTATTGAAATCTCTCACTCCGATATCAAGGCTTCCCTTCTGCATATCCGAGTACCCATCTGCTTCGTCGCCATTTTGCGTTTAGTGAGCGAGTTTCAGGAGTAACAGTCGCCCTCCATTTTGCTTCGAGTTTTTACTCTCGAAGGTGTATTAAGTTTTGAAGAAAAATTTTTATTAACTAGTTAAGTTAATTTTGTCAACGAACACAATAGTTTTTTTACTGCCGATTGCAATTTTAAATTAACTAATTACTATATAATTTTTGTTTTGTGTGCATGTTAAAATGCAANTTTTTTACTGCCGATTGCAATTTTAAATTAACTAATTACTATATAATTTTTGTTTTGTGTGCATGTTAAAATGCAAAATTATTAAAGTAGAGGTATTATGGGGACTTTGGCACATCGGGACCTGGCACTGGAACGTCGGAGCTGTTCATGCTCTTTCATTCCGGTCGGCTGGCGGCAATCTTGGATCCAGGTGACCTTGACTCTGACATTGACCCTTGTGACTTTAAAACCTTTAAAAACTAGAAAATTCAAAAAATCCCAAAAAAAACNACCTTGACTCTGACATTGACCCTTGTGACTTTAAAACCTTTAAAAACTAGAAAATTCAAAAAATCCCAAAAAAAAAAACATTTAGAAAATTACATTAAAAAATTAAAACTATTGAGAAATTATTTGTTTATGTTTTTGAAATATTTNAAAAAAAACATTTAGAAAATTACATTAAAAAATTAAAACTATTGAGAAATTATTTGTTTATGTTTTTGAAATATTTATTTTAAAAATTCAAGTTTTGGGAGGTCCCTTTACACCCTTCTCCGCCCATACTTATTCCACCGTATTGGTATGTGCAAGTCCACCATCTAAGTAGGCGTCGCAGTCACCGTCCACTATCTTATTATTTTGCCTATGTAATTTGTTTATACATTACTGGAGTTTGTCTCTCACCTTCGTTCGACCACCATCTTGAATAAATTGGTTTGTCATTTGTTTTAAATTGCTGGTGCTGTCCCCATCAACGCGCCCAGCAGACGACTGATCCCCTCCACTCCCCCTTCCAATATATTTAATTGATAAACTACCCTACCCCTGATTCTCATTGGATAATTGCCCACGACCTTCCAATATATTTAATTGCTCCACCAATGTTTCACATTGACTAATTACTCGGGCGTTTTCGGAAACGTTCATTCCGACCAATCGGCGGCCTACTGTAATCGCGAGGGCGGACTATTTTTNATTACTCGGGCGTTTTCGGAAACGTTCATTCCGACCAATCGGCGGCCTACTGTAATCGCGAGGGCGGACTATTTTTTCCCCTTAAAAACTCGTTATATGACACACCCCAAGCACCTCGGGAAATCATCAATTTTCTAGCTCTTAGAAATGTACGCGTGTTATCCGAGCGGCCATAAAATCCTTTAGCCATTTTGGCATTTAGAAGGGTGCGCTCGCTTAGTGCCTTGGACAAATGGGACGTNTATCCGAGCGGCCATAAAATCCTTTAGCCATTTTGGCATTTAGAAGGGTGCGCTCGCTTAGTGCCTTGGACAAATGGGACGTGTTACTGTACCTGCCGAAAGAATTTCTCCTGTTCTACGCAGCTTACGAAATTTCGACCGTATTCAAGTATTTCCCGGCCTACCTTCAGCAAGACGAAGACATGCGTGACAGTCTCCCATGCTAACAGTGTTTCGAGGGCTGCACCACCTCGGTTCACGACACGCCGCATTGCAGGGGTTGGTGCAAGGCCCGGCTAGCAGCCCTCGTGACGTCTGCGCCCGTTGAAGATGACGTCCCCATTGAAGACGCCCTCCCAGATGAAAACCATGTCCCTCTACAAGCTATCTACTCGAAAGCTGTACCCGTGGAAGATCCTCCCCTTCAAGAAACTTACTAGCAAGCAATACCAGGCCAGGAAACCAACCGAGAACTAAGGTGCCCGGTGTGTATGGATCTCGATGAAGTTATAAATCACTTTGTAAAAAAATTCTGATACTCGGTGTGTGCTTGGGAACTTAAATTTTTTTTATTTAACAAAAATCGTATGAAATGGTTTGCAACATCCAAGGTTTTTCGCTCATTGGACTCGTACATCTAGTAGATTGCCATTCGTACAGTGGCGAAGACGAGAAAAAAAATGTTTTCCCTTTTTTACCACAGTGTCCATGGTAGCACTTCGACCGCACCATGTTACAGACGTATCGCCTACAGACGTTCGAAACTCACGGACTAAAGTGAGACAAAGGAAATTTTCCATACGAGGAAATTCTGAAAATACTGGAATCTGCTATAATTCCCTATTAACCTGTGAATGTGTTTGGAAGACGCCAAGAGTCGGTGATTTGCAATGCGTGCCCCATTAACCCATGGTACATAAAAAATACGAGGAACCCATGGTACATTAAGAAAAAATATTACGTGTGTAATGAAGACTCAAAGAAGTAACAGGTGTAAAAAAATTATTCCTTGTATTATGCAGAAGAAGAATATTGCAATGTGCGTGTAAAAAAATCTTAAAAAAAAAAAAATTATCTCGAGTTATGTCCTGCTCACGTAAATTAAAAAAGCACTGTTGGTAGAGAAAAAAAAACTTAGTTTATAACAGTTTTGTTATAATTTAAGTGGGAAAAATTATAATCTTCAATGAGACTCTGACAANCAAGAAACTTACTAGCAAGCAATACCAGGCCAGGAAACCAACCGAGAACTAAGGTGCCCGGTGTGTATGGATCTCAATGAAGTTATAAATCACTTTGTAAAAAAATTCTGATACTCGGTGTGTGCTTGGGAACTGAAATTTTTTTTATTTAACAAAAATCGTATGAAATGGTTTGCAACATCCAAGGTTTTTCGCTCATTGGACTCGTACATCAAGTAGATTGCCATTCGTACAGTGGCGAAGACGAGAAAAAAAAATGTTTTCCCTTTTTTACCACAGTGTCCATGGTAGCACTTCGACCGCACCATGTTACAGACGTATCGCCTACAGACGTTCGAAAATCACGGACTGAAGTGAGACAAAGGAAATTTTCCATACGAGGAAATTCTGAAAATACTGGAATCTGCTATAATTCCCTATTAACCTGTGAATGTGTTTGGAAGACGCCAAGAGTCGGTGATTTGCAATGCGTGCCCCATTAACCCATGGTACATAAAAAATACGAGGAACCCATGGTACATTAAGAAAAAATATTACGTGTGTAATGAAGACTCAAAGAAGTAACAGGTGTAAAAAAATTATTCCTTGTATTATGCAGAAGAAGAATATTGCAATGTGCGTGTAAAAAAATCTTAAAAAAAAAAATTATCTCGAGTTATGTCCTACTCACGTAAATTAAAAAAGCACTGTTGGTAGAGAAAAAAAACTTAGTTTATAACAGTTTTGTTATAATTTAAGTGGGAAAAATTATAATCTTCAATGAGACTCTGACAANAAAAAAAACTTAGTTTATAACAGTTTTGTTATAATTTAAGTGGGAAAAATTATAATCTTCAATGAGACTCTGACAATAACTAAAACATTGTAATATATATTTTACAAATGAAGGCGGCCTCGAAAATTATCTTTAGACGTGCCGTGTAGTAGCTGCAGAGATGACCGGAGGAGACGACCGGAGTTAAGGTTGGCATCACGTGCCGTATTCAGCAATTGGCAGCCGTGCATAAGATGCACTTTGCTCTTCCTGCCAAACATGCAGCAGGTGGGCTCGTGGGCCTCCTGGAGCCTGGGAAAGGAGGCGAGCAGCTCTCCTTCAGTGGTGGCTTCATGCTAGCTATGTTAATATTATTATTCCAACATATATCAATTCCTTATTCAGTTATATCGTAAAACTTTAATACATTGCGAAAAGAATTCACGAATGCATATTTTTTTTATCATACAATTTTTAATATGATGGAAAAAAGAAACACACTTTTGTCTTTAGTCCATTCGAGAATACACACAAGGCACATGGGCAAGAGGGTCCAGGATCTAGACTTGGAAAAAATATAAACGTTACCATACTTATGAAAAAAATATACCCGATACCATACTGATTTATTAAAAAAATACAGAACATACTGGTGGGTTAAACAGAACATACTGAGAGGAAAAAACCAAGAATATTCCTTAAGAAATAAAACGCTTGTCACAAACATTCCAAACACCTTTAAAACAAAATTAAATGCAGCACACAGNAATATTCCTTAAGAAATAAAACGCTTGTCACAAACATTCCAAACACCTTTAAAACAAAATTAAATGCAGCACACAGAGAAAATAGGATGTTTTAGAAATTTCTGCACCTTCCATTCATAATCTGCTTCACGCTAACGCACTCCCTATAAAAAAAATACATATGTGCTAATTCGTTTGCCATAAAAAAACATACATGTTAAAATTATATAAGTGTGTTTACTGAATTAAAAAAATTTAGATTTTCAAGGTTTTTATACTTGTCCCATAGTTGAAGAGGATTGGATAAACCACAAGTGCATATAAATATGGCAAATAGCTCTCTTATTTGCGGTGGAGAGCGACACAGCACGGCCTCTTCTATTGTGGCATCCCAGTGTTCTCTTGGCCGTCAACTGTTTTTNATATTCCTTAAGAAATAAAACGCTTGTCACAAACATTCCAAACACCTTTAAAACAAAATTAAATGCAGCACACAGGGAAAATTGGATGTTTTAGACATTTCTGCACCATCCATTCATAATCTGCTTCACGCTAACGCACTCCCTATAAAAAAATACATATGTGCTAATTCGTTTGCCATAAAAAAAACATACATGTTAAAATTATATAAGTGTGTTTACTGAATTAAAAAAAATTTAGATTTTCAAGGTTTTTATACTTGTCCCATAGTTGAAGAGGATTGGATAAACCACAAGTGCATATANAAAATTTAGATTTTCAAGGTTTTTATACTTGTCCCATAGTTGAAGAGGATTGGATAAACCACAAGTGCATATAAAAATGGCAAATAACTCTCTTGTTTGCGGTGGAGAGCGACACAGCACGGCCTCTTCTATTGTGGCATCCCAGTGTTCTCTTGGCCGTCAACTGTTTTTNTTTGCGGTGGAGAGCGACACAGCACGGCCTCTTCTATTGTGGCATCCCAGTGTTCTCTTGGCCGTCAACTGTTTTTAGATCCAAGAAGTTAGTGGGTCCCCGTATTACATTCAGCAGCATTCGCAAACAGTAACATTCGAAGTTGCTTACGTGCACTGTGTAAATGCGGCCAAGAGCATCCCCTGCTTTCACACCTGGCCAGCCGTCGACAGGTTTTCCTTGTAAACGACGTTTCTATTCTTTTAACGACGCGTTCCGTGTATAGCAGTGGGGTACGTCAACATAAAGTAATGTTTTTGCAAATGTGTCATTTTGGCNTTTAACGACGCGTTCCGTGTATAGCAGTGGGGTACGTCAACATAAAGTAATGTTTTTGCAAATGTGTCATTTTGGAACAGCAGGAAAAACGCAGTTAGTGTCGTCCTAGGTGGTGCGGCCATTCTCTCTCTAAATTGTTTTCAGTGAAGTAAATCCGCTTACCATTGGGCAGATGTACCGCAAGATGAGTGACTGTTGGGTGTGAACCATAAATACAATACAATTTGATACTATATTTCCAATGCACATTGTGTAGTAACAAATTGATTCTTTATCAAAATAAATACTTTTATCGCTTCTCATATTTAAAGTAGACAAACTTTGTCTTTTACACTACGTGATTTGGACAAATATTTTAAAAGTTACGACGATGAGAAAGTGAGTGCGCGCTGCTAAAATGGTTCGGTCCGGCGGGCGCAGGGTAGTCGTACGCACGGGTTCACTATTTTGGCAATAATGGATTACACATAAAAAATAGGTATAGGCTGTCGCAGACTTTTTTTTAGAACTATTTAAGAGAAACATTTACACCATACATTATATTCGTGTAACTCTTACGGTTTTTGCAGCGCACGCCAAAATAGCTCGCAGATGGCAGAATTTTTTCCAACTTACTTGACACTAATCGTTATATTTTGGCCAATTTACAGAATATATCTTTATACATTATAGCCTATGTGCTATTCTGATGTATGAGCTATATTACTGTAAAGTTTCATTAAAATCCATTACGTAGTTTTTGCGTGACAGAGTAACAAACATCCATACATCCATCCTCACAAACTTTCGCGATTATAATATTAGTAGGATTTACCGCTTAACTATCTTTACGAGGTGCAATGGTATTCTGTAACTCAATTTGTTGCCATGGCGGTCTTTTGAATGCCCCATGAAAGGCCAACGAGGTGTCTTTAGAACGAAAATAAAAATAAAATGGCCGACGTCGTGACGTTAATCCTAGCAAGCACGTCCCACAGGAGAAAAAAATATGTTTAAAAATGCCCTAAAAATTACAAATATTATATTCTGTTATATTTTTGCACAAATAAACGGTGTCTAGAATACATTTAAGGAGTGTATTTTATAATTAGCTAGCGATACTGTCGCTTTAACGTAACTACGAAGTGATGGATTCTGCCTCGTTTTAGTGCGGCTGTTTCACGATGTTCAAAATGAACTAGTGACATCTGAAATTCTGTAACCATAGAAAGAAAGAAATTTGTTTTGGAAGTATTATTCGAAAATGTATTAAGAAATAAATTTCACTTGTAGTTGAAAATTCACTATAATAACAAAATTTGTGACACAAGACACTGCAATAACGGGAAAAAAATATAATTCAACAAGCAGATCGTTGTTTTCAGAACGCATCCCGCTGCGGTGCCATACGTACGTCTTTGAACAAAGATATCAACAAAGATATGGCTTGCAGAATGCCACACAAATACACTTACGAGTAAGCATCGTTGTGGCCCCCTATATCATAAAGGTTATCACGTTGGCTGTCTTAAAGCAAGCCTAAGTTATAGAATAGGGCCCCTGAACTGTTCGAAGAACGCTGTCCTGTGCGAGACCCAGAGAACTGCAAACTAAAGACGAACGAAAAGATGAGATTGTTGTCGACAGATGTCGTGAGCTGTTTAGAAGAGACGAATTACCCCCAGACGTACAAAGGTGGAGGTACATACCACGTGAGCAGGAAGCCGATCTTTGGTAAAGTCACGCCATGAGCGGCAGAGATATACTGCAAGAACTGCAGCTGCAGGTAAGTGAGCGAGGGACGAGCCTGAAAAGGCGGCCACCTAAGGAATTCGCAATGCTGCACTGCACATCCGCCCGGCAGAGAAACAATCAATTGCACGACACGTCCGGCATGCGGCTAACAAGATTACATAATGAGAATTTTTAACATTAACGTAACTTTAAAAACACAGAAAGAAACTTAATTGAAACCAAAGCAACGAGAAAAATATTTGAACTGTATAATAGTGGCAAAAANTTAAAAACACAGAAAGAAACTTAATTGAAACCAAAGCAACGAGAAAAATATTTGAACTGTATAATAGTGGCAAAAAGTGATTAAATGAACTGAAATAGTTTCTACAAATACACTGATGAATTATTAAATCAAAATATAGGGAACTAACATTAAATAAGTTGTAATAAATAAATATCGAATAAATATAACTTAAAAAGTTGTTAAATAAATCTTACATTGCTCGAAGGAGAATAAAACATAATTGACTGCATTTATTCAAATACAGAGGGTAACGAGACATTTAAATAATAATACTCGCCATCGTTTTCACTGACTTAATTATCAAATTTACTTTTCAAATGGTTTCATTTGATCTTNTTCACTGACTTAATTATCAAATTTACTTTTCAAATGGTTTCATTTGATCTTGTATACGAATACAATACGATAATGACCTCGAGTTGGCTCCGCGCATGCGCGAGGCGTGGGTGGGGGCCCGTAGCTAATGTTCGCAATCTCGGGCGTAGACGACATTCCCGGACAGCAGGCTCCATATCTCACGACTCCAGTGTGCTAGCGCGCTGATTTTGCTGCCAAACGAAATATCTTGCCTATATCTATCAGTTTGAGTCATAAAAGCCAAGTATACATTTCGTTCCTGCCATTTGATTCCCATATCCGAAAGAAAAGGTCAACCGCGAACGCTGACGTAATTAAGTAAAATGGCCGTGTCCTCGACAAAGCTACATTTTTTATATGAAGGTTTCGACAAACATTGCATGTCAGCCGCCTTCAAAGCAATTTATAAAATAATATCAGGTATTTCTGAACTTAAATAAATTTTAACTAAAGATAGGTATAATTGGAAATAAACGCTATAGTCGATTATTGGTTTCTTAGCACTTTTTAAATCAAACTTATGGAAAATCACCCCACGAAATAGATACTTGTTTTTTCCCAAAATATGCCATGTTTTATCAGTTTTTCGTACTTGTAACATAAAAGCACCTTATTTTTGGTTAAATTCATCTTATATCTGTATTTTATCTATAAATTATAATATTTTATTTATAATTTTTAAGAATAAAAACAGGGAGAAAATAGGTCTGTTAGTAATGTCTAGTAAAAAAAATAGTACTCATGGAAAATTGTATTAATATGAGTGCGCACGAATGTGGTGCGCTGTCCCTTTGGCGTAATTTTCTAAATTTGGATAAGCTTCGTTTGCATGAGCGGAGTAATATCCTGGAAGTAGAACTTTAATAGGGCTTCATAAAAGTTTGAAGAAACCGTGAATGTGCTATAAGCATAGTTCTTAATGTACCTATGAATATATCAAAAGCTGCCAGAAAAATTCTCTGTACTCAGATCTGTATAAATAAAATAGGTATTAAGATAGAAAGAGAAGTAAGTCGCTTCCTTGTTCGCAAAGTAAGAGGAAAGCGGTGATAAGAAAACTACTTGTCATATTTCAGCGCGCTTGCGGGTCGTGTACCATGTGTGTCTGTACTGTAAAACTAAGTGTTAGGTGTGAGCCCGCGGTAGGGACGGGAGCTAAGTGCGTCTCAGGGCTGGGCCCCGCACGCCTACAAGGGAAGGGAGACATGCACCGCGGTGGCAAGAGATTGGGCTGCCATCGCCTCATTTTGGCCATGACAACCTCCCTGAGTGTACTTATAGTCAAACTACTGTAACTAAGAAGAGAAAGGGATAAACCAGCATAGACACCGTAAAAATTTTTTCGACGGGAAAGAATTCAAAATTGTAACACGCATTAATATAAAATGCTACACGAGACAGATAGTTATAAGGGGGTAGAGAACCACGAGTAGAGAGAGGGCGGGTCTCGCCGTAGCGTGTGTGTGTTTGCGTGGAGGGATGCGATCAGAAGGCTGGNTAGTCAGACGTAAACAGTGGCGCTACTTTCGCAGACCTGTTAGAAAACGGCCTTCTTATACAGTATGGACTATACCCGCGCACACACATACGGATCGTTAAGACGACGTTGCAGCGGCAAACACGGAGTTTTACATGCCGTCGCGCGGGGGAGGGGAGGGGGTGCCTAATGAGCTCTCGCCGCACGCACTTGCCGAGAGATATATTACAAGACCGAGAAGCGGGGAGCACAAAAGCGATCTATTTCCAGCGCTGGTTAGTTCCTCCGCGAGTCGCTTATGGCGCTCGTGTAGGTGCCTGGTCACGGACCTAGCGCCACTAATGGTGACAATTACTTACCACGGCGATATTTTGCGGCTAGAACTATTTATAAACACTGAGACGTCGCGTGTATTGTCTATTCGCAGTTTCTTCGCACTATTTTTAATCAAACCGTTGAAAAATCACCCCACGTATGATGTGCTTCGTGGTTTACTAAATATGTCATGTATTATAAACGTTTACACGCTTGTTAACATAATAATACCAAATTCATAAGTAATAACATATACTATAAGTAATAATATATTGTTGTCATATAATATACAATGCAATATTAAAAGTTTGTTATATTTTTAAGATGACAACACTGCGAACAAATGATTAGCTATCAAGCTACCGTTGGAGTGTCATGGCGCTATGTGCCTTGTTGAAATTATATTGTTCTTTCTTAAAACTAATAAATAGTTTATTCAGGTGATACGGAGTATTTCTTTATAAAACCTACAGGTTATGGGCCCAGACACCTAATCTTGTATGGTTGAAGTAAAATGGTGCATGTAAATACTGCAACAACAGTTGTTTAATATCGTCAACGTAAGAAGTGTCGTTTTGAGGTTAGCACGACCAAGCAGCCGCGTGGCGAGAAGGAAAACTTGTTCAGAACGGACAAGGAAGGAAAGT